>JAUYWH010000005.1:23886101-23906253 GCA_034779795.1 Ctenopoma multispine | reverse complement strand
ATACATCTGGCAAACATAGAGTTTAGCGGGGATTTCCCATACTGTATATGTCCGGATACAGCTCTTTTCATGCAGTGTAAAGGATTATCTTATCTTATCTTAACACTATTTACCTAGGAGCGTGCTGACATGGCGCGAGGTTCCTTTTCATCAGGGTTTACAAATCAAGTGGTTAATTTATACAGTCTATTTCCTACTGTTCATGTTATGTTGTGAAGTGTGTAATCACTGTCCCACCTTTGCTGGTTTGCTGTTCATTTCAGAGAGAGGGAACAGAGGGCAGGAGGAAATATGACATTTTAATGTCATTTGAAAGTTACAGTACAGAAGTGATGAATAGTACCTCATAACATTGTTATTATGCAAACGATTACTGATTTAGTTTAATATAGAATAATATTACTGATTGTAGTCACACAAACCTTTATGAATTATGGCAGGTATGTATAATTGGCAGACCACGTGGCACGTCCTGTATCATCCCTCCATTGTGTTGTGTATTCCTGTTAGTGTTTTAAAGTCAAACACACAAACAAACAAACAAAACACTACAGTCTCTTCTCATGAAGCCCTTTAAACACGCGTGATTTGTGACTAACGGATACGTCTTACTTTGTTAATGTTTTGTTTCTAATAGGTTAAGTACTTATTAGTCCCGCCCTTGCTGTTATTTGATTGGGTTGACGAAGGCATTTTTGTGCTCTCATTGGCTTTCAATTACACAACACAGTTCCGCAAGTCGAGTCTGTTTGTGTTTTGACGTTTTTTGTAGAGCTCTTCAGTTCACCGCACAAGTCCATAACCGAGGAGACTGTCAGCGTTCAACGTCCCGGTTCGTAACTGCAGCTCCTTTAACATGTTGCTCAATCATGACTAGTGTAGCTCCTTCTTCGAAGTGGTACAGCTGTCGTTTTAGCATTGCAAGGGGGTTTTATCCGCTAATGCTAGCTAGTAGCGTTAGCCGCTGGATCCTTATCTACCATTATAACTGTAGCTTTAGCCAGTAGCTGCATTGTTTTGACCTGACAATTGTCAGAAGTACTGTCCGTTAGCTTAGCTGCTTGCCCGTTGTGCGGGCTAGCTAAATATATGTTCAGGACATGTAAACTGGGCAAAAACCACCAAGCTTTGAAGCTAATCTGTTATCAGTTGGGTCTGTTAAGTGCATGAAACCAGCCCATAGTCTCTCCTGTTGTTGACATCCTTCATTACTAAGCGTTTACTCAGTGTGACAGTAGCTCACACACATACACACACACTACACACCGTTTGTGGACTTATTTAAATACTTTAGGTCTCCTACATCTGCATTACAAAGTGGTTTAGTGCATTAGTCATCTCATCAGTTATCAGCACGGTTTATTTTTGTTCATTCTTATTTAATGTAAGTTAGGGGCATTTAAATGTGTGACAGAGCTGCTTTAGTGTTTGGATGGCGCATGGCTGTGTATCTTTGATTTTAAGTTTTGATTTGGTTTATACTTTCTCAGTCTGCATCTATCCATTATTCACTTATTTCTTTCAAATCCATGGGGCATCAGACTTTTTACACGTCATATCTTCTAGCTTGTCACCTTGACACTAAGGGTAAACTCATTATTACACATTATTACACTACAGGAAGCTCACTTCCTTTGCTTTTTAGCCAGAGTCTTACTGTTTGGGTTGTTACACAAAGCTAGGTGAAAGATAGAACATATATACACAGACTCAAATTAAGAGTTTGACCCTGATAGTCCTCAACACAATAGTCCAGTGACATGTCTGCAAGACTCAAGTTATTTCACCAGAAGAAATATTTCTCTCAATCTCTCTATGACTAAATAATTATTTTTGTATAACTTGTCCTAGTTGAACAGTTTTAATCACTAGTTGTCTGATTGACAGTGGCAGCAACAGATCACACTTTACATTCCATTATCTCTTTCTTACATCCACTGAGCTAAAGATGTTTTGTAAAGAGAAGAATGTTAAATTGCTAAGGGGCTTTATGTGCTTTTTCTGTTTTCCTGAACTGCCTGTCTGTGTTGTCTGACTTAGGACGTATGAAGAACAACAACATGTCAGTGCGAGCTATTTTGATCTACAACACCTAAGTGCCTTAGTTTGTTGATTTGTTGTTTTAAATGAATATCTCCTTGCACTTCTAGAGGCGAAAAGGAAAATAGCAGAGAACGACAAAATGGCTTCGGACTCTCCACGAAGACCAAGTCGTTGTGCTGGAGGCGTTTTGGTGCGAGCACAAGCTGCTACGTAAGGACACAAAATCTCTATACTCTCTGTTTCCTTAGGTACCAAGAATAAGAAAGAGTCTGCTTGATTAACTTGAAGTTTGTAACACACCTGAAATAATACTCAATTTGCCTCATAAATGTAAGGTATTCTATTTAATAAACAGATTAAAGTCCCCCACATGAACTGTAGTAATTCTCTGTAATTACAGATATCATAGCTACAGTACTTACCTTAACTTTAAATGCATTGTCATGAGTGATGACATGAATCTTCTGTTGTCACAGGGAGCAGTCTTACATGGAAAGTGTAGTGACTTTCTTGCAGGATGTCGTCCCTCAGGTATTTTTTTTATCCACTTCATTTGTTCAAGGGATCTTAAAATGTCACTGTTCCTTCAGTAAAAAATACAAAATTTAAAAACAGAATGCAGTGATTTGCAAATTAAATAATAATAATAATAATAATAATAATATTATTATTATAAACAGTAGAAATGTGATATATCAGATGCTGAAACAGAGATTTCAAAATGCTTGAGACAGAGGCAAATTTGATGCTGTGTTGCATCAGCTCTTTTTTTTTTACATTTTTTTGTAACACCAATAGGTTTAGTGAAAGTGAATTTTCTTCCTATTCTTGCTAGATTATTGATTACTGAGCATTGTTTTAATGAAATAAGAAAGGAAAACAAATGTCAGGATAGCTGCATAAGTTGGTTCAATCCTGGTTATAGTCTCCACAACATGTGTATACCTGTATATGCTTCAAAGTGTTGAAGACAGAGGTTGTCTGCAACTTACTAGAACTATACAGATGACAAAATGTAAATATGTTCTTTCATGAGAACAACTCAATGTGTGATTGAAATACTTTTCCAGGGTACTTTAAGTTGATTATTAGGAGCTTTCACGTGGTCCCAGCTGTACACTTTTAGCTGTGTAGCTGTCAGCATTTAGTCTAACAGCCCTGCAATCTTTATTTTAGGGATATTCTGTTACAAGTATCATTTTACTGATAAACTAAATGGCATGTTTTGTAGTGTAGTTGTATTTAATATGGTTTTTGCTTATTGTTTAGATTTTGAGCATTCTCTTTCTGGCGTTTCAAACTGCAGGCATATAGCGGGGCTCCACCCACCGATGAAAAAGAAAAAGTAATTTGGGTTCGATTTGAGAAAGCTGACATCAATGGTGAGTCTTCATTTCACTGTCAGACAAGTTAAGTTTTGGTTTGTCTCAGCACTGAAAAGTACTGTTACTGCTTTACTTTGATAAGCCACACTTTTACACCTGTGAATACATTCACATGGATCTTAGTGAGCATGAATGTAACAACAACTCTTCACATTGGCACGTCAACAGCCTCCTTGGGATGTGTTCTCTTTCCAGTTTGAATCTATGTATTACATTCATCAATGGACTAATACAAAAATTCAGTGTTTAATTTCTGTTTTAATTTGAATGATGCAGGTAAGGATAGAATTAGAAAAAAAGCCTTATTATAAGAGTATATGAAATGTTCTGTATGTAGTTATGTAACAAAGCTTAATGTAAATGTTATGTGATTATTCTCAGTGATAATATTATTTCCTGAATAAATACTATTATATCTTGCTCTGTTTTTTCCCAGACACTGCCCGCAACCCAGAGTTTATGGAGTTGCACAGTGGTACCTCTGAACCTCCCCTCTGCCTCCTGATTGGCTACACTGATGGCATGCAGATCTGGAATGTCTCTGTGAGTCATTGGCCAGTATAACTATGGCACCATCTTATAATATGGTTCTTACTTGCCACATTTTTATCTTCACATGTGACAAAATCTCAATGATTCCTTTGCAGCACAAGAACTTGTGCATATTTTGTCACAGCTGTTTTGAACAGACCCTAAAAAGCTGAAGAACAACAACAAAATAACATACTGACATCTGTCCACAACCAGGTGGTGGTGTCTGATTAATGTATTCTTTTGTGTTAATATACAGTGCTGTGTAAAAGTATTTTTTATTTTTGCATGTTTAGCACACTTATATTTTTCAGATTACACAAAGATAACCAGAGTAAATATAAAATGCAGTTTTTAAAAGATTTTTTCATTAAGAAAAAATCTGTCCGAACTTGCCTAGTCCATTTTGAAAAAGTAATATCCCCATAGACCTAAAAACTGTTTGTGCCTTCGGTGGCAACAACTGCAATAAAGCATTTGTGATAACTGACAAGGACTGGCACGAACAAGGATTGGAGCACGAACGGCCTGTTTAAAGTCATGCCACAGCATCTCCGACAGATTTAAGTCTGGACTTCGTCATTCCTTTTTTTTCCTTTTGTGCCATTCAGAGGTGCTGAGGACAGTTTTTTCCCTTAATAAATGAATAATTGAAGTGTGACAATTATGGAAAAAATAACAAATCCAAAAGGTATCAAATACTTTTTCACAGCATTATGCAATGCTCAGATAACCTTAATGTGTTAACTTAAAATATCCAATTCTGTGAAAACATCCACTAGTAATAGATTCTTTCAGATTGTGTGATCAGGCATTCAGTATAGTAAAAATAGGTCTGTTTATTCCCAGTTAGACATATTCCTAATTGTGTGTTTCCCTAGACTGAAACACTCATAGCTTTTGTTTTACTCACCATGTCAGCATGCACCCTAAAATTGATCTAATATTATTGAGTAATGTATAGACTATTGCCTTGCTGGGTTCTTAACACATTTTAATCATTTAATGACAATGGAACCTGTCAGGACATCTAACATCAGGCTCATCAGCTACTCTGAAGAACAAAGCCACTACATGTGTGTTCTGCAGAATATGTATTAATAGCAGATGCATACCAAATATACTGAGTGACAACGAAACAACATATTGATACCTTGTTAACTGGTTTCAGCTTTAGATACAATCACTTACCAGACTCATTTACTTTAATACCTAGTATCTCCTCAGTTTATTATATTATTCATCTTTCACAGAAAATATGATGCTGATAACAAAAGTGTTCCTTGGGAATCACTCCAATATAAAACATGACTACAACAAGTAATGAAAAAATAACAGAATCTAGTATTTTTCTTAGTTGTAATCGTATCTACGGAAGTAAATAGAATAGAATAGAATAGAATGCCTTTTACTGTCACTATACACAAGTACAATGAGATTAAAAGCAGCTCCTGTATGTAAAAAACACAGTAAACAATAAACAAATGGTGCAAAAAGTTGTGCTATATACATGCGTTATAGTTGCACTATATAAATAGGGAAATGTAACAAATTTCTATTGTAGATACTCAGGTTTCTTCAAGCTTGATTTGACTTAAATGAAATTTAGATATCATGTAAAACTACAGCATTTCAAAAATGCATTCAAAACACAATAACATGCAGATATTGGTACTCTTACACTTTTCTAAGAAGCTTGCACCACTTGGTTAGCACTGCTGCCTCACATCTTGATGGACTCTGGCTTGAATTCAAGCCGGCCGGCGATGGCTCTTGAGTTTGCTTGTTCTTCCCATGTTTGTGTGGGTTTCCTCTGGGTACTCTGGGTTCCTCCCACATTCTAAAGACAACTAGTGATTTGCCCATAAGTATGACTGTGAGTCTGTCTCTATATGTCAGCTCTGTGACAGACTGGCAACCTGTCCAGTGTGCCCCCTTCCTTTTACCCAGTAACAGCTGGGATTGGCTACAGCACAAAGTTTTAAAGAAAAGAACACCATCTCCACAGTGAGACAGGGAGGAGGCTCAGTTGTGAGGCAGTTTTATTAGTCTAGCAAACACTGCGTTGAGTCTCTACAGCACAGAATAAAAATTGAGTCTTATTAAGGCATTCGGGACACAAACATACTGCCTAATTACAGATAGTTAGGTTTCTCTCAGTTACTTTAGTCAGTATCGATGTATTTTATAAAATATTTCTTTGCTCCTTTTAAATTATTATTGGCCATATCTGTGTTTCACTTATCTTGATTAAAATGTTTACTTCTTCCCATTTACGTCAGTCAAACATCAAAATACAATTGAAATTAAAAGCAGTGCTACATGTTCAAATGAAGTTCCTTACACTAATGCTAACCTTTTTAATCATCAGCTTTTGAGTTGATGGTTGATGTTATGTGTTGTTGACGAATGCAGGGTTCAGTAATACAATTCAGTAATACAATGCATTGTTATGTCCATTAGATGGCAGTCTTGACCACGTGCTGCACAGTATGTGATTGTAACACTAGCAGCTATCCTCTCTGTCGTCACTCTACTGTATATATGTTTTTAAATATCTAGCAGAATGAAAATGACCAAAGTTAGATAACAGTTAGAAACTAACTGAAAATGAATCTTTTTAAATATTAAAAAGGTTAAAAAAGAGACTCTCAATTGTCCGTAGGTGTGAATGTGAGCGTGCATAGTTGTTTGTCTGTATATATCTGCCCTGTGATAGACTGGCAACCTATCCAGGGTGTACCCCGTCTCTCGCCCGAAGACAGCTGGGATAGGCTCCAGCACCCCCCGCGACCCCCCCGCGCCCCTGTTCAAAATGAGTAAGTGCACCATGTAGTTAGTGCTGGTAGGAAAGGTTCAGCAATGCACCAGCTCATTATTTTTGTAAAAGTATGAATAGCTGCCTAAAACATTATTATGCTACAAGCAGAGGTACCATTTTAAAGTCTTTACTCAAGTTGGCGTGATAAGTACATTGCATAAAATTTAAAACAGTATTGAATTGGATGCTGTTGATAACATACACTTACAAGTTAAACTCAGATTGTTTAACAAACTCTAAAAGGTGAAAAATGGCAAAGAAATGTTGTAGTAAATCAAAAGAAAAGATTTGTGTTACTGCAGAGACTTGGTGTGGGACTAAAACAGCAGGTTAAGTGTAGCTGATTTTACCAGTTGTTGTACTGACAAATTCAAATTCAAATTCAAATATTATTTGTCACATACACAGTACGATATGCAGTGAAATGCTACTTTATCCATTATAATAATCATCACTGTTATCAGTTGATTAGATTTTTATTAAGAATATGCACCTGCAAAAACGTAATAATGAAATCTGTAAAATAAATGTAGTTAATCAGTGAATTATAAAAAAAAAAAGTAAAATTTAATATATAAGGAGAAACAGTTGTCAGTTTTCAATTTTGGCAAAATTGACAAAAATGGAAATACCCATATTCCATTTTAATTGTTTCCATTAGCGGCATGACCCAGAAATGACCTTTAACAGAAGTTTAACATGAAACCCTTGTTAAGAATTGTATCATGCCAGTTTTTACATATACAACATATTTAAAGATCATCTATTGCAGACATTGGATTAAAAAAGAAAATCTTTGGTAACAATTTCCATATAGCTTCAACCTTCTTACTGCCAACTAAACAAACCTTCTGAACTATTGTACTCAAATACAGTAATGGAGTAAATGCACATAGTTACTTTCCACATCTGCTGATATTCATCTGCAACGTTACCATATTTGACAGGACCACTTACAGTGTCATAATTAAATCAGATTTAACCAAGTTAACAAAATACATCCACAAATAAAATGTAATGCTCTTATGCAAAGAAGACTGGGCCAAACATTAACATTTCTTTGATCTGAATCATTTAAGTGTGACAAATGCAAAAAAACAAAGCAAAAATCAGGAAGGGGGCAAATGCTTTTTCACATCCCTGTAATGTGTAGGTTGTTACAGGAAAGGAAAACTAAGTAGTACAGTTGCAATTATTCTTTATAAGAATACTAATTAATTTGTTGCACAATAGATTGTAAATGTAGCTTTTTAGACATGGTGTCCACATCTTCTAGTTTAGTCCATGAAGCTATTCAACACTAATGCTATCATTACAATTTCCCCACACTCTTGGTGTAATGTGAAATGTGGCCACAAGATGGAGACCTTTTGACAAGCCTGGAAATAATGAGAAGGTTGATTTGGGTTAATGTGACTGATGTCATTTACAAGCTGCATAGTGAACTGCATTTGTCCTCATCAAAAAATATATCATGACTGGGCCGATGTTACACTTGAAAACTGAACTGCACGGGCAGGAATTCTCCTCTTTATAGTCAGTCTTGGAAAATCATTAGAAGGCTCTGTCTGCTCTGTGACTTAACAAATTGCTCACAACCCTGCAAAGGCCTGCTCACCTAGGTATCACCTTTCATGTAGAGGCTGTCACTGAACCATGTGAACTTCACATACATCCTTTGAGATCTAAACACGTCCAAGTCCTTAATCAGACTCTTTATAAACAACCACGGGCCGCGGTTAAAAGACACACTCTCACTTTACCCGTGACACATTGGCCTCTGTGATGGCGACTCCTGTGCTGCTAGCAGATTTTCTCTAGCAGTTATTATGGTGCAGCAGAAGATTACTGCTCTTTTAGCCACACTACACCCAACTATTAAAATATATGCTTGGTGAGGCTGCTCTACCTTCTGACTTTCAGTTGTATTTGCTACAGATTGTGATTGAAGCAGCTGACCACAGCTTGTTATCACAAACTGTCCTTGATCATTGTTTTTCTTTCACTTTTGAAAGTTTATGGGATGTTTCTGGGCTGTGTTTTTTTCACAGGGTTTTAAGTAAGCACTGAAGGTGCCTCAGTCTCTGCCTCTTGAGTGGCCGTGAAGTGTTTGTGACAGTTGCTTAGCCAGCACCCTCTGTAATGGGCCAGCAGAGTATGAACATACACGTGTACACAGACGCTTTCACACAGTGCTGAGATGGAGACTCTGACTAGTTGTATGGATGCTGACAGAGGTGTTTCAGCGATGTAGATCACTGTCGCCTCACACAGGAGAGGTGTCATCCACTGTGGCCTGATAAGAGGCAGACTGTTGTGGACTAATTGTCTGTCTGCATATGTGTTGAGCTGAAATGACCTGCTGGGAAGAAAGGTGTCTGCTGCAGATGTTGGTGTTAGTGGATGTGGTGTGGATTTGCAGCTGTGTTACAAAAATGTTCTAATGTAGAGATCTTAATATTTAGCAAAAGAAAGTTTCTTTAATACAGACACTAAAGCTGTTCAGATGTGCTATGACTGCAGTTTATTTTTAAATGAATATTATTCACACAATCATCTATGTTAATATAAGTGGAAAAAATACTGGGTTTAGCCTAATTTAATTATCAGGAGCTGACACAAAGTAATATTAGAGTATTACTAAATTAAACTACATTTTTTTATTGCAGAACAAAGCTAAATATATCATAGACATTTCAAAAACAAATAATAGCCAAAATTAAGTTGTTATTTCAACATACACTATAAAGAGAAAATCTTTAAATGCTGCAGTCACCTCTAACATCTGTATCATTGCCTTGTGTCTAGTGTGTGTACATATAGGTCAAGTGATTTTAGGATACCTCACATTAGTGTTAGCTTGTGTGCTCTTAGCATTTTAATGCTGCATTTCATGGAAGTCCACAAGCCGGCACCTGTGACTGTACGATCCCTAAAGCACCTGCTGTCTCCAATCCTCCAATATGTCCAGCACTGTGCCGGTGAGCGTGCTTACTTGTAAATATGCCCCAGATATCTGTTCACAGCTTACGGCGTTACATTTGAGAGATTAAAGCAGGGTGAGCAGATATCTTGATTCCACAAAAACATCAGAGTCACAAATTAAATGAATAGAATGAATGGCTGTATGCAGAGAAAACAACTTTGAAAAAGCAATTTGGCATATTGCATCCGCAGGGCCACTAATGTAATGATAGGAATGTTGTTGATGGCAGTGACTGTCACACAGAGCCATGTAAGGCGAGGATGAGCACCGGGGTAATGCACAAAAACCCGGCGCATTAACCTCTAGCCCTCCCCTCTTCTCGTTTAATCCAGCAAATTCCATTATTGCTTGTTGCAGGTCCATTTGCCTGTATAGGAATCCTGCCCTGCTGCCAACCTCCTTTTATTTCTGCTATCAGGGCTCATATAGTATAACCTGCATGTGTCTCCAGTGTTAATCTACCACTGCTCCACGGCTGGGTCTCAAGCACTTTAAATAAAAACACATCTCCAAATCCGCCACTTTGAAAAGGCTACTAATTGCACAAAAGAGCGATGATCCCCTCAGATGGGTTTAAAGACTTAAAACAAACAGATTAAAGCACTGTTTGTGATAATGCAGGTCTCAGTGTAATTTAACGCATAAAAGAAGAATAAAAGTGGGGCATTCTGCACTTAGAACAATGTGCCATTACACACGCCAGACACTGCCAAGAGCCACACAGACCATTGACCTAATACACTGGCATCACATATGAACACATGAAGCCTAAACCAAGCCGGACAGACACGCACACACATCCATTAAAGTGCTTTACACTTTGGTTGTCTTCCTCCTGTAACAAAGACCAGAAATGCAGCAAACTTTAAAATCCTCTAGTCTAATAGGGTGACCTTTACTGTTGATCCCTAACTCTTATCTCTAACCTGTGCCAGTGTGCTTGAATACACTGGTTTGATCTGTAAAGCTAGATGAACAGAGGGTTTAGTATTAAAAGTACATGAATACTCACATATTCAACATGGACCTTTAACCATTCAGCACTTGGCAGTTACGCAGCACAGTTAGTAATGTTTATTTTTTTTTTCATTTCTCTCCAGTCAGTTATTGAAGTGCAAATGCACAAATGCAAAAGCGTTGAAATGATAGTTCAGTCTGATATTCAGTCTAGAAAACTGTCAGGGTCTTCCTTATTCTTCAGTTAGATATTTCCTTATTAAAACATTGAATTAGGTAATTATAGACTGTTTTTCATGCAGTTTTTCTTGTAGTGCGGCTTTATGTTGAAACCAAATAAAATAACGTTGCTTGTACTTGTTTTGGCATCTGTGCTGAAACTCATCATCAGTTGTATGCTGAAATCTTTACTTATAGTTTCGCTGGTTTTGTGCTCATATAAAAGTGTAGTAACCATTTTTTTGAAGACCAAAATGGCTGTTTCAGCACCTGTATTGGATGTAGTGTAACAAAAAACAATGCAGCCATAACACATGGAGTGAGTGATGAGTGTTTCCACAGAATCATACACTTACCCAGATGGTGAGTAATGGATATGTTACCTTGACATCAAAAAGTTAATGTGATGATCAAAAGGCATTTTTGTAAACAGAGAAAATCAGTAACTGAACTCGATATATTAAAAGTTAGTGGAGCCAAAACATAACTGAACTTTCATAAGGGCTCCCATCTTTATCCATTATATTGTCATAGAATAGAGTTTATTTGCCATTTACACAGGTATAACTAAGCACATTTGAATTTCTGTGCCTTTATCTGAGTTGCAGTATAATAGGAAACAGTAGGAAAACACATAAGTAAGTAATAAAAAAAGAGAGAAAAAGGAAGAAAACATAGCAGCATAATAAATACTCTTTGCTAGTATAGATATGTATACATGTAATATCGCTAAACATAGTATAGATATGTGTATTAAATATCGTTCCATGCAGTCAGAGGTAGTGGCAACAGTGGTCAAAGGGTCTTGTAGTCTCACAGTCAGACTGTGGCAGAGACATTGTGGGCTACTGCCCACTTGGCATTAACCCATATCCCCAACCCTTCCTTGTTGGCTCTGTCACAGCAAGTGTAGGCAGCTCGCTGGTATCACAATGCCACTGGGCCTTTTATTCTGTGCTCGATAGATTTTACTTTGTGGTTTGGCTGGAACTTCAATTGCTTGACCACCTTTGTTCCCCATGCTCCCTCCTTTCCTGCTCCTTGCTCTCTCTGTGTGGAGTCCTGAAGTCCCCAGACTTAGAATGAATTAGTTTTCATACAGTGGGAACAAATAATCATGTATTGTTTTTCAGAAATCACAGTAAGCCTTATATACTTCCACTCAAATAAAAGTATTAGTTAGTCATGATATGAACCTCTATGTTATCTTTACGTCAAATACTTTCTGTCAGTTGGCAGGGGAAGCCCAAGAACTGTTCTCTGTGCGTCATGGACCTGTGCGAGCTGCTCGCATCCTGCCAGCACCTCATATCAGTGAGTATCTTCTGTGCCTAAATGTGGAGCTTCTTATATTCTTAAGAAAGTTCTTTTTCCTTTTTTTATGATATTTATGTTGAGAAAACACACAAGTTGAATAATGTTATGAAGTTTATTTAGTTTTAGTTTATATTGGCACGCTTGTGAGTTGAAATGTCTTTCAGATCTGAAAGCTTCGGTAAGAAACACTAGTGTCATGTCTGTGCAGTGAAGACGCAGCTCACACGCACGCACAAAATGCCAAACCCTATCCCCACAAAATTCACATTTATTGTTATCCATCCATTGCGATCACATTTTTCCAAAGGCCTGTGTAACAAACTATTGGTCCTGGATTAAAAAAAATACTTTGGTTAACTTAATTTCAGTATTCAAGGTCAACACTTAAGTTAAATGTTGTATGGCACATCCTAATGCAGTTTTGGGTTGTGGGCATTTTAAGTAGTGCTATATCATTAAAATTAAAGACTGCTCCACGCTGCCTCATCCTGATGTTGAAGTCAGTCTACGATTAGTGTTGGCAGTCCTCTGAAGTCGGTGCTTCTTTGCTGCCAAAACTCCGCTGGAAACCTCAAACTGTGCCTCCTGTGCCTTCACTGTTCTGTTGAGCAGACTCTCTCTGCCTCCATGATCGTGCACCAACCTTAACCAATTTGGATTAGTACTGTAATACTGTAGTACTTTATTACTGGTTGTTGGGGCAGCATTACATGCATCATACAACATTATCAAATAGTACTTGATTTAGCATGCATAATGCAAGATAAAAAAAAAACCTTCATAATGTTCTGTATCTGGGGAATACTGTCATCTAACAAAATGGAATGCGTGAAGTGGAATGATCTGTGGCAATAACTGAACGTCAGAAGATGCCAAAACCACGGTGCAAATGGTTTTGTTGTTCCACTGATTAGATCCTTTCCAGACATGAAGTTTACATTTCATCTCTGCAGGTGTCAGTCAGTGCTGTGAAAGCTGCCATATTGCCCCTGCTGGTTTGTGGCATTTGTTTTGTGAGAAAATTGTCTTTTTGTTCTCTGTCCCATGTTCCGGTCTTTTGGCAGATTTCAGCAACACACAATGGCAGCATTTGAAGATTTCTGGAAGAGGATGAAAGCAAACCACAGTAATAAGAAGCAGCAGATAGCTCCGACACATGAGGGGAGCAATTCTCTCATCAGAAAATAAATATGAATTGTACTACTGGAGGGAAGTACACTGATTGTAATCTCCTAGGGCGCAAACAGTGTTGCACTGTGGTGAACCATTAAAAGGCCAGTTGTCTGGTCTGCAAGGCTGTGGGTGGGTGAACTTAGAAAGACCCTAAAATAGGTGTTGATTATAATAACGCAAGGTTCCCCTTTCCTGGAATGGAGAAGGAATTGCCTATTTTCCAAATGGAGAGAATGCATTTACCCACATCCTCTCTGCTTATACTGTATGATTTTCTGTTGTCATGGAAAATGAATCCACACTGTTCCTTTGACTGATGACAAATGAGCATTGAGAAAATGTGACTATTTTTAATAATACAAACTGTTGAACTGGTTATTCTGCTCTTTTTCAGTTGGGGTTTGTACTGTACACGGTCGTCATATTAGAGCTACACTTAAGATGCTCCCTCACTATTAAAGCAGTTTAAAACAAAAGTTTCAGTCAGTAAGCATGATATCTGTTTCAGGGCATCTTTAGTATTATCTAAACACACATTTATCCTCACTGTTACATACAGACATACACAAGTCCATTTGTAAGTCAACAGCATTTACTTTAGTAACTCCAAATAAAGTTTCTATAGTCATTCAATCTTGATTTCTATTTTATTTTACTACAGAGCATTTTTTTTGTAAATATATAATTTCACAAAGTCTTCACAAGTCTCATGTTGGCTGTTTGCTCAGTATCATCAGTGGCAATGATGTCTGACAGGAACATGAAGAAGGGACCCTGTCGGGAGTGTTAAAAGCTGGTAGAGAAGGCACTTGTGCTCTCATGCCATACCACAGGAGCTCAGACTGATTACTGTCAAGCCTCAAATTACACTCTTCAAACGAGTAACATCTTCAGTCTGAGCAGCCCATCCCCTCAATCCCCTGATCCACGCCTCCTCAAGTATGGGACAATTAGGAAAAATACAGGATCAGTACACCTAATGAAACATGTTTTTATTAAACATACCTGCTTTTTTTTCTTTGCTGTAATTCCACCTTGAAAGCTCAAAACAAATAAAAAGGATAGGCAGAAAAATCAACAACTGCAACAACTCAGAAACAACAGCTTTTTCTGAAATGTTTTTCCACCCATTATTTTAAGCTTCCTTTGAAAAACAGTAGACATTTTGGTTGACTCACTTCCCAAATAAGGCCTGATTTGAGAGAAAAAAAACTTCCTTCATCAAAAATGTTTTGTGACCATAATTGAATTATAGGGCAACAGTAGTAATGTAATCAGAACGTTTCCTGTCATGGTAATAGGCTGCCTGTTGAATGAGGGTGGGCAGCACTTGAGGCCTCACATGTTCATTGAAAGAATGTCCCTCTTTGTTGTGTGCTGATCTTTCTGTTTTTCATCTGCCTCTTCCTCTGACTCTTCCACCTCCTCAGATCCCTTGAAGACCGACAGTTTTGCTGAGAAGAGGCCCCTGCTGGGGGTTTGCAAGAGCACAGGGTCCTCTGGGTGAGTTCACTCATCATAACAAAGTCGACTTAATTTCCTCATGGTTCTCTGCTGTCTTCTTCCATGTGTGACTGTCCTACATATGCATGATTTGAACCAAACAACCAAACACTGATTAGTACACCATAAACCACATATAATTCTTATGTGATTGGAGGCCACTACTGTAATTGTGTCTAAATATTGGTAATATTGCATTTAACTAAAATATTAAAACATAAATGTATATCACACAGCTGTTTAAATTAAATGTTAAACTACTTTACAATATCCCCAGTAGATGTAACCATGAAGGCAGATATGTATTAGATCATATGGCGCAGCCTAAACATAAAAACTTAATACACAAATGGGCCTTAACTTAAAACATGAAGCATACCTCAAAGTCTGCTGGAGACTAAGATTTCCAACTTTCCATAGCAGCAGCTAAATAACTTAACTTAACTAAAAGTTATTTAGCTGTAGTAAATGAGGTCACCTTGTGCTATTGGGCTCTGAGAGCTTCTGAAACACAGATGACCTACAGTCTGTACTTTCCCTGAATGCCTTGCACAACATAGTTGTTGCTATATTTTCTAAATCTGCATAAAATCCCTTTACAATGCTTATTCAAGCTGGGTTTACCATGCCAATCCGCCACCTTGCTGTTTTGTAGAAAAGTTACCAAACTGGTTTAGGGATTCCACACCCACCCTCCTTTAAGCCGTCTCCAGAGGTTGTGTCAGAAGCAGGGTGTTTCCACTTCACTGTCAGTGTAGAAGACCCAAGGCGGCATTGGGTGTTTGTGGGAAAGGGGTGTGAAATTTTAGTGACGTTTTATTTTGAGACCAGCTGCTGGAGTTATTTCTCCTGGGAGACTCTCCCTCAGACACTGAAAGAGAAAGCATTGACATGACATGATTGAAATGATCTAGGCCAATCGTATGTTTCATTCAGCATGTTAATGATTACAGTTACATTCTGCTTCATTTGAGCAATGCGTTTAAGCAATCAGACATAATGCTACACTGGAGAAATGCAGGAGACTTGCAAAAAGACGCACAAATGGTTGGAGGAAGGCAGAAGATGGTGCTCACTTAATGTGGTGACACAGCCCAACTAGTTGTGTTATTATGCTTGACCAGACCCCAGTCTTACTCCAACTCTAACTTTGTCCAGTAACTTCTTCCTACATCAGAGATGTATATCCTATTAGTCGAAGAGTCTTTTCCTCCAGCTTCTCATCACCTACATGTTGTTGCAGGAAATAAAACAATTTTTTACAATTTTACAATTTATTTATTTAACCATAATCCTTTATGCTCACGTTGTACTTGACGCATATCAACTGCATTTGAATCTACGTGAATCTCATCACAAATGTGCAAAACAAGCAAAAGCTTATCATGGATATTTCACCAGTAATGTTTTGAAAGTGATGTATTTCTGGTGTGTGTGAGTGTGTTACATATCATGTTAGATATCACTGTAAATATCATACCACTAATACTGGGGTGCCCATACCTGTGTAAAAGGAACACTGGAGCGCCTTTAGGGCGGCCTTTTAATGTTTAGTGTAAACAGGCAAAATTATCTTAAAGAAGGGAACACCTTTACACCAATATGAGGTAGGGTTTCTGTCTTTAAAGGAGGTCTTGGAGTGTTACTTTCTTAGCATAAAGCCTGGGCACAAAGGCAAGTGTAAATGCCTTACGACAATAGGAAATAACCGACTCTGTACAAGACCTTGTATGGATTTTGTCAAGGTGGCCAGTTTTAGATCTGTGACACCCCTACCTTTTAAATACCTGCACATTTACTATACTAACTAGCGATGTCCGATATTATCGGCCTACTGATATTATCGGCCAATATTGGCATTAAAATTATATATCGGAAAATATCAGTATCAGTTTTTACACTTTTAATGACACAACTTTTATATACCATGCACATATTATACATCAGACTCTTCAGCTACTACTTCTCTCTGTCAAAATGTTAAAAGTCAGACAAATCCGAGGTATTTGTCTTTAGATGTTTTTGTTTGTATGGCACACCTAGCAATATATCTTGTGGCTTCTTCATTTCCGGGCCAACCTTGAACTAGACGTATATCGGCGCACACTTAATGACATCATCAAACCGCATCATTACCGCATATACTGGTATCAGTTTATATCGGTATCGGAAAGTTAGACTCGATAGAAAAGCCAATATCGAACATCCCTAATACTAACACTTTTTACACAATTTCTCAATATTTGATTGAGGTGGCATAAAGAATCCAAACACAAAGTTTAGGACTTGGACTTGCCTTGGTCTTGACACTGACACTATCTAACTCTGGTTATGGGAAATCTGGAATCTTGTTTGGTCCTTCTCTGTTTGCACTGTGAAAACCAATTGACACTAAAATATTTTAACATTTAGTTGACTAGATAGAAAGATAGGTAATGATTCAAAGAAACAAGGATATACAACTTTAGACGGCTACTTTAAGAGAAGCTCAACTTAAAAGTACACTGACTAGAAGAAGAGAAACCTCTACGTACTGTTTGAATGATGCATCCTGGTGACAGGGAGTGGAAAGTGCCTGACTCTTTGCAGTGTTATGAATTACAAATCCTACATCTGAAAGTAATTTTCTGTTAATAATAAAAGGCATCAAAGGACATCCAACTTCTCATTATGAACCCTTCACATGCACCCAACTGGAACTGAGCCAGTGATGTGGGCTTAGTGACTGTGATTCATGGATTCTTTGTGGTACAATGGGTGGAATGCGTGCAGTACCTGAACACCCAATAGGCAGACAGCAGGGAGAATAGGCAGATGTGTAGGTCCTTGGGATGCTCAGAGTGCCATCTGGGGATATCATGTCTTTGTTTAGTGAAAGCAAATTTAAAAAGTGACAGACCCTAAGGAATTCTGCATTCACATCTCCATACAGTCAGTTACCTCCCTGTACACCCTGCCCACAAATACTGCTCTTCCAGAGCAACACAAACTTTATCTCAATATATCCTCTTTGGGAAATGAAATAAGGATGTCTGTCTTCAGCTAGGCCTTGGTTGAGCACACCTTCTTGATGTTTCCAGAGACTGCCACCCCTATCTGTGACGCTGTTGCCATTGCTTATGCTTTTCCTATGTCCTCACTGACACTGAGACAGTCAACGTTCTGATGGTTAGACGAATCACCCAGGCGTCGCTTGACACTAATGCTGAAAACATTCACTGTGCTGAAAGCAGAAACCCTGACCTCTGGCTGAATGGCACAGCCTGGTTCTTCCCCCCTACAGAAGTGCTTGGTAAATAACACTCTGGTCAAAGACAAGAAGGAAAAAGGCTTCCGGCTGTAGTGCTGTACTTTCCATTGGGCCTGTTCATAAACTTACTAAGGTCCTCACACAATTTTTAGCATATAATCATTTTGAAATAACAGCTTTTGTTAACCACCAAAAAGGATGCCGTCTTGACACTTAAATGGAAAACAGATTGGAGCCTTGGCTGCTACAGCAGTGCTGGTTTAGAAGTTGGTTCAGTCAGCTCTAGGCTTAGATTACAAGATTTGCAAATTAAAGGAAACCCAGAGAAGGGAAAAAGCATGTGTGCTGAAGCCCTGTACTTGTGGATTTCCAGCCAGGCACACTCAACATAATTTTATCAATGGAAAGGATTATGCGTTAAGTCCAAACAATGTATGGATCCAGTGATTTTCTTGACAGTAAAACAACATATGCGTCCCTTTTACTCTGTAAACCAGTGCCAGTGGGCTTTGTAAAGAATGCTGGTGCCATAGGAAAACTTGGTATGTCTGCTCACATTTCTGGAAAGGAGTTGTGTTTCCTTTCCCTGCTTGCTGCTGTCATTATTTTCATTCAGTTTAATTACATTTACATCCATGCACATTCAAATTCTGGGAGATTTAATGCTCCTCTCTCTATGAATTGTATGGGCATTACAGAGGCAACTCTTTGTGATTGTTTAAGAGAACACACTTCTTGGGCAAAAGTTCAGTGATGAATGAGCGTGCTTTGTTCTTCAGAGTTTAAGAACTGTCAGTGACATTTTCAATCTCCCAATGAATAACCTATGATGCTGAGAGGATGTGGTCCTTTTTTTCTTTAGCCAATATAGTCTTTCAGTTGCTACTGGATGTGCTATTGTGCTGAAACTGAAAAGGGTTGTGGGTGTAGTTGTCCTTGTTTTGTCTGTACACTTAGTGATTTTTGCACAGCCCCATCACGCTTATGCACAAATCTTTTTTACATGTGCACAAACCGTCTTTACGGACAGACAAACGTTGTGTTACGTTGGAACACTTTAGAAATTGAATTTAAAATATTTTGATAATTGTTCTATTTATAAAAAAATATTAAGGAAAAATGCAAAATCTCCTGTCTTAAATGTACAGAGGTGGCCTCTTTATATTATGTGACTGTAAGCCAAGTATCTTTGGTTTGTAGACTGATATTGAACGAAAAGAGATGTTTGAATTTGTGAGAAATTGTGTATTTATTTTTAGCTTAAGTAATGCATTGCGGAATTCAGTAGATTAATCAGTAATATTAATGATCATTAACTGCAGGCTTAGTTCACATAGATTTATCCCTGGCTACCTAGCCAATCCCAGTGTTTTATGTTTTAGACATTCTCTGATCAAACTTCATAAGTGTCTCAAGTCCAAAGACAAAAGGCAGACCATCAAGAATAAAATAATTTATCTGTTGTATTTACAGTTAAAAGGTAACTTATAAAAAAATAAGTACAAATCTAATACAAATGGCATTGCAGTACCATTGAGTACATTAAGAGAATTTCATTTTGTTTGTAATTTATCAGTTATATTTTTTGGCAAGACAGGCCTTCTGCAAGAAAATCTATTTTCTCAACCATAGGTATTTGCAAAATTATAACAATGCTAAGTGCTAGCATTGTGTTATCATTAGAGTTCCTCCAGAAATATAAATACTGTATGAATTGGCTGATACTTCTATTCAATTTCAGTTCAATTCAACTTTATTTATATAGTGCCAACTTGCAACATAAGTCATCTCAGGGCACATTACAGTGTAAGGTTTAAGACCTTACACATTATATAAATATATACAGAATAATGTAGAAAACCCAACAGTCTCGCATGAGCAGCACTAGGAAACAGTGGAGAGGAAAAACTCCCTTTAACAGAAGAAACCTCCAGCAGAACCAGGCTCATGGTGGGCGGCCATCTGCC
>JAUYWH010000005.1:23852215-23864291 GCA_034779795.1 Ctenopoma multispine | reverse complement strand
GCTGTTTGACAGAGGAAAAGCTGAAAGTGTCTGGACCTGTTTAAAGTTCGAATGACGTCTCTACGACAAAGTATGGCGATATACCATAAGGAAGAAGGAAGGAAAGTTGATGAAATGACTGCTCCAACTGCCCTTTTTTGACGAAAAAATGGAAAAACTTAAATTATTTAAAAAGTAAATATTTTTACAATAAAAGTAATAGCACACATGCCGGGACCGAACCGGTTGATTTGATGTATATTTTGTGTGGGTTCTCTCTTCCGTTCGAGCCGCATTCCGGTTGACGGAAGAAAAAGATATAAATAAAGAGACCCGTTTAGAGGTGGATAACAATATGTGCCTCCATTCATTTTTGATGGCAGGCACCAATAATGAAAAGTTTGACTTGGATTAAGGAAGAAAATACAGTGTATATGCTACCCTAAGAGCTGGATCAAAGTAAATTGTTTCACTGAAGCTCAATTTAAGATCTGTTTTTAAACAGCTTGACATAAATGAAGCAGACCTTGAGATGAGCTTGCGTTTTACTGTCTCTTAAAGTATAGGACAAAATTGATCAGCACACCCTTAAACTAAAATTTTTCTAATCTCATCCAGTGTTTCCTTTTTGGATCTTGCATAGTGGGTCAGATTGTAACCATTCTTCAAATCCACAGTTGAGTTGGATTATTGAGCCATGGTTTGGTTCATACTTTGTTGTTTTATATCTAAATCTAAGATTTCCTTAATACATCTAGATTTTATATTTGTATACTTTCATTTATAACTTGTGAGAGTCATAGAACTGCTATTAATATGCAGGAGATTCCCGCAACCTCTGGGAGAGGTTCACCTCACCATGGATGTTTGTGTTGCGGTTTTGCTCTCAATTTCAGAACCATTATACCTCTAGAAACTGGTGACCATGCTAGTTTTAATGGGCTAGCCCTCTTACGAGAAGGTTACGCCCCAGCTGGACCATCTACATGCAGCATACGATACACACACATGCCGAACACCAAAAATTAAATTGACATCAATTTGCCCTTGACTTTTTGCCTCTCAGACCTTTTCATGTGTGATGCACTTTTGGCCTCTGTGCCTTGGTGGGAAGCAGGATTAGATCCTAGATTGTTTATTTTGATTGTTTTCCCTGTGGCTTGGAAAGGTCCAGGTTGATTTGCATTTCTGTGCACTACTTGCCAAAAGGTGTAAGATTTGCTGCATAGTTCAACACCCAAGCTTTTAGTCACAGTCTTGTCTGTTTTAGCAGCCCTGGTAGGAGAGACACTCTGTATGGTAAGTAACCTCAACTGCAGCTCAAGGCTGTGCAAGTGCACCATCTGTCACATAATGTCTTGAGATTGAATTTGTCATTTTTATGGGAAATTTGGAAGGGTGTTTCTGGATGTACAGTGCTGAGCAAAAGTAAAGTCAGTAAATTAATTTGGGAGAGGACAGAGGTGTTTCTGATGGATACAAATCTAAGCATCTAAAGGGGAAGTGGTGGACTAAAGCTCAGCGAAACAAGCTTGTGACCATAAGGTCACACTGCTCAATTCCTGAACAAGTGAAAGACCAGGACTACTCACTCCCTCATCAACGCTGTGGTCCCCTGAGCAAGACCCATAACCCTGACGGCTCAATAAAGGTTATCTAAAAATAAAAATTTAAGTGCCTAAAAACTTGGTATAATAGTATGCTTCTAAGATTGTTCTCTTGTGAAAATAAGAGGGTTAGTAAAATATTTTATTTCAGGGTAGTTTGCGATAATGACATTTTAAGTTAACCTTTTTAACCCTAGAATTTTAACAGACATACTGTTGTTGTTGTTTTTGCTGTAAAAGTGTAAAATCTGCTTTGAGTATGTGCTTGTGTCCCCGTTTCCTTCATCACCTGATAGTTGCTTTGGTGGCTGTATGCTGTAAATGTCATAACAGGCTGTAATAACAGACAACAACAAAAAAAAACGCTTTTAGAAACAGATTTTCTTCAATTGCTCAAATGGTGAAAGAGTTACAGTGATTAAAAAACTATACCCACGGTTAGACCCTTTTGAACTATGCCAGTTGCCGTCCATATCATCTTCCTTAATGTCTAAAGAAATGTTAAAAGCTTTTATCCCCTTAATTCTCCTTGGCCACTATAAACCATGATTAATCACACTGGAGTAGCTGTCACATTTTTAATGAGGCGTGTTAGCGTACATAGTACAGTTTGTCAGTGATGTAGTCACCCCACACACACTCACAGTGACTGACTGTAGCCGCCCTGTAGCCAGTGTGTTGTCTTATAAGCTGGACCTAAGCCTTCAGAAGCAGGCCTGCACTCTGTCACCGGCTGACACGATGTAACTGTACACTGGCCATAAACACTGACTAAGGCAGGCAGGCAGAGAGGGGAAAGCTATGAACAGAGGGGAAATGCTGCGTGGATGGAGAAGCAGTAGAATTTAGGTTGGGATTGGTACGTGATTTTCACATAAAAGAGAAAAGGCAGGAATATGAGGTGAGTTCCTGTGTCTGTGTGGAAGGTCAGGAATATTCCTATCTCTTCCAGGCTTTAAAATTCCTTATTTGGAACAGAAGTTTCATAACACACAGACACACATGCTCTCCCCTGTGTAACAGCCTCGGTCCTCTGGAGGACACTCTTGTTTCAAAAGGCTCCAGCAGGATTCCCTCACAGAACAACACTGTCTTCCTGCACTGTAATAAAAGTGATCTGCTTCATGTCACCAGCCTATTTTTTCTTTTCTCCCCATTTTTTTCCTGCTTATTTTCTTGCTAGTAGTCTGAGGCAAAGCCCTTTAGTTTTTTAGAGGCTGTTTCTTGTTTGGCCTAGTTCCTACTTAAAATGCCCAGCCAGCCTTCCTGACATCGTTAATGCAACACTGGGATCAGATGTTACCCTGTATATATGCATGTTATCACGCACACACAAACACACACTCATGAGTTAACTGGTCGCACATCTAGCCTTATTTCTAATCTCTCTTCTTGACTAAAGGGGTTTTCTGCCAGCTCCTGGTCTAGACTCAGCCTTTGTTAGTTTCATCTCAGTCTTAACAACAGACTTCATACAGAGACTTAGGAGTGGCCTGTAGTTGTGCATAGTCCAATTTCATTTTCTTAGGCAAGTTTCAGAAGTAGCAAGCCAGTGCTAAATGTGACGCCAGTTTCTGCCTGTTTACAGGAAAACACACTGTCATGGGGTATTGTCAAAGCCACATGTGAAAGGCCACATTATTGCCAAAGTAAATTTGTCCATATTCTCATGTGTGTTGTTGGACCAGATGCTGTCCACGCTGGGCTCAGTACAGCATCTTGCTGAAACACCAGCTCTAATAAAACAGAGCTCAGATGAAGATGATTCATAATTTTTTTGATGCAGCACAAAGTGCTTTTTTGTCTTTCCTGCCTATCAGGTTGTATGCTAATTATTTTCTATCCACAAGAGGGCAATGGCACATTCAGAAAGGAGTTTAACCTCCAGCTATTTCCCTGTGGGGTGATGTCAAGGAACAGTGCTGACTGTGGTGATGATTCGAAACCAAACCAAAATGTGAAGAGAAATCCTTGAGCAGGGGAAAGTCCCATTCTGGATTTAATGTTCTCATTGTTAGAGAATGATTTTGACTTTCTTTGTGTGTGTGTGTGTGTGTGTGTGCGCGTGTGTGTGTGTGAATATGTGTATATATACAACAGGTCTTGGTGAGTGAGGACTCGGATGGAGAGGGAGTGGTGGCTCACTTCCCAGCTCATGACAAACCCATATCCTGCATGCAATTCAACCCCAGTGGTAAGACACACTTACTTACACCCACACACACGCACACACACACGCACACACACACAAACACACATACATAATGATTTTTGAGGGAGGACCTAGAAGCAGAAGACCAATTTTACTTCCCTTCTCTTAAACAGGAGACTGAAACAAGCCTGGCATGTTAATTAACACCCAACCTGAATTAGTATAACAAAACCAGTTATGGAGTTTATTTAAGAAAGATTTCAAAATAAGATATAGATGCTTTAACACAGATCTGTTTTCATAAAATTGTTAATTTATCACATCTCCAGAGGAGTTTTGTCTCATTCAGGCTGTCTTTTAGCATTAACTTCACCTCAGAGTTAACAACTTGTTACAGTCATTTTTTCAAATTTCCAAATGTGGGAAGCTACCATGTTTATCATACAATAGATACAAAAAAGGCAATGGGAACACCCAGCTATTAACGTATTCAGGAAGGGGACATGTACTGACTCTAAGATATAAACATATTTTTGTGTCAATAGTTCAAAGCAACTCAGGGCAGCAGCCAAGGAACTGGTAAAAAATTTAGTGGTATAAAACTGTCCGCTGTACATCCACAGAAAAGATAGACTGTGTTGTCAGAAACGGAAAGGCTTTTCTCCAAGGAGAAAGCCACTGCTCCAAAACTGGCATAAGAAAGCAAGATGGATGTTGTAGATGTAGAGTAATGTCATTTGGTCAAAAGAGACAACAACTGTTTAGCTGTAATGATCAACATTATCAGTGGAGGAAGAAGAGCATAATGTGGTGCACCTCATAAAATTGATAGCATCAGAAAAAAGGAGTATTATCTGGTCATTTTGAAACTTAGTCTGAAGACATCAGCCAAGAAACTAAAGTTTGGATGCAGGTGAATCTATCAGTAGGATAAGTAGGGTCAGTAGGATGATAATGGAACACATTCCTCAGGAAATGGGTTAAGGCCAACAAAGTAGAGGTTCAGCCAGTCTGTCTGAACTTGTGACTAGATGGAAAGTAAAAAGTAAAAAGTTGCAACTAAACAGCCGAGAACAAACATGACTCAGTTGCACAAGTTCTTCCAGGAGGAATGGGTCCTGCAGAGGAATTGCTTATGGAAAGCTCTTACCAGAATTTGATTCAAATTACGCAATATAAATTCAGTGCTTCCAAATATTAACATTAACAAATTTTTGAGTTTAAATGCAATTAGCCAACACGTATGTACTGAAAATGTACGTCTTTGTTTTAGGATATTTAAGAACATAAATTCAGTTTAAGTAATATTTCCTAATTAAAGGTCATGCAAATAAATAGATAAAAAGGGTTGTATGGTTTCTTTTTTGATGCATTTTCACCTACCTATCTTAAGTCAATTGAGGCAGCTTTAAATTAGCTTATGTATCAGTATCCGTTAGTATTTTACTTGGGTGTCTTCTTTTCCATTTTCTTAGTGTAGCTGGTCTCCAGTCTGAAAAGAAAGGGACAGTAGATGCTTTGTATGTGTGAGCAGGCTACCTTGACCGTTTGTGTGTGTCATGTGTTAGCTGGTGTATGTCCATGTTACTCCTATGGTGTGTATGTGTGCAAATGTGTGTCCATGTATTTTATGCTGTGTGTGTCGTGTGCATGTGCAGTTAATAAAGAAGCTGTTGAGAGATGTCTTTCACCCCATGACCTCCAAGCCCTCAGAACCCTTCACCTACCTAGACTTATGAAAAAACTCTGTCTGAACAGGAACAGGACGATAATGCAGACAAAGACAGACAAGAAATGGTTGTCTAGATCCCTGTGTTGTCTGAGTCTAGTCTCACAAAACTCACATCCAAAACACAATCCCAGCCCAGAAGTACACTAAATCATCAAATCAGTTTCTATTAACTAAAAAGACATGTTTTAAATCATTTGTAATCCTTTTGTAATCCTTTCAATTTCTGAAAGTGTTGGGATTGCGGAAAAATTAGCTTTGTATGTATGTACTGTATTTCTTGGCTAAACTAGGTACTTCCAGCTTTACCTAAAAAATTAGCAATCTTAGAGATGGACCTCACTTCTTTGAATCCTCTTTAAGTCTCTGTTATGAAGCTGCAAACAGTTTTTCTTAGTCACATTCAGGATCATACTTTCTACATCTCCAACTGAATTAGTACTCAAGGTGATGATGCAGAGTAAGAGAATTTGCATTATAAACCAGCACTCTGATTGGCTGAAAATGAAAATTGTGGGCACAACAACTATAGAACATCAAAGTAGGTGGGCATTAATAATACAAATTAAGTAGTGTAAGTAGCTTTGGAATCAACCTGCTAGTGGACAAAGGGGAGTGTGTTTGGAAACAGGACTTTAGACAGATCTAAACATTATGAAATGCCACAGATATCTTTAAAATACACTCAATGTTTATAACATTGATTGAAAATGGCCTTAACAGTTCTAAGAACCTAACTAAGAACAGCTAATGGTGATATTGACAGTTGCAGAAAATCATGAGTTTTTGTTAACTGAATATCTTTATGGTTTCTCTGAAGCAAGTAGTTAGTGAAATGACATAACGGACATCCAGTCATTCTTTCAAATTTCGACATTACCTGTGGTTTTCAGAATGGTTTTCAGAAATAAAAAAAATGACATTGTCAGTTTTGTCATTTAGAACTTTAGAAATCTACACAGACTAGATTTAAATAGGTTATAATATATTTAAGTCAGAATATATTTTAAATGAGTTTGTCGTGAATATGTACACACAGCTATAGCTTTGCTGTGTGTAACTGACCAGCATGTTTAAATATTTCCAAGTCTTAAAACGAGATGTAAGTGCTCATATGAACACAAGTTTTGCTTGCTGAGATTCCTCTTGTTCATTGTAGCCTTGAAGAGATCAATTCCAAACCACAATGTAGGTAGTTTGACCAAAATGTATTTTACTCATTCACAGTGTTGCTGTTGTTGTTTGCAGTGTTTTTAATTAGGTATTTCAATTCAAGTCACTGGTAATTCACCATTGACCCTAACATATTTTTAATCTTAACATTCAAGCTAGGTTTGTATACAAGGGCCCTCTCATAGTTTCATGCAGTACATGTGGTAGCATGTTTCAGTGCGCTGGCAGGTTCTACCAGCAGAATCCACAGGGAGAGTGAAGTAAACTGAAATATTCCAAATACACTTTTAATCTTTATGATTCATTAACGCCAAGCCAAATGTAAAAGACTAATAAGCATTTAAATCACAACAAAAAACAGCACCAGAAGTACATCCAAAACACACAGACTCTCTTCTTTTGAAGGTGTGTAATGAGATCAGGTGAAATTCTTCTACTATGCAGGACTTCTTTTGTTATTGTGTATTTTTTCTAAGCTGCCTGTAATGGAGTGTCCCATAATTAGAGGCCTCTTAATTTGATCAAAACCCAAATCCTAAGTGACTGGTTCCTTGGTCTGGCTCTAAGTGAAGTCTTTCCAAGGAGTTAGGGAAAGTGGCCTTTACTGAACTACCTTCCTCGCCCTACTGAGACTTCTTTCTCAGTGGTCAGGCTGAACATGGCAAAAACAAGAAATCTAGACTTAGCAGGAAACAATGATATGACTCAAACAGAGCCTGGAAAGCCCAAACGTTTTGGCTGGGAAATGTTATGTAAGAAACCCCAGTGGGTTGTGTGTGTTGGCTACTCTACAGAGAGCAGACTAGTGGCTGCTAGTTGTTGGTGTGGCGGCTGGCGCTTTGCGGCGCTTCGGTGGATCTATTCCTAGTGGTGTAATTAGAGGGCCACAGATGAAGTGCAGTGGCAAAGAACTCTCTTTAACAGCTGCAATGTGTGTGTGCTTGTTTTCTTTTACATCTCGTCCTCTTCACTCGTCCTTAACGATCCTTGACTTGATTATTGGCTACGATGCCAAGGTCAAAATACACTTATCTTTTGATGGCAGAGATATTGTCCAGCATTTCTTCTGATTATGTTTGTCACTAGATGGAGTGATTGATCTAGCAACCATGGAAGGCACCACCTTCTGGTTTTTATACTCTCCAAACCATTTCCATACAGTCCTACTTAGTCTGATAAGGATCAAGCATTTTACATGCCCTGAAGGAAAAAGTTATTTTAGTAAAGGTACAGTACAATGTAGCCATATTTATGACTAATGTTCATCCTGCATTATAATGTTAAATATTAAATTACACACATTAAATAACATACATTTTGTCTAATATCTATAGCTCCTACCATACTCTGGACTAAGTCTCAGTCTGGATTCTCTGGTTAAGGTTAAGTTAAAGTCAGAGTAAGATTGTGGTTTTGGTTTAATGTAAAAATGTAAATAAACATGTATCATGTCACTGCAAACTTTATCTGAAATTAACCAAGACCACCATTCCTCTCTAACTTCAACCAAGACCCTAAACACACTGTAGGCTGTAGTCACTAGAGTTGGATCTTGTATCACTGTAAGGTACATTTTACTCTTAAATTCAGTATTATCATATTTGTGGAATACCAGATTCCTCCTTATTTTAATAGAAAATGTAATTCAGTTGCAACATGTCTGCTGTTAGTTAAATATAAATGTATGTATTAGCCATAGAGGTTCTACATGCATAGAACTGATCTCTACAGTAGGAAAACTGAATTAGTCACTTGTTTAGCTGCCTGTTCTTTGAGCATAAATTGGTTGAATAAATTATATTTAAACTGGATGAAATTATACTTCCACAGTTGTGCTGTGAATAATGTTTCAATTCTCTTTCAGTAATACACAATAGTCCCAAGTAGGCTACCACACAATCAGAATTAGATTTTTTTGCAGCTGTCTAAATTTTCTAAAGTTTTGCCCCGTCAAAGCCAGGGGTAATGGAGGATGAATCGAGACAGACTTTCCCCACATAGAACTGTCCCATAAACCATATCCTTGGTTTAGTAACAGGCCTGTCTAATGAGTAGCCTGGCCCACCGAGCCTGACCATGGACCCAGCTGTGCCATGAAGGCACCTCTCCATGGTGTAATAACCCTGTCTCTCCATCTTACTGATGTCTGAAAGAAACCAGGCTGTTGCAGAAAACCCTGGAGCCACACACACATGTTGAACACGGGGGGAATTCCCCACATACAGAGATCTTCATTTAGCCACACATTTTGCATGGTTTGAATTGTGTCTTCACACCAAGATGGTAATTAGACTCACAGCCGGCTCTGGTGTGATTTACAACAGCTTCTTTCCAGTAATTTCAATGGGGATACTTTGACTGAGTTTACAGTTTTCTGAATATTGTAGTATCCTGTGCCGGCCAGCCTAGCAGAGGCAGAAAGACTAAGACAACCGTTTATTATGATAAAAAAAAAATTTAAAGGATCAATTCATGCAAAAATAAAAATGGTTCCATTGTTTTTGGATGGGGCATTTTCATTTCAGACAACAGGCACAATTGAATGATAGAAACCCTCACAAACACAAAACTGCCACATTTGTATAGTAGTACATACTAAAGGGGGAATATTTACATGAGTTCAGTCTTAGCCAGAAAAGCGGAGTCAAATAATAATGCGACATAAAAAACTAATCTGTGATATGACATTATATGACGAGAGCTTAAGAGGGTAATTGAGCCAGCCAGTCACCATGATTCAGGCCCTTTGGAAGGCTTGGCTGAAACACACCCCAACTTTCCTCATGCTGGATGTTCACCAACCAAGCAGACACCTCAGCAGTGTGGAGTCATTGCCAGCCCACACAGTGTGGTAACACGCCGGTCATTTGTAACGTCTTTACGGCATGTGTGTAGGTGGGTGGCTTGGTAGGGAAGAGATGACTTGCTACATTCCTTCTTCTCCTGAATTGACGACTGGTTTGTTTCTATTGGCAGCACTGGCCTTCTAAAAAAAAACTTTTAAAAAAAGACTTAAAAATCTTGATTTACCAATTTATTTTACTCTTAGTTAATTAAACATACAGAAGGTTTTTAATGCGTTTATAATGCAAGAGAAAAAACGATCAGTGTTATTGTATCCCTCAAGGTGTTGGATTAAAAAAATAACTTCCTGACAATTCTGCTATATTTAAAACGTTACCAGCAATAAGCACCATAGGAAAGTTCACCGAGGCAGGAGAATCAAAGGGGTTTATCCTCAAAGCACCCCCAGAACAGTGCCGGACTGTGAGGCAATTGTGGCATACAGTAGTGGCTTCCTTCATTGAGGACACATTGAAAAGGTTTTCATAGAAACAGTTGAGGTGCTATTATTGAACATGGTATTTAGTTTTATTAATGGATCCATATTATCTGCTAATAGCTTTACTTTTCTAATGAAATTGTTTGTACCATTATTCATCTAATAGAAAAGTGAAGCAAAAAAAAAAAGCTTTGGGGCATAACAAAATACCCCCTCTCTTAAGGTCCCGCCACAGCATTTTGATTAGGTTGAGATCTGGACTTTTACTAGTCTATTCCTAAACCTTGATTCTTTTTTCAGCCATCCTGATTTAAACTGGTGTGCTCCAGACCATTTTCCTGTTGCATTAACCAGTTTTGACCAAGCTCTAGATGTTTAGACAGATGGCCTCACATTTGCCTCTAGGTTGATTTGGTGTAGAGAGCAGTTTTTGTTTGACTCAATAACACCAAGGTGCCCTGTGGCTGTAAAACAAACCCCAAATCGCCACCTATCCACCATTCTTTATAGTGTGGATGAGGCATTTCTGCCTCAATATGTTGAGACCCCTAGCAGGCAACACATTTAAAATGAGCTCATTTTGTGCATAAAATTGTAAAATTTCTCAGTGTGAACATGTGTTATATTGTCTATGTTCTGTTGTGAAAAACATATTGGCACATGTGATTTGAAAGTCTTTTAGTTTTCATTTTATATAAATAAAGAATGTCCCAACTTTTCCGGAATTCGGGTTGTACTACAACTATCTTCAAAGCCTGTGGTACATAGCCTGTTAGTTTGGGTTAGATTTATCTGCTCTGATATGGACGTGATGATCAAAGGTAAAACATCTTTGAGCAGTCTAGTCGGGATGGGGTCTAAGAGACATGTAGTAGATTTAGATGTGTTAATTATTTAAATCAACTCAGCATGATCTACAGGAAAGAAGCAGTCAAAGTAAGACTGAGGTCTTACAAGCAAATTAGAGCTGTTGTGCGTCTGTCCATGGCAGTTGCAGGAAAGATCTGATCAATTCTTTCTCTTAACAGTTATTTTATTTGTAAGAAATTAATAGTCAATGCTACTGAAATGTAAAGGAATACTAGGTTCAACAGAGCTATGACTCTTTGTCAGCCTGGCTACAGTGCTGGAGGAAATGATTCGCTATTGGTAAGCTACACACCTGCACGCCCTCTCAGATCTGTAAATGAAATTAGACTAAAAAAATCCTTCTTTGTGGGGTCTCAGATCCCAATCGAGTCTATTCTACTTTGTTGTCCCTGGCTGGTGGAACGACTTTCCCTGCTCCATTCGAGTAGCGGAGACTATGACCACCTTTAAAAAACATTTGAAAACTCACTTGTTTAAAAAGTACTTCAAATGAGTCTAAAACACACACATTCGCAAAAATTGTCTAGGACTAAACAACTAGCATGTTCTTCATCCCGACGACTTAGGCCTTATCAAGGCTCTTAAGGCCAACACACACAGGAAGCGACACAAATATTTTTGAATCATTAGATTGTGTAATACTTCCACTCTACAGAAGGGTGATAAGCTCATATTAAGGAAATGAAGATATATATTTATGTGTTTTTAGTACATTTCCCGTTTTTAGTGTTTTTTTAATTCCTAACATATTTCTGCAGTCTGCTCTTATTACATCTCACATTAAATCAGAGGAAGCCTCAGAGCCTCCTTCGTCAAACCTGCACACAAGATGACATCTGAACATCAACCTTTCTCCACATTTGAGCAACAATATTTTTCCATAAACCACAGAGAACAAAATACCTCGTTGGCTTTGAAAAGAGTCGCATCCACCAAACAACTCTTCTATATGTTGATCTTTGTCTCATTCACATTGTTTTATGTTTTCACATCTGTTACAAACTGAGGTTAAAGATTCTGCAGGGTCTGTGTGTAGAATAATTTCCTGAGAGTTTGTAAAAGGATCCATATGAAACATCTGCACGGTGAGAACTTATGTGCGCATTTTTGCAGGTGTCGCAACATTGGAAACTTCATTAATTATTCATGATTAGTCAGGACCGGTCAGAACAGTAAATTATATTGTAGCTGTTCTCAACTGCTGCATGAGGGATGTCTGCATATTTACATTTGCACAATAACGCTGTTAAACTACACAAACAGATTTCATTAATGAGAGATGT
>JAUYWH010000005.1:23817735-23849927 GCA_034779795.1 Ctenopoma multispine | reverse complement strand
ATGTGTAAGGTCTTAAACCTTACACTGTAAAGTGCCTTGAGATGACTTGTGTTGTGAATTGGCGCTATATAAATAAATATAGAAAGTTGACTTAAATTGAATTTTGGAAATTTTGTAAGAGCAGTCCTGAAATAACTGTCAACATCCTTCAAAATGTGGACATCCTGTTTTAACATAGTATGTTGGAAAATTGCATAAAGATGTGCACACCTTTCTTATGCAATGAGGGAATACTTTCTAGTCATAGTAATTTTTACTTTAAAATAAAGTGATTGTGGTAATCTGACTAAGTTGTTTCCTTGTTGACAGCCTGTCTTGTTACCTTATTTGTGTGTTGTCTTTATTGCTCTGTTAGAATTTGTTGAAGCAATATTGCCATTTTTCTACTATCCTATTATGCTGGTATCTTAAAACATCTCTGGTTAAATCCTCAGCTAAAACTTAAACCAGTTTATGTTGATATCCTAAGACAAACATGTAATTAGTCAGACTAAAGCCTGTCTGGTATATTAAAATGTGTTGACTTTGGCTTGTTAGCACCAGACTAACCCTAATACCTACCCTGCTGCCCAATAAAAACACAACTGCTCGTACATTATATGTGGTGCTGTAGTGGTGAGAGGAAGGACGCTCTCTTCAGTTTTTCAGTTAGCTGGAGCCAGAATCTATAATGATTAAAGATTTTGTAAAAGGTAGTAGAACTAGGTGGACTAGAGGGTATTAGACAGATGGATGAATAGTGGGAGGAATGGGTAGACTGTGATCAGCAGCTCATTGGTACTGCTTCTGTATTGTGTGAATCTAGCATACTGTATGTACCTAAAAGTGCATACAGACACACCTATCACTGTCTTAATCCCTTGAACTGGCAACCTCGAAGACAAAGCCTCTTCTTATGATCGATAGTCTCTCATTTGCCATGGGCTCATTTGCTCTGAAGTTTATTCATCCTGCTAAGAGCAGAGCTATCTGAATCCCCCAAGTACTCCATCTTGTAGGCTTTATGCTTTACACATGGTTATAATTTGGAATTTTCCTGATTTTCAAAGCTTTTTTGAGCCTAGTGTTGTTAATTAAAAAGTGGACTAGTTTTGTTGTGGCCTTTTTGGTTGCCAAGTAGGGAAATCACTGCCCTCTTTGTTGCTCTTTCCATTTCTTTCTAAGCTTTCCTCTCTCCCTCTCTCTCACTCCCTTGTCCCATCTGCCTTAGTGAAGTATAAAGCTAGCCCCGCCACTTTGTAAATTGAACATCCTCCTATTATTAATGGGATTGAGCAGATGTTTTTTGTTTGGATGGTCAGAGATGGGACAGCAGTGCCTGCAGCAAAACCAAAAGATTTTTGGTAGAACAAAAACAGAAAAATTTAATGTTTATGGAAATGATTATATCACTTCTCTCATCTCCCATATGGACACGTCTTGTACATATGGCAAATTAAAGGTCATCCCTTCCAGTTTAGCGCACATATAAGTGCGTATGCCAGCAGTTTCATTACTAAAACATCATAAATAACACTGCAACCCCTGGGACGAGGTGTTATAAATAGGACGTGTCAAACCTTGCTCCATCCAGCCTCTGGTTTCCCCAAAACCCTCTCTTTTCACCAACCAAGCAGCTCAGCTACTTTTTAATTTGGCCTTCCCACTGGCTAACCGACTGACGCCTCTCGGCGAGGGCCTCTGTATTTCAACAAGGCCACAAAAGCCCCAGTTCTCGGGCACTCACGCTCACAAAGCTCTCCAGCCTTTCTAAGTTGTTACTTTTTTGGAGCCCAGACTCTACCATCAGCAGAAGAGAAACGCCAGCCCTGGCCAGAATGCAGCGGCCAAGTCTCATCTGTCAGAAACCCAGGGGCCAGATTCTCCAGCCACTTGGTGGGTGGGGCCGGTCCAAAACAGAGAGAAGAGGAAGAAAGAAAGAAAGAGTGGAGTGTGGGGGAGAGAGAGTTCGAGAGCGAGAGGAAGCTCCCAGATAAACAGACCGCAGCGCCTCAACTCCTAATCACCCTGCGCTTCCGTTTCCAGACTCTATAATTAGAAGGGCCCCGTCTCTTTTTTCTCTGTATTCCCAGTTGACGCAAATGCTTCTTGTGGCTTGGCACCTCGTTTGGGGCGTGGGTTTTCAAGAGTTTACAGGCCCTGGGCCTTAGCTCTCTGGCTTTCTGGTCGCTCTGATACAGCATGAATAGCTAACCACTGTCTTAATGCACACTTCACTTGGCTTCTTGTCTGCCTTCCTCCCTCCACCGCTGATAATCTGCATGACCCCATCACTCATCCACTCTGTACCTCTCGCCTTCCAGCTCTTCATCAGTTTTAAATATAACTGTTCAGTCATACAAAAGTATAAAAAATAAACCTTTCCACTGAATGAGTGAATGCACAAAATTTTATAGCACTTTTTTTTTCTAGAGATGTGTTTTTCATCTCCCTCGCATGTGTTGCTGAATCCTTTTAATCTCATGCCATTTCAGTCTCCTCTTTTCACATTTGACATGCCACCCAATAAAGCCCAGCCACTAATTTAAACCTACTGCAACCTCCACATAAGAGATTCCATGGGGAAGAAAGAAAGTTACTAATTACTTTAATATTATGTATGTCTGGGAGGCTTGAAAAAAAAGAGCTTTGGTCATTTTTTTCAGATAATGCATGCAGCAATTCATTTCATTATATTGCTTCATAACATTTTATGTTACTGCCCATTCCATGGGTGTGTCTTTGAACATCTCAGAAGGCTTCTGGGGCTGTGTTTTGAGTTGCACTTGAAAAGTTGTACTGCGTTTTTCCTAGCTGAACTGGCTTAGATCTTGGTTTGTTCTGGTGTGGTTTGTTGAACATGTTGTTTATGGTGAGGGCCTATACTTTCTGGAGTTTGACAAGCTTCAAATAAAACAGGACCAAATGAATGGGCCTGTCAGTGGGGGTTACACTTGTGCTGAGCTGTGGTTCAGTATTTCGGTGAATCTCAATATGCAAGCACACACCCATAACCATACACGGATGTATGACTCCATAGATTCTTTCTTTCAGAGACACTCATCATCTTGTCTGTGCTTGAAGAAGCACACGACTCGGGCCCTGCTTTTAACCAGACTGACTTATCATGTGAGGGAAAGCTGCGTTTTATGACAGCAACAAATGATGGCTGGCTTTGTTTTAATGTGATGGTTTGTTTGTTTTAAAGGCACAGTAATTCTGTCATGCCGTCTAGCATGTGTCCTGTGCAGTTGTGCTGGCTGTCTTCATGTGAACCGCTGGAGTGAAATACAGTTTAAATATTTTGGTTTGCTTGACTTTGTATCAGTTTAACAGTGTACTAGCTGCAGCTTTTACACAGTTAGTGTCTTTGGTTCAAACTTGACATAATTAATAACAAATTAACATTGGAACAAATTTCTGATGGTTTTGAACTGACATGATAAGTGATAAGTAATAATCATTTACAATTGTATGTGTAATTGTAGCCACTTATTTGAAAGTACTAGTAGGTGATTGATGTGTCGATTGATACTCAGCCATTGGTTAAATTAGGCTAAATGATAATTAGAACTTTGTATATATGCTGCTTTTAGTATTTTACAATTTGTAGCAAATCTAAAAAGTGCAAGTTTTTACCAAATCTTCTCCTTCCGTCACTAAAATAGTTCAGTGTCTAAAACACTTGGTCCTACATTTCCCATATTGCAACTCAAGACTATATTTTGTTATTTATAACGTTGTGAATAAACCATGGAAGCAGGAATTAAATGACTCTATGAAATAAATCAAGTTCAATATTAGATTCAGGTTGGATAAATATTGTAACCTGTTTAAACTGTTCCTTTATCAGTGGCAACTGTTCTGCATAACACTTTCTCTATGAAATCATTAAAATATTAGAAAATTAAAATAAAAAACTTAAGACACTCGTTGTCCTCATGTTACTGTCTTCTCCTCTTAATAATTATCATCTCCTAAGCTATATTAGAGACTTGCAATATTTTTACGGAGTCTAGGTGCCATATCTTTTTTGTTTATGGTTAAGGAAAAAGGTTGCCACCTTTTTATTTGTATTATTTTTTTATTTCTTGTTGCTGATGAATTCATGTATATTTTTTGTAGGAATGCTGCTGGTGACTGCCGACACCCTGGGCCACCATTTTCATGTCTTCCAGATCCTCACCCACCCATGGGCTTCCTCACAGAGTGCTGTCCACCATCTCTATACCTTGCATCGTGGGGAAACTGAGGCCAAGGTTTGAAATACACAGGCACATACACACACAGTCAACAGTCACAGTTTTAACTTTTACGTTCATTTTCACTTTCAGATAAATACTTTTGCAGTTATGTCCACACAGTGGTGTTTGCAAGTTGTGAACCAGTTACAATATTCCCTGTTAACTAAGCGAAGAGAACACATAAAGAAAATACACAAATTCATTCCAAATTTAATCATTCAATCTTGCAAATGTACGTAAACCAATGCCTTCTTTAACTAGTATCATTTGTGGCAATAATTTCAGCCCAATGTTTATTCTGTTTTTCAGCCTTGAACATTGGATTCTAGCAATTTTAACCCTATTCTCCTTACTCAGGGATGTTGGCTGGCTTCCAACAACAACCGACTTCATGTCGTTCCACAGTATTTCTATATGAGTAAGGTCAGAACTTTGAACCAGCCATGCCAAAACATTACATTTCTTTAGCTTGAGCCATTTTTTGGTAGAGTCAAGCCAAACAAGGTCTACTTTATATGGGATCAAATCAAGATCACAATAATTTTGTGCTTGTAGTTTATGTTTGTACTTGTAGAAAGGATTTGTACTCGTAAAACAATGTTTGTCTGTTCGTAAACACGATTTGTACTTGTAATGAATATGTGTGTCTCTGTAAAACAGATTTGTGCTTGTACAAAATATGTGTACTTATTGTAAAACAGCTTGTGTGTGTAGAACAGATTTGTGTTCGTATAGATCAGTTCTTCACTTTGCCGAAGTTACAGCACAGAATTCTGACCCTGTTTTGACGCCATCTGAATATCAACTTTTCTCCACATTTGATCAACAATATAGATCCGAAAACCACGGACAACAAAAGCAAGATCAGCTTTAACCAAAATCCAACACCTTCCTGTATGTTGAGCTTTGCCCCATTCACATTTCCCTACGTTTTCACATCTGCTGCAAACTGAGATTGAAGAGTCTGCATGTCAGACTCTGTTAGATGACACAGTGTGTGTGTTGGTCTTCATTCCCAACTCTGCAGCCCAGTGGACAATCTGCTGACCTGTCTACTACTAGTTCCAATACTCTAATTACCAGACAACGCATATTAAAGTTCATCTTTGCAATTCTTTTTGAAGCTCTGTGGAATGAGTACACATCTTTTGTACAAGCACAAATCTGTTTTACAGATGCATAAACATGTTAATGAACACAACCGTTATGTTTTCCTGGTTGTGGATTATTCTTTATTTTTCATTGTCCACTGTAAGAAAGGCTATTAGTTTATTAGATGTTCCCTGAAGTCTATTTCCCCCCCCCAGACTATTAAACACCTTGCTCTCTGTGTGATCTTTGCTGGTTGACAATCTGTGAAGAGAGTAACAGTGCTCTTGTCCATTCGTATGGTCTTCCTGACTTCCTTACTGAAATTCTTTTTTAATCCTTTCCAGCCTGATGAACATAAAAATGACTCCTGAAGTCTGTTTTTTGTAGACATTTCATTCTTTTTTCTGCCAGGCCTTATTGCAACTGCTGAGGGTTCCTTCTTGTATTGGGGGTGTTTTAACAAGTGAACTGCAACTCAGGTGCAGTTCACAGGCAATTGAGCTCAGTCCAGTGAGTTTTTGAGCATTCGTCTATATATATATCTATATCTATATATATAGATATAGATATAGATATAGATATAGATACAGTATATATATAGATATATCAATATATACTGATTGTCCTGCTATTTAACAACTCTGTAGAAGAGATAATGTAATAATAGAAATAATATGAAATACTATGATTAAAAGCAAAAACATTTTATATGTTATGCAAATAAGCTGGATTCAGAATGTCAGCAACAGAAAGCAGCCCAATGATGAATGAAGGTTTTTGTAGAGCAAATTCCCCGAAATATGCATCTAATCCATGTAGTGTTTTCAAAAAAAGTCAATGACTATGGTTTTCACTGCCAACAGATAACACTTTGATCATTAGCAAGTGCTTTAGTCAACCACAAAAACAGCCATAGATGTAGCATAGACAAGCAGGTATCCAGCAACTGTACCCATAGATTGAACCAATATCTCTATTTACCTCTGTCATGTACTTGCTCCTATAGTATAACACCTTTTCCGGAGACCTTAATTGGACTTAGTATGCAGTATCTGGCATAAAGCAAGTGCATATGTTTTCTAAAGAGGAATATTTTTTTTCTTTTTGTACAATTAGGGCAGTTTCCACCTAACAAAGATTCCCTGAGATTTTTAAACTGTAAGATGAGTTGCATGAGCCAAAGATACTACAAGGGGTGTCAGGTGCACGCTGGTGCTCTAAAAATACCGCCAAGTTACTTAGTGCTGTTTGACTCACTTATCTACATGAGCAACAGTTGCTAGGCTAGGCTGCTTTAAAGCTCTTAGCAGCTACTTGCTGCCGTTTTTTTCATAGTCACCAGAGTCATAATATCATTTCTAGTAATCTCGTAATAAGTAATCTAGTAGTTAATTAATTTAATTGTCAGAACATCTAATGATACATTATTATACATATTTGTTATTTTTCCAAAATGTAAAAATCACAGCTTCTTTCCCTGAATTCCATGGGTTTCAGGCAGACTGTGACTGGGCCTACTTTTTCATATGATCATTGTGTTGTATTTATCAGGGAACTGGAATCAGGAATTCATCATTTAGCTCTCTACCGTCAGCACATCTACACTGAGGACACACAGTACAAACTCCACATAGAAATGTCCCAACTGGCAGGTTACAACCCAGGACCTTTTTGCTTTGAGGTGCCTATCCTAATTTCAGATTACCAGAATTAATTTTTTAAAGAAACTTTAAGAAACTTTCCAACTCTTTTGGACTTCCTTATATCTTAATAAGTGTGACATGCAGAAACTTTGCAGTGTTTGTTAGTAGTGCTTACTAAACAAAACTACTTCAGACCTTGTTCGGTTCAGGATTATTGACTGGGGAAACACACTATCTCTCACACACACACACACACACACTCACTCACTCACTCACTCTCACAGCCTGCATATAGTTAATGTATGACCAAACAGCAAGTCCGCTGACCGACTGCACACTGAGCCTGCTTTGATCCAACCCGTTGTAAACAGAGAATGCTGGCCTTAGTCTAGTGCATTGGCCAAAGGTTATCACCACACACTCTCACAAACTCTCTCTCTTAAATACACACACACACACACACACACACGCACTCTCTCTCTCTCTCAGACGCACTCTGGAGAGTGATAAAGTTTTCAGTGAGGTGGATAGAGAGACGCCTTATCTGTCTCTAGCAACCAAACGTGGCTGGCTTTAAGTGACCTGAGGCCAGGTAAACAGACCTTCAGCTAATAACAGCTGTAAGGGTCTGATGAATTGAGACGAAATAGACAAATTCTGAGCCACAGCAAATCACTGAAGTTGTTAAACTTTGTGGCTGTGATTCCAGTTATAGAGATTAATGTAGGCCAGGTCTGTTAGTAGAGGTTAGAGTAACCCCATTTTCCTACCTAGTTTTATTCAGGAAAGGATTTCTCTGCCTTTTATACAGACAAAATAGCAGAATTGCAGGTTGTAAGGAAAAGCTCATTTCATGTAGGAATGTACAGTATGTTTATATTCAAAATCATTTAATTCAGACTTTAACAAAAGCTTAAAGTGTTAAAGAGTAGCTTTTCATAAAATAAATATGGAAAAGGTTTTTGTGAAATTCAAAAACTGTTCAAAGGCCCTGGAAAAAACATTAGGAAGACGTATCCCTTTGTATGAAGTTGAGCCCCTATTTTACTTTTTTATCTGACAATAACCTAGAGACTGTAAAGCTGATTTGACATATGGGATTTGCCAGTTTGGTGCCAGTATTCAGCAACCTGGTTGATTTGAACATTGAACATTCTATTTAACTATTAAAATATAATTTATTTGGCAAAAAATGTCCTGGCACAAAATTTCTGCTCTTGGCAGCACCGTTCTTCTAAATATTGGCATTGGCCTTCAAAACCCATATTGCTCAATTCCTAATGACAAAATTAGAAGTATTGCTTGTTTAAACATAATTTAATTTGACAACATGAGTACAGTCTTTATGCAGTTATGGAGCCAAAGTCTCAGAGTAAATCCTCTACTCACTTGTACAACTGCTACTATTCCTCATTCAAACAGTGAAGTGAAAATATTCAAATAACAATCTTGACCAATGTAGAGTACTTAAATGAAGCCTTTCAGTGTTTTATATAAAGTCACTGTGAAAATTTGGGTGATTATTCCCACTGAAGCCAAAGATTGGCGATGGTGAAGTAACTCAGTTCACTTCACAAGTTGGCCCAGGTTACATGGATGCCACGCTCTGGTACACTCAACACAACTGTCTATAGCAGCTAAGTGCTTAACCTATGAAGCAGCAGCCAAGAATCACCCACACCTACCTTATTGTAGCAAATAAAGCATCCACTCTAATCTAGATAACTAGCCTGCCAAGATAATTAGCATCATCCTGCGGTTCCTGAGCCATTATTATTATTATTAAACCAAACAAGAATGTAACCAGCATCTTTCTACAAAGGAAATAAATCAAAATGAATTGTATTGTATTGTATCAACGCTTGACCTCGCCTGTTGTGCTGGGGTATATTGGAAATCCAGCATCAAATAAAACTCACAGATTCAGTATACTGCAGAGACACTTGACTTCTGTCTTCTCTTGCCACTATTATCACATGAATTGTGGTTGGCATTACTCTTACCGTCAAGAATTTTATCATATACTCTGTGTACAAGGACGTGAACAAGAGCTTTTCAGCTGCTCAGGAACGATCCACTTCCGTCTTGGCACATGCATGTGACTGAATGCAGTTACATTCCACGTTTTTAAGATAACATTTGACAGCTGTTTGATATTTGCATTGTTGTCACACTGAGACACCCCATCAAGTAACCCCCGCGATAACATGGACTTCACAGTAAAACCCAGGCATCCATTTACAGTTGGAGCTCTGACAGGTCTATTACGACCAATTACGACAAACACAAAGTACCCTTTCTCATCTCAGAGGCATCCCTAATCAAGTGCAACAGAGGTCAGGCCTCCTCTTTCACTCATCTTTGTGAAGTGAAGTAACTGTCTGGTATGCAGAAGATGCCCCATTAACTGTCATTGCAGGGAACAATTACCTAGTCTGATATGACAAAAGATTAGAAAGGCCTGCAGGTACAGAGCTGTCTCTCTCGCTGGCTTACTTGTTTGTTGGCTAAAGAGTTAGACATTCCTCATCTTAACTTTCTTCTAGATCTTTTCCTTTGATTTTTTTTCCAACTACTGGTCACCTCCTCACAAACTTTCATTTTTATAATATCACCTCATCAGTCTGTCACCTGTTTTTTGTCATTTTCTCTTTTTCTCTCTCTCCTGTCCACTCTCATCTGCTGTCTTTTGCAGCATATGTGTCAGGTTTCCTGCATGCCTAAAATGCTCAGGGAGAGCCTATCTTTCAAATATCTTCTCTCTGAGAGTCAGCAAGTGTTTGAATAAGGAGAGACATCTTTAATAGTGGGAAATATGCTTAGAGTCTGCAGTTGTCCATAAAATCATTTTCCACAAACCCAATGAATTCTAACTTCTACTTCCTGGTTCAGTTGTGGTTACAATGCTGAAGCTTTCTTGTTTGTTTTTGGCACTGACAACATACAGACATTTACTGAAAAAGTTCAGAATTCCATCACTTAAGCTCAATACTTCTTTTGCATGAATGAAACCTACACTGTGTTCTTAACAGTAATGTAACATTCACAAACCCCAGGTCATTATAGTTTTTTTTCAGCATCGTCCCATGATGGTGGATCTGCCAGATTACAATATGTGATTACTAAAACAATACTGTGATCAAAGCAGGATTATCCAGTGTGAAAGATTAGAATGTTTTATTTAAAGGTCTGTAAGCAGTAAGATCTAATCTTAATTAATAGAACAGACACTTAATACTTTATTTTTTTCCTTTTTCTTTAATTTGGTAAATAAAGGGTTGAAGAATAGAACTGTTTTTATTTTGATTACATTATCATTTTATTTCCCATGTGTTCTGAACTGTCTCTGTCCAGGTCCAGGACATGTGTTTCAGCCAGGATAGTCGCTGGGTAGCAGTCAGCACCCTTCGTGGAACCACCCATGTCTTTCCCATTAACCCCTATGGTGGAGCGCCCTGCGCCCGGACTCACATGTCCCCACGGGTTGTCAACCGAATGTCACGCTTCCAAAAGAGTGCCGGCCTTGAGGAGATCGAACAGGAGCTGAATAGGGCAGCTGCGTTAGGAGGAGGAGGAGGAGGAGGCGGCATAGGAGGAGGTAGTTGCATCCTAGGTGGAGGCATCGGAGGTCGCTGTAGTCCCATACCTGGTCTGTCCAGTAGCCCCTCGGGGTCTCCACTGCACGGTGAGGAGCTCAGAGGAAGAGGAGTGGATAGTCTTACTGCTGTTGCTTATTTGTGTGTAGGAAGCTACAGTACAGTCAACTTCCCATGAACATATGATGGCATGTTAACTATTCACACTAAGACTATGTTGGAAACCTGAATAATTCCAAATTAGCTATAGCATACAAGGTCTGCCCCTAAATTTTAATTAGAATAATTTTACTAGATTTTCTAAATATTTTGCTAATTTCTGAGTTTAATTATATATATAAGATGTGTGTTTATTTGCTAATGAGACTGATTTAGGTGCAACTGATTCACATGGGACAAGGGACATAATGAGGCACCAAATAACTTGTTATTGTTGTCTTCTGTTTATCAGCGCTGAATATTTAAGTCTGAGCATCTCAGAGGTTTCTTTAGTCCATTTTGTTTGAGTTTTAAATCAGAGAAAGTAAGTCCAGTTGTAGTTGTGAACTGTTCATACTGTAGTGTTAGGTGAATCCTTTTCCTCATGATGTCAGTAAACAAGCACTGCCTTGAGGACTGTTAATGTCCAAATGTATTGCTGACCACCTCAAGATCTCTCATGAATTCTAGAGGAGTTTAAAAACTAGACAAGTGTGAAGCTGCTGTGGTTAAGGTGGTCAAGCATGTATATGACCCTAGAGTGACAGCACTTACTATCCAAGGGATAGTTCATAGGTGTGTGTCCCTCCACCAGAGGGCACAGTCACAGATAGTACCCAGGATGACATTAGAACACTTAGCGCAAGCTGTCACCAACTTGATGCAAGTAACCCAGCGCTACCTCACAGTCGACTGAGACGTCTGGCCATAAAGGCTGCTGACGTCGAGGTCAGATAGGAGAGCTGTGTGATACATGCCAGGGCCCAGCGAGTGCTCAGTCAAACCACCTCTGAGTGTCGCTCTGCACAGATAGGACTACTACTACTACAGCTAACCTTATGGTATGGTTACAGATAAGGCAGCAGAGTCTCAAAGCTGAATTCTTACCAATTCATACTCTGAACACAGATGTGCCACTGTTTCAGTCACTCTGAAATGCATGTTGGAGACAGTTATTCCACGCTTTTCAGGGTGCTATGTGAGGAATATATGCCAAAGTCTAATGAATCAGTCACCTTTAGCACAATTCAGATAAGCTAAAAAATATCAGAGCCTCCAAGAGCTAATAAAAAAAAAGATTTGTTTAGAGACTTGATTTGAATCTGAAGCTTCCTGCCCCAGGCTCATTATATTTGTCTGCTCACTCACACACAAATTCTCATTCAGACATTACAGTGCATATAGACATTTAATAAATAATCAGGCTTTGCCAACAAAGTACTGCAGTTGCCTTCAATACATTATTATATCACTGTTGTTATTAATCTGGTTGTAGAATAACTACATTTAAATACTAATACAATATTATTAATTAAATATTAATACAACTTAAAACTTCTTAACTTAAAAGTATGTGGTCAATTATTTAACTTTACTAATTCTGTGAGAGTGATGTTTAAGACAGTAAAGCCAGGCTTAGTGTTAACTGGGTCACACATTCAGTGAATCCAGTACACTTTATAATGATGGAAAAAAGCAGATCAAGACAGTGTCCCATACATGCAGAGACATAGCAAGGAGTGAAATAGTTGTAAAAGCCATCATTTACTCAGGCATATTGTTGGTGTGTGTGTGTGTTTCCAGTGACCGGTCATCCCAGTAGCTCTTTTCCAGGGACTCTGATCTGTCTGCCACAACCTTGTCTCCCATGTTTGTCAAACGCAATGGTGTTTGACAAACATGGGAACACACACTGTCTGTGTCCCCCTAGCTGACATAGATACACACTGATAAACACACACTGTGTGTCAGCTGCACTGCTTGACCCCAGAGGTGTTACTGAGTGTAAAATATCACTGTTCTCGTTAATCACGCGTTTCCAGGAATATCCCTGAGCTTTCATAGGTGCACTACAGCAGGGTGAGGTTGAGAACTTGGTAAACACTTCAGAGAAGTCAGTAACTGGGAATTCACCACTGGGCAGTTTTACATAACACAATTTTGTGTGTTTTACAACTTCTTTAATGCACAAGATGAGTTAGTGGAGTGGAAAACCAAGTGAACTGTGAGTACAGTATGTAGGTCAGCATGGTGGGACTGGCGTTCAGAAGACGGATGTTTCAACTATTTCTACTCTACTTTTAGATAATTACTTTTATTTACTATATCTATATCCAAACCTTTAGCCATTTTAACTGTAAATTCACCACTTTGAGCTTACCGTTTGGACTTCTCTTCTTGCTTTCTAATTACTTATGTATTAATCACAGCATTTCCTGTTACAGCTGAATCTATTTTATTAGTTGTATTTCTTATAATTAGCTGACCCTAGTAAGGAAAGACTTTATCAGGCTATCGTCGGTAATATTGCAAATCCATGTAGGGGATTTCTTTATGCTATTATTGGATTTGAAGCATTTTTGCATTACTGTGATTAAGTACTTTGATTTACTGAATTACCCTGAACACAATATGAACATGCATTAGTCAGTCAGTTATTTTATGAGCTACCATGAGACATCATCAGAGAGACATTTTCTTGGGTTGGGTCTTCGGTTCTGTGTAAGTTTTACCACCTGATGAAATCAGAGAAGCATTCCATGGCCACCATGTATACGTATTTTCCCCTAATCTATCCCCGTGTTATAAATTGTTTTTCTGGTAGAGCCTTCATATAGATGATTGAAGAAGCTGGGACGGTTAAGTCATATTCTTATCTGCCTCCCCCAGAGGTCATACTGCACCCCCAGCCATGGACACACTTTCACATTCTCTCTCTCTCTTCAGAAACGGCGCCCTTGCTTCCTCTCTCCTTCCTGTCTTCCTTGTCTAGACCCAGACCCCTCTGTAACCCCTACATGAAAATACAAACACATGCACATACACACAAACATTCCTCCACACTGTGAAAAATAGGCCATCAAACATTAAAAGCATGTCTGACTCTCTTTGGAGAGCCACCACTTTGTTGCAGTGAGAGGCAGAGGGACAGAAACATCAAAGTGGGGTGGGAGGTGAAAGTGAGTGAGCAAAATAATGAGGTGCAATTGATAAAAATGAAGGAGAGACAGAACAGCGGAATAAAGAAGGGGGAATGACAGACATAGGGAGAGAGAGATAAGTTTGTAGTAGCAGCGGTGAAAGCCAGGGTCTCTGGGAGCGTGCTCGTAAATCAAACTTTAGTTTCAAAGGAGAGCATTAGGGCCACCTGTCAACAATTAGTCCTCGCAGTGATGCCTTACTGAGTGTGTGTGCACAAGGAGATTACCAGAGCGACAGCAATATTTAGATAAATACAAAAATGGAGATATGTCGACTTGTAGTGAAGAGATTAACATTGATGACAGTAAGACATATGACAAAACAAACATAAAACAAGTCTATCAGTTGTAGAGTATTTGAGCACAGAATAATGGTCAAATCAAATATGCAAGTGAACTTTACTTTAAGCCAAAAAATGCCCTTTGCAGCAATAACTGCCTGACAAATCTGTAGCATTCTACAGATCATCACAGAGATTATTCCAGCAGCTGCTTCCTTCTCCAGATAATTGTTACACAACCGGGACAGATCTTGGGGTCATTGTCTTGCTAAAAAACTGAAGTTATTCCCAGTGATTCGTTGTTCAGAGGGAATGGCACGTCTCTTAGTATGGAGTGGTATGCATGCTGATTGATATTGCCTTTCACACATTGCAGATCGCCCACTCTCCTGTTTGCAACGCATTCCCAGGTTATCACGTGTCCAACTGTCATCTGTGTCTGAGCTCTGTACTGTATCGTCTTCTCTTGGATCCAAACACCTCAAACTTGGATTCATCAGTCTTGGTTCCAGTCATTTAAAGTCCACTGTTTGTGCATCTTGGCCCATTGTAACACTTTCTTCTGATTTACCAACCTTAGTGGGGTTTTATCTTGGCAACTCTGCCCATGTCTTCTACACACAGTGTCTGTGAACACTGGTTTCTCTCTTGTGTTATTCAGCAATGTTGCCAATTCAGGAGCAGGGAGGCATCTTTTTTTTCAAAGAGGACACTCGTAAGTACTCTTCCTGAACAGATCCAAGAACAGAATTTCACTGCGTCTTGATTAAAGCCAGTTGCAGCATGTATCTTGAGACCACAGTGTACAACTTTTCATTTCTTGGCTATATCTCATAGACTACAACCTTTTTCAAGTATAGGCTGACAAGCTTCTAAGCAAAGCAGTTTTTGTTTGGCCATTTTTACTTCTAATTTACACTGAAAATGACAGGTCACTTTTCCTATGGAGGAAGAGCCAGATATAAACTCAAATTATTGGTTTACTGGATTTGATGTTATTTTAAAATGTTTTAACACCTTAAAGGGAGGGATTGCATGATCAATTAAAGACCTTCTACTCTTGAATTATGGCAAAAACGTATCTGCAAAGCCTTCAAGTTTAACACTGGAACACTGACATGGTAGTTGTTTTGTAAAACAGATGAATGAGAAACAAGTTTTCTGTATTTAGGTATTTTTACATGTCAGGGTAAAAATCAAGTCATGTTTTGGTGCATTTATATTATAAAACACTTGTTAAGATTGTGAAGGCCTCTTAGTGTCTGTTATTTTCAAGATAAAACATGTCCAATGCTCCTGCTATGTGTAAATTTAGAAACTCTCCCCCACCACCGCTAACACTGCCACCAGCATTTATAAAAAGTCTATCATTTGTGCAGTTTTCACTGGACGTAACATACATTGAGTCATATTTGTTTTTGTATCTGCCTTCCGTCTGTTTTTGTGAGCCGGGTGTGAATTTTGGGCAGCGAAGGCGGGTTTTTTAAGCTGGCAAAAAGCAGCAGGGTGAGGCAAGCCGGGGCTGGGCCACCTAGCCACAACAGCTGGTCTGTGATTGTCGCCAGTGAAGACAGCGTTGATTTTTGGGAAGGAACTGTAGAAAAGTACACATCCTTCTCAAAGCTGCCAGCCCAGGCTGCCGGCACACCTAAAAATAGAGGCTGCAATTGGCCGTCTTCTTGTCACTGTTAAAATCTGGAATAGCTATTTATGTCCCAGTATACAGTACATTATCCTCCCCCCAGTTTTTGCCCCAAAGCCTTTCCTCTATGTGATCAGTGTATTGTCATTTGAGGTGATGACCCATAATGTGACCGTCCCATGCTGTAAAATGTGGTTTTGTCTGCGGCCCACTGCATACAAGGCTAGATTAGTAAGTGCAGTTTCTCTGCGCAGGGCAGAGGTTATTGAGGCTATACCAGGCATATGGCAACCACTGTGGACTTTTATCATTCAGAAGCTTTTCAGAACCAACCACAGTACTGTATAATACAGCAGAGTGCTCCAAATACAACTTGATCATAATAATCTAAAAGCCATCTTTGATTCTTTTTGTTTGATCTGCGTTCATATCCCTTTTGTGAAGTGCTGGACTTTGCCCTCCACCGCTGTAGATGGAGATGAAGTTTTTTATTTATACTTTCTCTGCTCTCCGCCTTTTTTTCTCTGACACATTTCTGACAGTTATGACATTTGGCATTACTGTCAAATATGGCATTTTTCAACATGCATGGGTGCTTTTTGTGTGTATACATGGAGGTGGTCATACACTTCCCAACCATAAAACTTCAACATGAGGCTATTAGTCAGTGCAACAGATTTGTTTCCTCACTGTGCCGAAGCCCTGGTGGTCCGATCGCGGGGCCATCTGGGCCCTGGCGCTGGTTCAGAGGGAGAGAGGGAGGCAAAAAACAAGGTGTGACGGGAAACTGTTAATTCACTTGTTGATAAAGGGACACTTCCTTTCTGCTATTAGAGGCTGACGGCTTGCTTATTTGGATTTGGACTTTTGTTTTATCTCGACTCCCTCCTCCTCTAGCACTCCCCTTCGTCAGTCATCGTCCTGTGGTGAAAAACACCAACACTCTGCAGAGGTCGATGCCAAGGAAACATTACCTCATAACTGGTGGTGTGTGACACGTATGTACACGGCCTCGCTGTGACCCTGTTTTCGACAGTATAGTTACTGTAAGTTAAACAGTTACAGAGTGTATTTGAAAATGTTGAAATCTCTGTTTCACACACACACAGTGGATGGATTTAACAGAGCGAGTTAGCATGCCAGATTCAAAAACGTGTCAACGGTCTGAAATAGGAAGATAGATGATTTGTCCAGATTTCAGTCAGCATGATGAGCTGTCTCCCTTGATTCAGAGTCCAGCTCGAGACTGAGCTCATTAGCGTTCATAAAGCCACCAAAGCAAGCATGGTTTGAAATTGTAACTTTTCATATATTGTGTCTTTTGTTACTTGTAGTTGCTATAGCGTTGCTGGGAAGTTGGTACTGTCAGGTAGCCACAATATGGTCACTGATGATAACTAGTGACCAGACTGTAACTGTTTAAGTATACTAGTGTCCTGGTATAGTTCTCAAAAATCAAACTATGGTAGAGATTTTCCAGTAAACAGCAGCAAACTAATCTCACCACAGGATCCATTTATTCTCTATAAGTTTTTCACTCACATTACATGATTAGCAGAAATGTTCACATTCCTTTTTTGTATTTCTCAGTATATTAGGGACTTTGAAACAGGAAGAAACTTAATTTAGGGAAAGTCTATCTGCAAAGGAAGATGATACGATACAACCGAAAGCTCTAGAATGGCTTCTACAGGTAAATTCATGAAAAAGTGTTTGGTCAAAAACATTTATTGATAGTCAGTGTTTCTTAGAATAAAGGCAGTACATGGTGAACCCACAAGAACACCCAGAAGATGTAGGACAGTGCGACTTACACAGTCACCAGTGTTATCTGTGCTTCCATCTCTTTGACCTTGTCTTAAATATATCAGTACACACACACTAAAACACAAGTGCACATGTAAGGACACTTAACCACCGGCATGTAGTTCAGACATTGCTTCCTCTTCTTTATCTTGGAAATTGTGCCTCTGTGTCTCACGGGGAAGCTACAAATAGCCAAACAAACAGCCAACACATTTGCGAAGCATCAGGATGTTAATGGACAATAAATGTCACTTGCTAAAAAAAACAACTACAGCTTTATAAGAAGAAGAAGGTTGTTTCAAAAACCTTAAATAAAAAAAAACACATTTTTTATAAAACAGGGGAAGATGTGGAGTTGTTGAATTCTGCATTCAAGCTATAGCATAGCAGCCCTGTGTTTCAGTACCAGGTTTGTCCTCTGTGTGGTGCTGTGTGGTCAGGATTCCCAGCAGTGTAGAGGGAGGAGCAGAAGCAGCCAGCCCCCCTACTCCACAGAGAGAGAGAGAGAGAGAGAGAGACAGAGAGAAGTTGTGCTGCAAGGGTTTTGCCTTGATACAAATCTACACAGAGAAGGAGAGGGGTAATTTCTCTGACTTTTTTATGAATGGTCACTTCCTACAGCTAAAACAACTTGCAGTCCGCCTTTAGAGTTTTTTAAGTGTGGAGATTCCTCAGTTGTATAAAGGCACCTTAGTTTATGGTTTTTAATCTTCCTGGCATTTTCTTTCTTATTGTGTTTAAAAAATAGTGTAGAAAGTGAAAAGCTTTTAAATAGCAAAAAACAACAGTGTTCTTATAAATCATGTATTTTATTGGACACATAGAATCCACCATCTCTTTAAAATCCTACTGTACATATCTTTTTAATTTCACCTACAAAAGAGTCGGCAGCAGGAAATAGGAAATGGCAAATAGCTTTCTAAAAGGAGCAGATGTTCTTTTAAAAGCATTTTTCCCCTCAACCTGCCGCGTAGTCAAGAGGATTAGGCTTTGTACATTAGTCAGTACATGTGATTTAACAGTTGTGTTCCATCAAAGGTAAGCTAGTGTTAGCGGCTCGTATTTGTTGCGAGCTCTGTCGGCAAGCTTCTCACTGTCGTCGGCAGAGGAGCCAGAGCCCAGCTCGGCTTGAGTCAATAAACTGAGAGCTCAGAGCAAAACCACACTGCAATCGAACAAGCTGTTTACCCTGAAAATTAGCCTTCCCCTGTACTTTTAGGGCTTTTAAAGTGACCAAAAATACACAGTGCAAGGAATATGTATCTTGGCCTGCGTTTGGGCTCCGCCTGAGACCTCTGTCCTTTTTATACGAACCCTAATAACTCAGTCAACACAACCACTAAACCCTCTTATCACCGGGAGCTCGCCGCTGCACTCATCATTATTTGATTTGCAAAATTGTAAGGTACAGATAAAGAAATAAAGCTGGCTTGCCATTACACACAGACGGCACTTGCGGCTTCCAACTTATTGCCTACCATGTGAAAAGTGCTCTAAAAAGCCAAAGCCTTCCATTGTCACACAATCAGTTGGGTTTGTTGCCGTGTGTGAATCCTCCAGGTTTTTGTTTGTTTGTTTGTTTTTTTGTCCTGTAGCTTTAAGTGTTGGTCTTTCACGTTTCACAGCTGAACAGATCTCTTTGCACAAGTTACAGTGTGTTAAAGTGGATTTATATATATGTGAAATATAATTCAAATATCACTGCAGCTTATGTTTTTTACTGTAGATGTACAGTATTTTTACAGGTACAGATTTAATTATAGGTATGATGTTCCTCAGAATTTTTGACAGACAAATAAACCTAAAAACATTATTGTTAATAAATTCATGGTTAAATAAAATCATTTTCTTAGTAAATACATTTAACCAAATATCTACAATCCTGGAACAAAACCTGATCCACCTTTACTCTGAAATTTCCACTACTACTATCACATCTAAGTGTTTTTGACACGCCATTTATGTAGACCGGGACGCTGTCAGAACTCTGTCGTCTAAACTCGGATCAAAGCTGCCTCACCATTGTTACTGGCTTTTTAAATAGAGCTTCTGTCACAGCTGAACACAACTAGTGATGTCAATCACTCAGCATTAGATCGGGCTCATTTTGAAATGGAGAAATCAAATTAGGTGTGTGTGTGTGTGTGTGTGTGTGTGTGTGTGTGTGTGTGTGTGTGTGTGTGTGTGTGTGTGTGTGTGTGTGTGAGTGTGTTAGTTTTTTGGATGCAGTGTAGAACACAAAAGAACTGAGGATGTTTGATTATTGATGCAGATGAAAGACGGCAAAGCTGCTGTGATAAAATATAACAAAATATCAACTGAACTGTGACTCGGCTGTTGTAATGATCTGATCTGGTTGGAAATGTTGACCTGTTTCACTTTGATTAATCATTTTCTCAATCAATCTCCTCTCTGTCTCTCTTATTGTTTCCTCTCCACGCAGTTATAAAAGGAGAGGCGTTTAGACCCAGGCAGTCCACACAGGACTGTGTGTGTGAACCCCCCCCATTTAGTCATTATTTATTATAATAAAAAAAAAAATACCATGAAATGATTTATTATCTTAATTACTCTCAGATGACATTTGGTGACACTGTATTATGATTTTCCACACTTCTGTAGAAAAAATACACTACAATGCACTTCAATTATTATATAGTGAATAAACTCAAAATCATTTCAGTTCTTCATATTACATATTATACAGGGCCTGAGATTAGGACTTTATTTTCAACTTTCTATTTTGCTTGTGCTGTGAGTTCCAGGGGAACAACTTGAACTGTTTTTGTCTTTTGCCTTTTTGTCTTTTTGTCTTTTGTGTGTGTGTGTGTGTGTGTGTGTAAAATAATGTGACCTAATCAAAGACAGTCTGAAATATTTTTTCTTGTGACCAATTTTTTCATGAGCCCATTTTAGATTTTTTCCCCATATATTATTTTTTATTTATTCATTTTGACTTGAGAACAATATAAAAACCATCCCATCTTTCTCTTCCTCTACTGCTCTCTCTAAATTGGTTTGTAAGTGTGTTTGCTGTGCATGTGCGTTTGTGTACTTGTGTACTGTGCAATTCACACACACACACACACACACACACACACACACACACACACACACACACACACACACACAGCCATTCCACCTTCCCTCCACCCTCTCCTGCTTTCCCAAACATCCAATCACTAGCCATAACCCGTCCCTCTTTACTGTGAGGTACTAGCCCCTTGACCCAAATCAGATGATACCCGCGCGCACACACAGGCTCTTGTACACGCTCGTATAGACAGACACATATGGTTGGAGTGTGGGTGTCATCTGATCCAGTGGAGTTGTCTAACCCCCCTCCTCAGCTCTCGTTGCTGGCGACTCAGTCCTGTCTGATGAAGCCTTGTAAATACTGACATGCTGTAAACGTGTAGATCTGATTTCAGTGTGCTGTGTGTGTGTGTGTGTGTGTGTGTGTTTTGATGTTTGCACCACTTCTTTCACCTGGTTGTTTTCCCATGATTAAGTTTGCTTGTTAGTCAGAAATGTGCACGTGTGTTTTTGGCATGTCGACATGTTCCTGCTTCTGTATAGCTGTCATTTTATTCTTATTTAATTTTTCCTTGTAGCTGCTGCTGTTTCCTTTTTATGACTCCACAGCACAAGTGTTTACCATATACAGCATGTTACACTAAAAATCTCACTTTCCTTTGAATGTTTATGACGAAATGAGAAAACTGGTGTCCTGGGAAATTTTTTTCTTTTTCTTTCTTTTCTTCGTTGTCGAGATCTCTGACATGAGAAATGTCAATAAAAATACAAAACGCAGAAGAAATGTTCCCAAATAGGGCTGTTAATAAAAGCTTTCTGTTAGCCTGCGGTTTGGGAGCGGGGGACCGGGCAGGAAGCCATTTTCACACAGGCCGGCCTGACCTCGACTCTTAACTCTTAACTCTGACTGAAAATAGCAGACGAGGAGCGAGACTGCCGTACAGAGAAGAAGGGGGTAGATCCCTCTGCCACAGTATTACCTGAGGGAGAAAGAAAAAGGGCAAAAACGGAAGGGGGGAGGAGGGCGTGTGTGTGTGGGGGGGGGGGATGATGGCTTTTCCACTGGTCTTCTGATTCCTTTGCGAAACAGTAAATCTTGTGAAGTTTATTTTCTTTGCAGCATCTGTGTTTTATAAGAGCTCTGTTTATTTGTTTTTACTCTGTCCAGTGGGGGATCCCCGCTCCTTTTTTTTTTTTTTTTACTTCTCCTTTTGTGTTTGCCCTTCCTGATGTCCATCTCTCTCTCTTCTTCTCCCTTCAGTTTTCTTTCTCTCTCACTTTCTCTCACTCTCCTTCTCCTGTGGAAGTGAGTGTTTTACTAATGATACTTTAGGGAATTGGGATGGTAGAGTAGCTTTCTTCCCCTGCACAGAACGACTAGGACCCCCCTACCCCCTTCATTCTTCTTCGTCTCCTCTGCTTTAATCCCACCCTCCTTTAACATGTCTGGGAATGAGGTAGAAACAGAGAGAGACTGATACCAGTTTACCAATATTGACCTGTTATTAAATTAATGAAATTCAGTTCAGTTTGAGATTCAAAAAGCTTTGTTAATCCCAGAGAGAAATGTTGAAGTTACATTTACAAGCATATTCTAATTACAGTATATATGGTATACTAAAAGAATGAATGCAGAATCCTTAGGTTGACAGTTTTGTATTTGCTTGTTTAAATGTATTTATTATTATTTATAAAGTACTGTACAGTGTCAATCACAAATATAACTTTATCTAAATTTGTGTCACTTACAAAACACACAAATTTTCAGACATTTTGACCTCATCTGTTAAAAGTGATATGTTTTTGCTATTGCAAAAAACGGGATGTAGCTTCAGTGCCCGCAGTGGGAGTTAATTGGAAACCAGTGTGGAGTTAAAAGGTAGTGACTTGTCTTTCCACTTGTTTTCCCACAAGCTGTATCAATAATGGTCTTTAAAAGTTATGTAGCATCTTGCTGACTGTCTCCATGGCTTTAATGAATTAATTGTCAACTTGGGTGTTGCTTCTCCCCACTTTTCACGTGTCTCTGTATTCAAATATGCATACATGTGCTGTATAGAAAGCTTTTAGTTGGAAGTGTTTCTAGTTCTGTTCTGGCAGCAGTGGTAGTCAATAATCAGTCTTCTTGTGTAATACTTTAGACTCTTTACCTAAAAATTGTTGCCTTATACCATTTTAGTTTTTACAAACATAAGTAAAGTGAGTGAAGGATGTATTAACACAGATGTTATGTCAGTTTTTCGTTCAACATGAAACTGCAGCTGTAGCTGTTGGCTACCTTTCTTCAGTGAAAGGACGGCATATGAGGTTGTTCCAACAAATTTAGTTTGGAGATAAGCAGTGAATTTAACACTAACATTTCTTAAGTTTGGCATTATTATTATTCAGAAACAATTTAAGAGAAAAGGATATTACAAACTACAAAAAGAAAAACATCTACATGTTTTAAACTCTCAACCAATGCATGCTGGAAAGTCTGCTCAGAAGCTTGTTTTGTTTTTTTAATTAATTTTTTAATTTCTTAATTTAATGAGTTGGGTGAACTTAGAATTTCATTCATTCAAGTCATGAAAGACTTGAGAACAGCTCATTTTTACAGAAGCTAAACACTAGAAAGCTTAGCTTGAAAACCTAAAGCTTATTCAAAATGTCCATATGATGGTTTAAAGTTTGGGTATTCTTACATTACTGACACATTAGATGCTTTTAAATGTCACAAGTTTCACTAGTAAAACTTAATGCTCATAACTTAAGAAAATGTCAATGTGAATGTCAGCAAATGTGAAGGAATGTGCCTTTTGGAGAAGGGAGCCTCTGCAGACTTGCACATAACAGATAACAAAGCCAAGCTTGTCAGTCTAATACCTATGATCTTAACATAAGATCATATGTATTAGACTGACAAAGATCTCAGCACTAGATTGTTCCGTTAAATATTTTGTGTGATGTGGATTTTTTCTGTTCACAAACATTAGATCATCAAAGTCAATTTCAAATAACTTTAAAGTCAGCTATAAAAATCCTTTTTGTGTTTCAGTTTAAACCTATAACCCTTAGGTGGGTCTGTTCTAGATGATGTCAGATTTTGTTGTAGAGGTTTTGCACCCTTAGGAGAATTCTAAGAGACACATTTATCAGCCTGTGTAAAGTTTTCTTCCAGGTAACCATTGGCATCTACTGGACATTCAGAAAGATGTTTTATCTTTCAAGATGTTTTTATGGCCATGAACATAGGATGTAGGCAAAAAACATTAGCCTCAATCCAGAATCTTCAAAAGCACAAACCCTAGACAAAACCATGAAAGTATTCCCCTTGTGGGACTTTTTTTCTTTTCTTCCATACTCCACCTCCTTCTCTTTCTCTACCCCTTGGTCTCACAGCTGCAATATCATCCTCCGGTCCAAGGTCTCTCCTAATTCCCAGAGCATCACTCAACATGTCACCTGCTTAACCTGCTGCCTCAAAACTCCCCAACCCAGTTCCCCTCCAGCACCGCTTGCATCTTTTTTTTTTTTTCTTCCCGAGATTCCCTCTGGCAGAATCATTCAAATAAGACACAGTGTTTGTGTGGACAAACGCAGTCTTCAGAGCTTGTCCTTTCGCACGTCGGCTCCTCATTGGAAGTCGACTTGCTTGTACTGGATGCAAATTGGGTATTAAAAGAGGGGAGAGAAACATGAGATAGCGTGACGACTAAGGAGAGAGAAAGCGCGTGAAGGATAGAGAGAGGCTTAATGTGAGAAGAGAATGCAAATGTTGTTGAGGTAGGGAGGCACGGATGGACAGACGGACGGAGGAGAGCTGGATGGATGGTCAGATTAAGGGAATAAGAGAGACAGGGGTCAGGTGACAGTGTGACTTTTTGGCAGGGTCAGAGCTTTTCTTTGAAAGATGGCAACGGAGCTGGATTTGCATTGATGGATCTTCTTTCCATGGGGATGTCATGTATCACTGCTCGGGCACATCACGCCCCAGTCATTAATCAAATCATGGCCTACGTCTAGAACTATCACTAGGCCAGACACTTCTCATCTGTCTATCTCACTCTCATTTCTCTTTCTAGTAGCATGGGTCAACTTTTGTTCCTCTGTGTACTCCTGTCTCTCTTTTCTTCTGCACAAACCTTGTCTTTTATTATAATTGGATACCTAAGAAACAAAGTTACATCTCAGGAGGTCATTTAGAATTTTATTACTTCATTAAAACTAGCACTAGTAGTGGTACTAAGAGCAGTAGATTGAAGCAATATTATAGTAGTAGAACTGGTAGTATCTAGTAGTATCTGAATAAAAATGTCAAACCGTATATTTAAATCATATATCTATTTTAAGAATAGATTAATTTGTATATGCACTTTTATGTATGTGTGGTTGTTTGTACATTAGTCTGTGTGAAATAGTGGACACGTGCACAGGCCTGATTTTCACTCCTACTTTCAGCAATAGCTTGATGTAGACACACCCTTAATCAGTTGTTTGCATATGTCTGCTCCAGCACTCTGTCTATGAAAATAACAGCAAAGAAGTACAATTTCATTGAATTGCTCTGGCAACTTATTAAACGGCGCCGTCCGAACCTGCTGCCATCATCCACACACAAGATTCTATGTGTATATTGTCATCAGCAGTGGTGTCGTTAGATTAGATTCTAGCACCCTTTTGTTTATAGTAAGGTAAAAAAATGAAAAGAAATACACTTTCTGATCTTCAAATACATTCAGCATTCAGTTTCAATAGATTGCACATTTTTACTGAAGCTGTAACTTCTTTCATTTTTTCTTTCCTTTCCACCTCACAGACTGTAGAGGTCTGTAGTAAAGTGTTTCCCCCTGGTCTAAATTATCTTTGAGGTGAACACATTCTTCTTTTTCTTTTTTTTTAAGTATCACTTCATGTACAGGAAATAGCTTTTGGTTTGTATGCCCTATTTAGACGTCTGGCCCCAGCAGGCCATATCACCTTATTTACTTTGTTTTAAAGGACAAGGCTGCTAATTTTCTAGATATTTCTTGTTGTCAACAAATTTCATAATTTATACTATAAAATCTCTGAGTTTATTCTTCAGTATGATCTCTGATCAGTATATAGCATATTGCTGTTTCTAATTTGTCAGTTTGTTCTTTATTTGACTGAATGACAAGAAAAGGATACATTTCAGTCTGTCCCTCAGCCATCCAGGCTGTCTACGTATCATCCTCTGGCGGTGCATGATCTCCAACATGTTCCACACTAACTCATCTTGGGGGTTGTCTGTCTGGGGGAGGTATGACAGTTCAGGACCCCTTTGGCCTTGAATGGCGGTATGGTATGACTGTTTGGTCAATGCTGATCATCACCCGCCTGTCGCAGTGTGGCTGCACCTGTTCTGCCATCCGCTCATACTGAGACTTATTGGGGTGGGGGCTGATGGCAAATCATGCAGTTGAGCAAATGTGGAATATCTGTTTAGGATGATGATGCTAAACTCTAAACTCTAAATTGACACCCCCATTCCCCAATCAATACCCTCCCCTCCCCTCTTAGCTGAAGCACCATTATGGCTTTTCAGGCTGTTTCCTGTACAAATTTTTTTTTTTCTGACCCCTCCCCTCAACACAAAAGGTGGCTGCCCAGGGCTCTTGGGGTGTAGCACTTTTGAAATGTGAAGGGCTTTCAGGAGCTTGCCTTAGTACAGACCTCTGTTAGTCTGACCAAGAGAGGAGCAGAAGCAAATGAAGCACAGGTTTGTGTAATGGTCTCCTCTCCCCCATCGAAGGTCACGCAGCATTGTTGGCCGGCAGGAACTAAAAGACGGACCACAAAGCGGAGGTTTGGCAGGACTAATGAAACTCAGAGCTGCACGTTAATGATCTAAAAGACTGGACCAAAACACTCAGCAGTCCCTTTCCGCTCTCATTCAGCCTCCTCTTGATCGCCCTTTCCAAATAATGACAAGGCACTCTCCTCCTCTACCTTTATTGTAACCTTTGATGTCCGCCTTGTTTTCTTTGTCTCACATCCCCCCTCCCTCCTTTTCATTCCTTTATGTTACACAGCTGTCACTCATCTATTATAGCAACAAATGGAACAAGGAAAACATTCAGAGAGACTATTGTGGTACACCCACAGGTTTGCTCTTTATTTCTTTTGAAAGCACTTGAACTTGGAATTTTCTTTGGGTTGTCCATTCATTCAGCAGGATACACTTTTTTATTGTCACTATTGTCATAGGATTATAAACATATTTGTTTTGTAACCCACCATAGTGGAATGTTTCCATGTAACTTTTCATATGTGACTGTTTCTTTTCTCTCTTCTGTTAAAGGGGTCACATTACCACAACATTTTGATACACTTAGCTCTACTGGTACATAGCCATGCACGCAGTTTTAGTTTCATTCTACCAGGTTACGAAATAAAGATCAGTGGAGGTAAACAGATATGCTGGTCTGGAAACAGTTCATAGTGGGGCTTGTTAAACTAAAATGGATGCAGACAGCTTAGAAGTAAATATCTCTAAAGCTGGACCAAAAAACTTTAATTGATGGGAACTAAATGTTTAAAACAGGACAAGACTTTTACGTTTTTAAGACTCGATTCTGTATCTCGTAGAACAATATGCTGTCCATCATATTAGACCTAGATCAAAATCTGGTGTGATGATGGGCATGGATGAGAATAACGAAACTCAAGTTTAAGTCAATGCAGATGAGAGCGGAAATTATTATTTTTTTTTTTTAAAGAGGAAATAATTCACTTTGGCTGTAGTTCTTAATAAAGCTTTTAGAATATACCTTTGGGTGAAAGCAAGAACTAACAATTGGGTGGCTCTATGTATATCTATACTGTAGATCCAGTTATATGAAAAACTTTGGGAAACTTAGAACAAATTAGATTATTTTATGTTTGTTGTGCATTTATATTTTTTTTATATTATATTTAGTTAGTTTTAGTTTTCTGGTCTTCCAGATTTTGCCTTGGCTTTCACATTTATGTTAAATTTATATTTCTCTGTGAGCTTTCAGACTGGAAACACATTCATTCATTCAGTGGGTTTCATTGTCAGATCCCTGACAGGTGCTTAGAGGGTTTCATTGTGTGTCAGTGGTCTCTTAGGTCTCTTCATGAGGTTTGAAGAGACCTAACTTTTTATCAGCTCACACTAGCTAGTAATGATCACTATATGCTAGTCCTTGTATTTTTTTATAAATACGTATTTTTTTAGTAGCTTTGATTAGTTGAATATAGACATTTACTGTTCAATTTCTTTAAGTGCTCAAATAAAAACTAACAGTGCATTAACATTTGAATACAGGCTCATTTTAAAGTTATTTTAAATGTGTTGCATAAATTGTTTTTCCTTCTTTTCACTTCAAAATCAACAAAATATGTTATTTGCCCAAACTTTTGCATGGAGCTGCATTTAACATGCTCACAGAGATCGACTCAGACTGATATGTAAAGCAAATCCTGTTGCATTGCGTTGTCCAGTAAAATGGAGTCTAATTGTGTATGATTAGTCGTCGCTAGCTGCATGGGACATGTGAGAGGTGTGTGTGTGTGTTTGTTAAGCCAGTGTGTAAGGCCTGTTGATTGGCCTTGATTAATAGACTCCCAAGCATTGCAGGCAGAGTTTGAGCCTTTTTAATGTAGCATCTTGAGCTGGTTATTTCCAATCATTCCAAAGGCAGCTTTGAATGCAGGTTTGTGTGTGTGAGGGGGTGGGAGAAAAAAAAGTAATCACAATATTCCAAGTTTTTCTTTTTTTTCTTGTTTAAAGAAAGGTGTTTCTGTTCCCTAAACAAATGGTCTTCTTCTGGTGCTCTGCTGCATGCCTTCTCTGCAACTTCATGTGTATGTCAGACAACATTTTTCATTTAATTCCAAGTAAGCAATGTAGAGCATTAGTGTCCATAAAGACCGCTAAACTGAAAAAGGAACAACTAAGCACTGAAAAAATTAATTATGTAAAAAGGTTGTCTAAGTATTCACAATGTGATTCTCAGTATTTTGTGACCATTACCTGGGAAATAATTATGAGTCTGTGTATGTGTGTTTCCAGCCAAGCTGAGCAGCCAAGATTCATACAGCAATTTTACAAACAACAACATGGGAAATCCGCGGCTGTCCCCGCTGCCCAGCCTCACTGTGGTGCTGCCTCTGGCTCAGATCAAACAGCCCATGACTCTGGGTACCATCACTAAGCGCACTGGGTAGGTAACACACAGACACACAGTTTATGTAGCACATGAAATACAGCTACACTATCAAATTAACACATGACTTCTATTTCTATACAGATATAAAGACATAGATTTGTTGCAGGACATACAGTATAGTTTGCTTATACACATGTACACATCATTCACAGCTGGGATTTAGACTCATGAATACATGCTGATGTTAAAGGTTCATTCTTGCCCTTAGAAATAGTATTTACAGTAATGGTTGACTGAAAAATACTGACTGTAGCTCCAGATTTGTCACATATCATGGCCTTCATAAGCAGAAAGGTCATTTGTCATAGAGTGGAAAAATAACAAGCTTTACATAAAATGTAAAAAGTCAAATAAGTAGTGCAAATAATTTAATTTATAAATTATATTGAAAAAAACATTTCATATTTAATGTATCTACTAACTTGTGTTGTCTGTCATTAGGAGCTGTTGACATGTACATTAATAATTAACTGCATATACTAAATGGGGATTTAATGCACTTAATGTCTTATATATTTATCTAAAAATACAGTACAGTTATTTAAGGGATTAAACAATTCATTACATTCATTACAACATACAATGGATGGATGTATTAGATGTGTTCAGATTAATCATATCCCCTCTAGAGCTGCATTTAGCCTCATTCTGCCTTTTATTATCTCCTTATAAAACTTTTACTGCTAGACCAAACTATATGAATGTATAGTTTTATGTGTATTGATAGCTTAAAATCACTGAGGCAATTTTAACCTCCCAGGTACAGGTTAAAATAGTTTATCTCCAGAGAAGTTGGTATAAAAGGGTTAATGGCAGCCTCACAGGCTTCCTTAAATTTACATTTTGTCCATGGTCAAGTGAAATTTAAGGCATACTAAAATTAAATCAATGTGTGATTCGCTGTCTTTCTCCATTAATCATGCTGTAAAAACACTGTTGTGTCAGCAGTAGCCTTGTGCGGGCCAAAGCTTTTCCTCTCACACATCCAGCTGATGCTCATGGACTTTTGTCTCAGGCCACCACTTTTTTTGCATAGGGTAACGAAGCACAGCACACATGCGAACTGATTCTCCGGCTGTTTTGAAAGCGGCAAAAACACATACTGTGTTGCAATAAGAAAACCCTCATAAAACCCTTTCAATAAACCAAAATCACATTGAAGTGATATTAAATTCAATACAATAAAAAGTAAACACTTTTAATAGTACATGGTCTTTTTACTGGTGCGCTTCTGACCTCCTTTTTTTTCTATGTCCATCTTCATCATGGATTGAAATTATGTGGACCATAAGCAACTACAGGCCTTTGCTGAGTGCATTTACATACAGTACAGGTGGCTCCATAAATATGGGCAGATTTTAATATTTTCATTTAAATGTAATTTTCATGCCCTGTTTGAATGGGAAATGCTATAATGATTCAAATAGATGCCCAGGGATTTATTTCCCCACAATATTTGATGAGAGAGCTTTGAGGATGAAAACAGAGACCTCATCCTGCGGTCAGTGTAAACAACATCAGGCCATTTTCCAAATCATTAAGATGACTTGCAAAGTTTATTTGGTTTGTAAAATGTGTGATTGCTTATGACCATACTGTGGTGTGCTGCTTTGGTATATTTATGATGATGTCCTGGTACTGGTGGTTTGCATTTGGTTTTGCAGTTGTGATATTTAACGTCCTACAACCAAGGTGGACTCTTAAAATAGTTATGATTGGTTTTAATTTGAGGCCTTAAAAGTACAACTTTTCACCTTCATTGACAGCTTTAAGGTCACTTCAGGTTAAAGCTTCCTTAACTCAGAGTCTATTTTGCTGTTTGTCATTTTTATTATTTCCTTCCGCTACTAAGCACTAATTGTAAGTGCTTCCAAGATTCCTTGCCAGTCAGGTTAGTGTGGAGAAATACAAAGCTTGTTAATGCTTTATACTTTTTAAACTATTGCTAGTATTTTGATACAAAACAATATATCAGTGCTGCTATGTGAGTCTTAGTCACTCATGGAGTGTAACATGTGGAGTATACCTCTGTAAAAAAAAATGCTCAAAAAGTTACTCCAAATGCCTGATTAAATGCATTCTTGACTTAAGTCAGGGGCTGTCTGATCAGAGACAGAACCTAAGAGAGACATTTTTTAGGCAGACCTTTACTGCTTGACTGGTACTTCAAAGACATATTTTGGGTGAAACCCAAAACGTATTGTTTGATAATCCTAGAGACAAAGCCACAAGCTCTGTAAGTAGAAACACTAAAACACAACAATGAATTGCATCTGATTTTAGCGTATTTATCTTTGTCACACATTAAGTCCCACTGCTGCACAGTGTGACACTTTATATCCTTGTGGAAAATGTTTCATTAATTTTGTGGTAAGTGCACCAAACCACTTTCTAAGGTTTTTGAAAGATTTTTGCAAGAAACCTCTTAATATAGAATGCATAACTTTAAAATTTTGAAAAGTAGTCATAGCCTACATTTCAGCATTCTTATACATTTTCAAGTTGTGTCTTTTCCTCTTCACATTTAATTTTTTTCTTGTTATTTATCTCCTTCTGTTGTTTAATGGACAAATATAGCCTGCACCTGTAATTGGTCTGAATCATCCAAAAAAACTTTTCTCACTAGAAACAAATTAAACCATCGTTCATTCAGAGCCAGACCAAATACAGTTTCTTTGCTCAGGTCTGTGGTCTGAGGAACATTTCATACCCGCTATTTCTTTCTGAAGTGAATTGGTGTTAAAGTGATGGTAAAATACATATTTGAAACACCTTTCAGGATAGGGAAGTGCACTTCAGCCTTAAGACCAACCACCAAAATTAATTTCACGAAAACCAGTGAACTCTGTAACATGATGACTGCATTTGTTTTATTAAGATGTAAATTTGTGAGTGTAGTGTAGTGTAACATGCCAAATATTCTCCTATTTTTACTGCAGTTTTTATGAAACATTGCTCTAGCAGGAGGAAATGGTGCATTTTCTGGGGATCGGCCACAACATTAACACAGCATGGTGGTTTTGATGTTATGTGCACAAGGGTCAGGCTGACTCAGTGTGTGAACTTTACGTATATTTATAGTTCAGCCACTATACCAGGTCATGAATCACATAGCTGTGTTAGCTTTGTAGGACACTATCAGGTAGGCTGCCTCAGCGCTCCTTCATCCATCCATCCACTCCAGAGGAGGTGTTAGTACTAATGCAACAGGACATGCAGCTGTGCTGCTCCTGTGTGCACACAGATGCATCAATACACTGGAAAAAAACATACACACTCACAAACTGACTGGGTGAGGCTGCAGGTTTGGCCCCTGGAGTCGGGGGTGATATCATATGCTTTCACGCTGTACTTACAGAAGAGTACCAAGGCACCATCTGTTTGTCTTTGCAGCCAGCCCTCTGTCTCTTTTTATACATACACACGTGTGTGTGTGTGTGTGTGTGTGTGTGTGTGTGTGTGTGTGTGTGTGTGTGTGTGTGTGTGTGTGTGTGTG
>JAUYWH010000005.1:23787240-23813287 GCA_034779795.1 Ctenopoma multispine | reverse complement strand
CTGACAGATAGAAATACACCCTGAAAAAGACATTACACTCTGGATGATTCTTGAGCACACAAACACACACACACACATACACACACAGTCTACTTGTTAACATAATCAAAGTCAATACACATTTGCCCACACCCCCACTTCCAAACAGGCATGCACATTCACAAGACAATGCAAACTCATAAATACTCACTTGTGCTAAAAAAAAAAGGCACACGCAAACACACAACTCCTTGTCTCAACAATGCCTGAGTGCTGTTAGTTTTATTGGTGTCCCCAGTTGTTATACAAACTGGATAAACTCTTCATACTCTTTCTCAATCTCAACAATCAGAACTGTTTCCCATCGTTTGTCTGTGTCGTATTTACACGGTTGGATTCAAACCGACATGTTTCTGCACATGTACCCATTCCTTTTAAAGTTACAGAAGAAGAACGGAAAAAAACCATGACATATGTCTGAAGAAAAAAACACAGTCTGTGGACATGCTGCATCTGCCAAATATATGGTATCACACTTTACAGAGCAGCTTGAGCAGATGAATCATCAATCCATCCCGCAGGTTTTCAAATCCATCTTAGCACACAGTCATTCTGTTTCCTGCCTCATATGTGTTGTGCACTTAAACAGACATGTCAAAAACTATGTAATGTGAAGAGTCTGTTTGCTCAAGTGTGCTAGTTTAATAATGGTTTTTCCGTCTATCTCTGAATCCTCATGAAGACCCTACCTCTTTGGGGCGGGATGTTTTACCATTAAAACTCCATGGTGAGTTTTGCTTCTGCCCTCTTTGGCTCCGTCAGCAGCATGCAACTGTATACCCCGCCTAGCACACTGCCTTTTTTTTTTACTACTCATTTGTCTCCTGGTATATTTTCAACACATTCCGCAAACATTCCGTTTGTCATTCCTCAGTGGAAACAATCCCAAAGAGGAGTGTTTCTTATTTTCTCATCATTATTTCAGACCATTCAGTTTTCCTGTTGAAGGTTTAGATTTTTTTGTCATTAGGGTGATTCAACAGTTCTGAGGTGAAAAAGTTCTGATGGCTTTGATGGTTTCATATAGTATATCTTGTATTACTAGTTACGATTTTGAAACTTTAGAGGACATGTAGGAGTTGAGTACATGCCATCACCTTTTTTGTTTTGTTGCCATGTGGTTTCTTTGAGCCACCCACTAGAAAATGGCATCTCTGTCTCCTTGTTCTTTTCTTCCTCTGTGTTTAGACCCTCCATGATGTTTTTCCAAGAATAACGCCTTTGTGTGTAACACATATTGTTCAGATTTTCCTTTAGCCTACTTTGGTTGCATTTTTTTTTCTTTGTCCAGTTGGATATGTGTTTATACTCAGTACTGTGCCCTGTTATATTCTGGTTTTATTGTAAAATGTGCCTGGTGTGGATAAAGGAGTGTGAGTGATACATTCCTCCTGCCTACAAAATCTTTTTGCAAAGAACAAAGATGAACTGAATATAAATTAGGTCAGTGTCCTGTTCAGTTAATATAACTAAGGAATTTTATTACATAGCTGCAATAATCAGTGTCGTTTATATTTACAATTGACCAACTAATTTTGTACTGATAGAGGTCACAGACACAGAGAATTATCAGTTGATTCTTAACATACCCAATGAATCCTTGTTTTTCTTTTACATAACTTTATAACACCACGGCCTTGCTGCTTTTATTAACTCTCACAGCTTTAAAAGGAGGAAACATCTTGTTGTGAAGGCTGTTTGCTGAAGCATTGTTGGAGAACAACCAAACCAATCTGACCTTTGGAGTTAGAACTAAGTCTAGGGATCATTTTCCTTTGCTGAAGTAGATAAACTCCAAGTTAGATGGTTTAAGCCAATTTACAGAAACTACAACCTCTGAAGCCTGTGTCTTTTACCCTCAATGAAATTGTCCACGACCTTGTCAAGCGCAGCTTCTATTTTAACTAAATCTAGTATCATCAACCTGAGGACAGTGATAAAAAGCACATCTGGCTGAACAGTGAACAAAAGAACAATGTAACAAAATTTTGAGTGAAACTATTTTTAATGCCCTGCACTTAAAATCTACTGTTAGAAGGCAAAACGTATTCCTCCTCAAGGAAATTTTTCTTGTAGGGGTTGAAGCCAAGTCTCTTGTCAACGCTGTCTCGTGAAATCAGATGCTTACAAGCTTTTAAAAGAAGCCCCATTATGACAGAGTCACTTATGGAGAGATGATTGAGTGGCTCAGTGAAGTGAACTTTTCTCTTCCCTGCTCCGTGCTCCCCAGCTCCTCTCTGTTGACTCCATTCACAATGAATAGCATGTGGTGCCTTCCCTAAGTCTTGGGTTTCATCTTTTGTTGTGGGCAGTCACTCATACTTTTTAATTGAAGCTTTTTTCTGTCTTCAACTACCACCCACTTAATCCAGGTCCTTAGTGATTTCAGAGCATATATTTTTCAAAGGTACACATCATTAGCATCCAAATCTTGACCCTCACAATAATTACCTTACATTAAAGTAAAACCTATATTGTTTTCTAATAGCATATGCCTTGAGATGTGAGCTGTGACAGCCCATTTGCCAATTTCAGTCTTTTCAAAGCTCAATAGTGCCCAGGTACACATTTTTGAAATCTTTGTTTTGTTTTGTTTTGTTTTACCATAGACTATGTCATGTTTTTCATGTTATAAGCATGAAAGGCATGACTGTGTGTCTGGCTTTGTAGATGACCTGCACTTAATACAGTAAATGACATGTATTAAATCTCATTTGCACTGACAGTCTACCTATTTGATAGACTTGTCTTATATGGCTCAAAAGGTGGAGTAGGTGAAATAAGAACGAGTAAAAAAAACACTGCTTCTCCTTGAACATTTGATGCCCATTCACCAGTGTTCATTGAGTTGACCCAGTGGTTGTCATTAGTGCTGTGTGTTCAACACAGCCCCAAGGCTGCCCCTTTTCCAAGGGCTGCTGTAAAATAATAAATGTGACGTTGAAGGATGTGTCCTCCACATGACTGCTTCTCCCACACATGCACTCTCTGTCTTTCTTTCCTTTCCCAGTTGAAGTCTTTATACCAGCTCTTTCTATGATGTGAATTAAGCATATGGCCCAGAATCAGCACAGTGACTGTCGTACGGCTCTTTGTCACTGGATGGGCAGCTAAAGTGAGCTGTATCATATTTGTTCTGAAAATAAATGGAAGCTGCCACTGAACTTCCATCCCCCTCGGAGGCGCCTCACGTTAGCCCTGGACACTGTAATGCGAAAGGACTTTGATGGTTGATGTCGCAGATTGAATTATGCCCTTGAGGAAAAGCTATTAGCTCAGTCAGGACTCCTCATTTGTTAAATTAAAAGTGGAAATGACATGTGAGTAGTCTTTTCAGTGAATTAAAGTTGCAAAGAAAATGGATTCCGCTCCCTGCTAAAAGGCAATAGTGAGAGAAGGAATCTTGAGGAGGGAGAAGAAAAAGAAGATTTGCTGTTTGTTTAGTGACATTCATCTACCCCCACTCTCAGTTCCCTTTTAGTATATTTATATTTCATAATTTATTGATATTAGGTTACGTTTTTTGTATCTTTGTGCCATTTGCCAACCCACTGCTCTACCGCTGGCCCACTCCAAAAACTGGTTACTGTCCTCCGTATGGGGAACAGAATTAGGCCCTTGTTTGTTGGAGCTGTCTCTGTCGAAAGGGCAGAAACCTCAACACTTTTAAGCCACTTCAAGTGAGATCACAAGGAAAAGTATGATTTAAAACACAGATGAATAAACTTTAGTGGTCACTGTACCCAAAGGACATGAGAACTGAGCTGTGAGTTTTGGTTCTGTTGGCAGGCTTAGTGCTAGTGCTAGCATATATTTTATATATATGTGTGTGTACAGAACTACATATATACTGTATATACGTATATATACATAAGAATAATATCCACTGTTCTTGTCATAAGTCTCATTGTTTCTAATTTATTATTCTGTTCTATTCTGTTCATGTTTTTTGTTGATTTATTATTCCATTATTATTCCACTTATCTCAAGCACTATGTAGAAAGTAAATATAAAGGCTATGAGGGGATTAGAATAACCTCCAGTATACAGCGTTAGTCGCTGTTGTATATTCCTCAACCTCAGCTCTCACCCTTGAAAACCAACATCACCTTGCTCTGAAAGGGATTTCTGTTTCATAGGTTATTGAAACCAGTAAACCATAATGACTTTGAGGATTAAAAATATTTCCAGCAACGGAACAGACATAACACCAGGGTTTTCAGCAATTAAACACCTCACCAAAGAATAACTTAGACTTCATAGCTCTCCCACACTCAAATTCAGAAATAACGTTCCTTCTTTTCAGCAATGAACGGAAGTTATATGGTGTATTTTTCCCAACAGATCCCTTGGTTCCCCTACTTGTAGACCATTTAACATGCCCCTTTCACTTTAATGGATCTCAGTAGGTTGTTTTAAGTTTAAAAAGTGTGTGTATTGTGCACTTTTTTGTCTATTTTTATTTTCTCCACATTCAAATTTCCTTTTAATTTGCCTTATTCTGGCCCAGGATGTTTGAGATTGAAAGGAAGAATGAAGGGAATGAAAAAAAGGGACATACTCAGAGGAAAATGCAGCGAGTTAAACACTCCACTATAACTAGTGGAAATCTAACTGGACTTGTTTGGCCAAAGAAAGAGCTTGGAGGAGAAGACAAGGGCACCCTGCAGTAGCAATATCCTGAGTGTGAGTTTATCTCTATCTTCCTTTCACAGACTGGGATTACTGCAGATATTTGGTTATTCAGTCTTCTACCCTTGACCCAGCACTAATAAATACAAGCTACAAAACTTGTATAGAGGTCTTTCTTATGACTACCTTCACCGCTTCCTTTTTCCTGATCCCTCTTTCACACGGCATTGGCCAAACAAAGACATCAACATCTCCTTGCATCCAGGGAGTAATTTATGAGGTGCTGACAGTCTGAAGGCAAGAGAAGGAGTTCTGCCAGCATTGGGTCTTTTAGCACCAAGTACTGGGAAAGTTAGTTGAACTACTGGTAACACTAGACAGTCCCTGCAAGCATTATCAATGAACGGTCCTCCTACATTGCATTACATAGTTTAGTTTAGTTTAGTTTATTTACTTCTACATGTATACTCAGCCCCCTGTGAGGCAGGCTTATCATTGATGTCTACATTATTTTATTCAGTGGCAGCACACTTTCCACAAGAGGGGGTTGTTTGGTCTTTGGCAGAGCATTCCGTACTGTACTTGCCAATCTATGCTGAATATTCTATAGAAGAGTAATAGCAGAAGATAAAGGCATATCAATGCTGCCACTTCAGTATTTAACATGTGGCAAAGATCAACTAAATCACTAAAGGTTGGATTTAGTCAAAATCTCTATGAATCATATAGAAAAGGGGACATTGAGTTAAATGACTTGACCACACACTAAAGTCAGAAATGAACCTTAGGTCCAGTCCAAATGTATGGTATGTAAGTTCAAAGGTGAGGCTACAGTCTGTTCTGTGAACTACTTACCTGTTCAGAGTCAGTAGTGACTAGAGAGTATGTTGAAGTGCAGTCTGAAAACTCATTGCCTACAGACAGCACAAGTGCCAAAATTGTAGTGTTTGGGATACTTTGCTTGTAGCTGGCACAGAGCTGGCACAGTTTTGTTTTGACATTTCTTGATCGTCCCCAGATGTTTATCATCAGTGACAGTTAATTGCTCTGTTCTCAATAACGTTTTTGTGTGTGAAGCTCTCTAAAAAATAAAAACAAAATCATCCTTAGGGGATGTTTCTACTCATGCTAACTATCAATTCTCGAAGTTGTTCCACACAAACCAAAAATGTAAAACACCTGGGCAAAGTTCTGCTGTAGCAAACTTTAACTGTCAAACTTTAACTGTCAGTCACATAATGGAAAGGTGCAGTTCTGCAACTATTTCTTTGTTCTATTTTAGCCTTGTCTTTTTCCCTAGCCAGTGGGTGCAGACAGAAGTGAGCATGTTGCTTCCATACCAGTGTGGTTTCTAAAGGTCAAGGTTAAGCACCCCTCTGGGAGTGTATGACACCACTGTGGGTCTTCAAACCCTTAGCCCACCAAATATCTGATGTGCTGTGACCACGTGTTGCTGTCCAGGTTGGTTATAAGGCCAGACAATAACACCAGACCTTGCTACTGTTCTCTGATCATTACCATACTGGCAGCCCTATTGCAGCTGAAAACCCTTTGTGTTTGCTTTCTCTCAAGCAGTCCTGACAGGCTGAATAATCTGATAACTGCTAATAAATTCTCTCCTGTGTCCAAAACAAAGTGAACCATCTCAAAAAAGGCATCTTGGGTTCTGCTTTTGTGTGGTGCACATTCATTTGAGCAATAACCACTGTATTTAAAGATGTCCTTTATGTCCATGTGGAATCTGTGTAATGTCAAGATGTATTGGTTTGTAACATAGGGAAAGCAAGCACATCAGTGAAACATCAAGTGAACAAGGAAACAACAGGAACACAGTTAGTTAAAACATACCATGTTTTTCAATTGTGCAGGTTGTGCATCTTGTATGGCGTATGTTTTTGAGTTTTGAACTGGTTTTGATATTCAGATGTTTTCTCAGTATTTCATACATATGCATTTTGTCAATGCAAAGTTAATTTCCTCATTTTTTGCTGTTAAGGTGAATGTTTTATTTGCAGGCATTTCAGTTTCTCCTTGCTTAGCTTCCTGCATGCAAAGCAACTTGTTTATTGTTTACAGGTGTTGGTGTGTGGTTTTCATATACTTTAAAAATATGCATGTTGTTATCCTTGATGAAACACATAGGAGATACAGGGTTTAAATATTGAATTTAAAGGTTCAATTGTCTTTATTTTAACTTCACATACATTTAGAAACATTGTAATTCTCCAAGTGATATCTTTGTAGACATCTTTAAATGGTCTGAATGTCAGGTCCTTTTGTCACTGGGCAAGATTTGGTGTAAAATTTTTAGGATTAAGTTAACATTACCAAAAAAGCATAACATGGCAGAAAATAGAGTTTGTGAAAAATGTAGTCTTAAATCTGACAAACTAATTAACTTATCTAACTTATTAGTATGTTAACCACAAAATCTGCATCTTTATAATATACCAACACTTTCTTGAGGCACTGCTGAGACAGAAATGCAGTATTAACTTTATTTTGTTTTCTCTCCTGAAGCAAAGCTAAGCCACCACCTCAGATCTCCCCGAGCAAGTCCAGTGGAGGAGAGTTCTGCGTGGCCACCATCTTTGGCTCATCTCGCTCCTGGTTTATCACCAACCCCAGCATGAAAAGAGAGAAAGGTTAGATCATGATCACAGGTGCTTTTTACATTCTTCTAGCCAGTATATATGTCAAATATGTGACACCAAATGTGAAGAGGCCAGTGGATACACGTTTTTCCAGTATTAAGTTGTACTTTCCTCATAATTTCTTGTCATTGCCTTCATCTCCACAGATCAGTCAAGGCAGTCTGTTGTTGATTCACTGTACATCATCAGTTGCTATGGTAACTTGGTGGAGCATGTCCTGGAACCTCGGCCAATTAGCACTGCTCAAAAGATTAGCGATGATACACCCTTGGAACTCAGCACCTGTCCGAGGGCCTGCTGGACTCTAGCCAGGTAACGCTATGCTGACCACTTTATCCTACAAAAAGTATCTCGCATACTGGAACTCTCACAGGTAATTTGTCTTCTTGAGCAGAACTCCACAGTGGAATGAGCTGCAGCCACCCTTCAACTCCAACCACCCCTTGGTGTTGGCTTCAGACCTGGTGCAGTACTATCAGTATCTTCTGGCTGGTAAGAACAAAGCTTTTCCCCACAACCAATGTTTATTGACAGTATAAAGTTGTGTTCAAATAGAATGCAAAGCAGTATTTAAGGGAGGCATACATGCACTTTAAGTCAATTGAAAACATTCACATTTGCAGTTTACATTTATAGGAAAGTAATGTAGAGACAGGATTCAAATATGTAACTTTTTCAAACTGCATACTATGTACTGATATCTAGACCTGCATGTTCATGGCTTTGTGTCAGAACACACTGAAATCACACTGTGATCTATACAAATAAATCCTCTATGTAGTGGCTTTAAGGTCATCCTGAAAAGTATATGGGCAAATAAAGGCTATTACTACTGACACTTTAAGTTTAGACTTAATTGTTTTTCCTCATAATTTCTGTGATCAACTGCTGAAAACATCACAGATTTTAGTTTTTATTGGTTCTTAACGTCAAACCTACTATACAATACTAGGAGTTATTCACTAGTTACTTTTTCTGTGGCCCTATGCCATTGTCAGATTTACTTGCAGGATTTGTAAAAGATTGTGATTATCACACACTGATTTTACACTGATCAACTGCATCAACTGTACTGTTATATTGGCCTTGACTGTGTGTTTATTACATGTATGCATTATAAACATATACTGTAGGTCTCTATATGTTTTGGTTGCGTAGGATCACTCCACACTATCACGTTTTTTCTGTATGTACTGTATGCATTATTATTTAAATTGGTGACCCACAGTCCTGTTGAAAGCCAGCCATCATACTCTTATTATTGCCACATGCTGAGGTAGAAACCTTTCCAGTCAGGAGCCATAGCATTTCCTTCCTCAGAGATAGAAGAGAAAACTCTTTCTACCATTTTATATTTTGAGAGTCCTGTCAGAAATTATTCTTGTTCTTCAGTTTGGTGCTGCACCTCAAATCTATTCTTTGGTGGCTACACTACACATCTGCTTCAGGACATGCTAGCACAATACTATAAGATGCTGCACTCAGACCAATTAGCTGACACCCTAAGCTCCCTCTAATTCAATAACAAGTACATAGCAGTGAGCACTTTAGGTTGCCATCTGAAAGGCTAATTGACAAAAGTGCAGAGTGCACACGGATGGCCACACACGGAATCAATCCACCCCCTGGAATAGGCTGGCGTTTTTAGCCCACTCCATAATTATAAACACACAAAATCTGTAATTAGCTTTTGCGGGTTCTCTGGGGCAAGTAGTAGCTGTGTTTCCTCTAATCATCCTACTCGTGTCTGTTGACTTCTGCAGTGCTCCAGGTCTAACTGGTAGGATATTTCCCAAAATTAGTGCTAATGGTCTCTCCTAGTGTCAGATCGATGAAGACGCGTTGGAGTGACGGGCACAGGCATCAGCCTATTCCACCATTCTCTCTGCCAGCCTGGGCAGTGGAACTGGCTGCATAATGAAAGAGATTCATTGCATTAACATTTACATCCAATTAACAATAGCCAGATAACACGGCTGTGCCTCTTTATTCCTCAAATCAACCAAGGGTGAACTGAAGCAGGGTCAAGACGCTATAAACATAATTGTTCAGCCCTTTCCCCCTGGGCCCAGCATCTTATACACCACCACCACTGACTGAGATACTCTTAGAGTGCCACCTTCCATTTCTGTGCTTTCTACCCGAACACAGACACTCAACATCCTGTTTCTCAGCATGCATCCCCTTGCCAGCGCTCTCCTCTGCTGTCCTCCAGGGCTTGGCAACGCAGCGGAGAAGTGATCCAGGAGAAAGAGTCAATTTGACCTTAGGGTGAATTACAGCACAGCCATACGCCGCTTATCCAGCCGACTCTTGCTGAGCATCACGATCAGACCACTGCAAAGGAAATTGAAAAGACACAGTTCTTATTTGGAAAAAAAAATCTATCTAGGTCTAATTTACATTTGCAATGCAGCCCTCACAAGACAGAACAAGTAGCAAAAAAGGGACAAGGGAACAGGGAAAAGACTCTACAACTAATTACCAAATGAAAAGGCGTCTCTAGAAAGACGGTGCAAGGAATAAAGGTGGCAGCATTAGATTGACAGGCCGTGGTCTCTGGTCTCGTGGCTCTATATTGGATGACCCAGCCTGATTAAAAATGCAGTATGCAGGGAAAGGAATAGGAAGGGGAGAGGAAGGGCCGGGGTCAAGCCAGACCGGAGCCTCCAGGATGGGATGATAAAAGGCAGCGGTGGCGCCACTTCATGGTCACTATCTCCACCTGTCCATCTGTAGCAGCTACTGGCAGCACTCAGCCCTGCAGAGGACGGTAACAAACAGTACTGCCTTGGAGAGATAAGAAAGAAAAAGGCACACCTTATACAGTATACTCATAAATAAAGGAGACAGTGTAGTACAATCTGGATTAATAAAGGCAGTCCCAACCAAGTTTTTACTGTTTGGAAAATCTTCTATATTTAGCAGAGTATATTCTTCTTCTATATTCTCCATCGTTATCTGGGTACTGTGTGAATGGGCTCCTTTTGTTTTTGCAAAAAGTGTTGACTTCCCACAATATCATTAGTTAAATTTAGACATTTTATTTTTTGTCTCTTTTTTTTTTTCTTTTGTGGCGTGATATGTATCTAGCTCTCCACAGTATGCTTTTTGACACCTATTCACCTCACCACAAGGTTGATCTGAAGCAAACAAACTAGTAAATAATTTACCACTTGGATTTCTGTCTGGCTCCTTTGAGACTGGTGATGATGGTAGCAACAGTGGCTATGCTTTTTGACCGCAGCCTTCCCCTACCTACCTGTCATATAATGTGCTAATTGTGGAGACTGACTGACTGGCTGACTCGGTCGCCCTCTCGGGACATTGAGGCCCATGACAGGCCAGGCACAGTTGCCTCGTCAATAGATCTAATTGCTCTGAGAAAGGGGCCAGAGTGAAGGCTTTGGAGCATCAGGCGTTTGGTAAAGAGAAACCATGGCGCCATGACTAGGTCAGTAATCAAAGAGAGCCAGAGAAAGGATGGGGTAAGTGTAGTGCTGGCTGAATGAAGGAACTGTCTGTCAAATAAGCCTTGAATGATACATAATGACTAAGCTATCCCAGTCTGTCAATATGCCAGCACCTATCTGCCAGAGTACTACTCAAAAGAGGAAAGCGAGAAGAGAGGAAAGTGAGAAGAGAGACAGGTGAAGCAGTCGAGCCTAGCAGCCCAGCAAGTGAAGTGTCTGGCAACCAAACACAGCAGGCCAAAGCACAGAGGGAGAGAAAAAGACTAACAAAATGAATCTTTAAAAATACAAATGAAAGAGATAAAGGTGACCAGAGTGGATGACCCAGACAAGACATCTATTCTCTGTTCACTGTGCAGCCAGCTCTCCAGATCTATCAGATTGGTAGTTCCTTATCTGTCTTTGGAGATCACCCTGTCCAGCCCCTGGCCCCAGGCCCCTGGAGGTTGGGCTACATCAATACCTAGGCATCCTTTGTTCTTGTTCTGACTCCCTGCTTCATTGCTCTGGCTAACAGGCCACTGCCTATCGGCGTTCAGCGCTGCAAAGCACCGCTCTCTCCAAGACTGTGACACAGACAACTCTGTTCCTCTATGTATTATACAGTAATCATGATAATCACAGGTTATTATTATGAGATAATAGATTAATGGGGTCACATGTTCCTGATTCCATAAATAAATATTATATATTAGAGCAAATTTTTTGAAAGATGAATGGATAACTGGATAAAATAAATAATTGAACTTGTCTGTCTGTTGATACTCTAGAAAATAAATTGCCTGGAAAATCAATGTACATTGTCACAAAATATATATCAAGGTTACCATACTACAACACTGTTGATTTATTTACAGTTCTGCCCAAAAGAGGCTGTAGAAATGTAGACTTGAAGAGATACCCCGGTTTGAATGTATGAAAAAAACAATGATAAACAAGCTGATATGATTTCACAGTATAATCTTATAATCTTGCCCTTATTTATATTAATAAGCAAAGCTTTTTATATTAATTACTACAGTATATTACAATATATAAAATGAGTGCTACTTTGTCAGTAACAGAGCTTTTAAAAAGTTCTCTCATTGTGCTGCAGCTAACCATCTATTAATCTTTTTATTATGTTGTCAAATATTAGATGAATAGTCTGAAAAAGTGTCACAATGTAGCTTGAGGTGTTATTCACAATAATCTTGTTTTTTTTACTTCTTCAGTTCCAAACCTAAACAATTGAATTCAGTTCCTCTTTATTTGTATAGCTCAGTGTTCGGCAACCTTTAGCATTGATAGAGCCATTTAGGCCCGTTTACCAACAAATAAAACCCATCTGGAGCCCAAAATAGAGTAGAAAACACCGTACGTACAGTAACATTAACAGGATGTCGTAGACTGGACAGTTTGGAGGACAAAAATACGTCGTCTTTAAACATTTCATACATTTGTTCAGTTTCAACGTATTTGCGAATTGTCATTTCCGTTGATTGTGAACATATGATCATTATGTAATCCGAAATACGTAAGAATACTTATTTTTGAATGCAGTTTAGTTGTGTGTGAATGTAATTATTAGGACAGATGACTTCACATATCTGCATCATAGCGCTATGTGTTAAATATCACTGACATTTTTAGATTAATCACAGGTGATTTAGTAGCTGGAGCCTAATTAAAGCTTTGTCAGCAGTGAAAGCAAATGAATCTGTCCATGAATTATTAAATTTTCTATTTTTATCAGAAACTATTCTTTTTTTGGATTTATTCATGGTTAGCTTACCGGTTTAAAGTTTAAAACAAGTCACTTGCCGATGTGGCGGTGACAGGTGACAACCAGATTTTGATCGACACAATATTGCAACACGTTTTATTTTAATATCACAAGATCTTAATCTACAAAATAATAACTATTATATTTAGAACACTAAATATATTTAGAACAAAAAATATTTATAATTAATTAAATTGCCATTTATACACATTTTTTCAAAACCAACAGGCGGGAGCCGCGGTCAATGGGTGAAAGAGCCATTAGCCGCAGGTTGCTGACGCCTGGTATAGCGCCAAATCATAACAAATGTCATCTCAAGACACTTTGCAAAGCAAAATTTAGGACTTTGCAAAATCTAAGTATATAATGTATTATAATAAACACAGGGTTAGCTCTCACTTTTAATGAACAAAAATTGCAAATGATCAGATGGAATATAGATGAAACTAGATGGAATGACCATATCAAACCATAGACCATATCTGCACAAATGCAGAAGCATAAGATTTACAGTTTGTTTGGGAAATAAAGAATGCTATATAGTTGTGGTCGATACATTTAGCACATTCTTCAGAAATTTTGTCTGGATCATCCCAAATGGAATGGAATAGGCATCACACAATTTTACAATGAACCTGAGGTTGCATTGCTAATTTTAGTGAGGCATACACAAGACTCAGTTTAGAGTGCTTTGTGATATGTTTGCTGTGTGTCAAATTGCTCTGACATTCTGTCTCTTAAGTGCTACTAATGAGAGTTGTAACAGCAGAAGGCAGAGTGACTGGCCAGCCGGACACTAATACTATGACTGTAAAACCGGGGTCAGTCTGGCTTATGACATGCACATGAACACACAGACACAGTGCGTCGTGTCTTTGCCTGACCCACGAGGATGACCACTAGCTCCCCACACCGCGGCAACTCTCCATTGAAACCCCCCACCCCCCAGTGGAAACCTGATCCAGCTAGTCAACCAACTGCTTCAGAACATCAATAATTAATTAGGGGACAGCTATTGGCCCCAAGGGTCAGAGAGCAAGGAGAGAAAGAGAAAGAGGGAAAAAAGAGAGTGAGAGGCAGTTGGAGTGAGGGCAGGCAGAGGAAATAGAGGAGTTGTGATTTTGTTTAATAAGTAACAAAGCACAGGCTTTGTTCTTCTGGCTTCCATTTAAAAAAAGCCCCTCTCTATCTATCTCTCTCTCTATCTCTCTCTCACACACACTAACTTGAGCCCTAGCCCGCTTTCCCTCCTCTTGCTGACCTGTTTGTAAAAGGTTAGTCCATCAAAAAAAAAAATCACATAGCTAATTCAACTCCCTGGCTTGATACTGCTACAGTCTAAAAGACATTTTACAACAATCGTAGTTTCTCTGTCGTTTGCTTTGATTCATGTGGTAGCAATGCTGAGTGTTCCCAGATGTTTCTGAACATCCTAGTTGATTGTGGATCTAAAATAATAAGTAGTTGGGGAAAAAAAGTGAATCAGCAATTTTGAAATTAGAGGTTCATTTGCTGTAATTTTAACTTTTGAGAATTAGCTTCTTTTCTCGGTTTGAACTTTTTGTAACTTGAATATCTTTGACTGTGGGTCAGACAAAACATTCACATGTCGCCTTGACTCTGGGAGTTGTGATAGGCATTCTTCAATAGTTCCTCACATTAAACAAGTATTCATTCAAATAACGATCAACTGATTAATTCATAATGATTACTGTCAGTATGTTATAGTATTGTTTGTGTTTCATGTCTAGTGTAAATACAGTTGCTTGATTTAAGAAATTAAGATATTTGAATTTTTTTAATTGATGTAAATGAACATATTCAAAACGATTATGAGCGCCTCTGAACGTTCACCCCTTTTCTTTTTTTCATTCTCTTTTATTCTTGTCATCTGCAAGTCTTTTCAAATCTGTTTTATATTAGATACACAGAAGTATGTCCACTTTTTCCTTTTTTCTTTGTTCCAGAGCTGTTGTCTGTTTCTCTTGGGTTAGGCCATAGTGACTGCTCGTGCCAACATATAATATTTTTTCAAACACTGGTATGTACACACACAGTGTGCATTACTGCAGGAGCGGGTGTGAGAAATGTGCAGACCTAGTAGTTAAAAAAGTGTAGGCTGGTTGTGAGCGTTGATGATTGTGTCAAACACCAAACTACCTCCATCAAGTGTGTGTGAACACCTGGCACATGTGGAAATGTGTGTGGATAAAGACAAGAGTACCTCCTGTGCTCCAGATGTGGACTTGACAAGTTTATTAGCCATTCCTATTATAAACCAACCCCATCCCTCAGGTGGGAGACAGAGAAAAGGACTAATTCTTCACATTAGGCCTCATTCTGCATGCTTGCTTATTCAGGCTTGCAGGAGCCCCATCTGTCTGTTGGTCTCTGTCACTCTCTATCTCTCTCACTCACTCTTTCTCTCTCCGATTCTTTCTCTCACTTTGTCACTTTTTCACACTCAGTGGCATTTACCCATATGCCCATGAAAGGGTTATGCTATCTTTCTCTTTTATTCACCACTTTTTGATTGCAGACAAGCAGACTCGCTCTGACCCAAACATTAGCTGTCATCCAGTCTTACATGGTTCCTAAATCGTAAATGGTTTATCAAAATACATGCACTGACTTTGACCTGCAATAGGCTTTAAGAAAAAGTACAAAAATATTATTATGTTAGAAATACTATTTAAATTCTAGAAGAGACCCCTTTTTGCCGGAAAACTACTTTGATGTGGAACACTAGCAAAAAAAGATATTGGTCTTTTTCAGCTCCCAAAGGTCAATATCATCATTGCGTAAAAGATCATATAACAATTTATTTATTCCTGTATGCCTGCGTGTTTCTTCTTTCAGCTATGCCCCCAGGAAGCCCAGGCCCGATCACACGTCACGAGTCATCAGACAGCCTGGCGTCGGACCACAGTGGCCAGGAGGATGAAGAGTGGCTCTCTCAGGTCAGGCCTCTCCTTTAACCAACGTTAAGTGACATCGGTTGTTGTCATCTCAGTGATGGCTTACTTTGTGGCTTTGGTGAGAGGTTGCTTGGGAGTGTGATGGAAAGGTTACTTCCATATAGTGTTGTCTCTAGTCAACATTTCTGTACCTTAAATATTGCAACATGAATTGCAGTTAATTTATACATACAATGTGCTTATTGGAACACTTCTGATCAGGTATTTTTCCTATGATTTAGAAATGCTTACTTTTGCACAACAAAGGTGTAGGCTGTTCTTGAACCTGTGCTAATCATTTAATTTCCTGCAAAATGTATCTTACAGAACATGCCACAGTAGTTCCTTAGATTTAGGTCGTTTCAGTGTCTTCTGACTCTTCATGTAATACCAGATTGATTCTTTGATGTTGAGATCAGGGCTCTTATACCATCTGTTACAATCTCCTTGCTCTATTTTTCTCTGAACATAGTTCTGTGTTTGTGCTTGACGTTGTGCTGCTGGATGAATTTGGAACCATCAAAACATCTAAAGTATTTTAAACATTATAGAATTATTTATGCATTATAGAAAATGAAAAACTTTCAAATAACGATTACCTATTGTTCAGTCTCTATCAGCGCTACAAAGTCTTTTTTTCACCCTTTCCAAACTCTTCTTCATTATTTTGAACCCATAAGAGCTCCACTCCACCCTATCTTCCACACAAGTTGAAAGTTAGAAGATAGTTTTGCAGCTTTTTGCAGTTTTGCTACTATTCCCCTCAGCAGTTGCTGGAAACCAAACTGTGGTCAGTGGTTAACACTGTCATCTCAGAGGAAAAAGGACCCAGTGACTGGGTCGGGCGGGTCGCTTTCTCTGTGGAATTTACATGTTCTCCCCAGGTACCCTGGCTTCCTCACGCTGTCCACAAACTAGTTAGGTTAATTTGTGTCTCTAAATTCCCCATAGGTGTAAAAGTGAGTGTAAATATTTGTCTTTATGTTAGCCCTGTAATAGACTGGCGACCTGTCTACAGCACTCTGCATCCCATAAGACAAAAGCGATTAGGACAATGGACGGATGGACATAATACCTGTTTCTGCATGTTCCACTCCCTGCTAGTAACCAGATTGTATAATTAAAAGCTTAATCTTATGATCCAGACCCTGATTTGACTGATTTTGATAATTTTAGCAGTTCTTGGGAATGCCATATAAGTATTACCTTTCAGAAAGTGTAACACTGCATGGATCTAGTCCTAAGTTCAGTCTCTATTGTCTCATTTTTCACATATAGCTATTGGATCACAACTCTTTGATATCTTGTGCATTTACTTTTTTGTGTAGTTAAATAAGACAAATGTCTTAGTGGCTTCTTGCTAATCACAAACACCATTCAAAATATTGCTGAAAATGTCACAGTAGTTGGTCAAGACATGTTGGATAAATTCAGTACACACAACCTTTCAGCTTGGTTAACTCTCATAGCATCTCATCTCTGGTGCCGGCAGGTAACTGGCTACATTCTCAACATCAATAATTCCACTGCATGCATAATTTATTTGTTAAAATGCACCCCATTTAGCTTGCAGGTGCTGTGGTTCATATCTGCCATGATAGTTTGCCAGGAGCAACGCTATCAATTGCACTAACCCAGATTTTGGGCAACTTCCTGTCAGAACAGTGGTATTGATGGATTCATCAGTGGCTGGAGATATAACAGTCGAGCTCTTTGTACCCTAGCTAGCACATACCTGAGACAGTTTGGAAGTGACTCTTCCAATCAAAAACAAATGTTTAAGATCAGAGTCAGGATGGACAATGTGCTATATATGATAAGACACTGCAGATTAATCAGTCAGACATTGTCATATCGCATATAGCACAGTAGCTTGGTGCGTTGAGAAATACTAAATACTTATAGAGGCTAAGTACTGTATCACAGATTTCATTGTATCATATCAGTGACTTTCACTGATTATCATCAGTCATTTTGCTGTTGGTTTGGGATTTAGGATTGACCGGCCGTCCCCTAATGAAATGTAAGGTTTGTGACCCTCTGTGTCAGTGCTTCAGCTTGTTGCAGTGCTGTACTCTTTGCTGCTTATCAGTAGCCAGATGTCTGCATACCAACACATAACCTGGAGTTTTCCATAACCTAAATTTGTAGGGCAAAGATGGTGAGTTCTGGTTTGCTTATTAATTGATTTTTTATTTTATTTACCTGTTTTATTGAGCTGATCAAGGAATTGATTACACATCGATGATGGTGTAGCTGCCTTTTCAGGCGCCGGGGTTCAGTGTATTGCCACGGATCTGCTACTAATGTAGAGAGTAAAAGCAATTTGTCAGATAGCTGTTGAACAAGTAAATATACTTTTAGGAAAAATAAATTTTAGCAGTCTTCACTAATATGCAATTAATATTAATATTTTATTAGAGATTCACTGCACCATTACCGTAGGACTCCCTATTGCTGCCTTGCTGATGAACAGTTGGTTTTTTGTCAGGCAACAAACAAATGTTTTCTCCATCAGCTGCTATAGGATCGCTCAGTGACAGTGCACAAAGGTTAACATACTCCAGGCTGTAGGAGAAAATCTGAGGCAACATGCCACTGGCGCTAGTCGATGAGACAGGAAAGGGAGGAGGGGTTGGTGGGTTGACACTGGACTGTAACATCTGGACCTTCCATACTGCAGCAGAAAGAACCCTGGCAGCTGTTCAGCTTGGCGGCTGGGCGTGACAGTGGTGGTGTTAACTGGCGAAAACATGCACGCAAAGTGACAATCCTCCTCCCTCCCTCTGTGGCCTAATTTGCACAGCTGTGACAGACCATATATATCTAAATGTGTACGTTAATCTGTGTGTATGAACACAGACGTAAAGGAATTAAGTGTGTGAGCTCTCACTCTGTGAGGCTGGCACCTGGCAGCCAGAGTGGATTGAGACTGTGAGCTGAGAGCTGGGCTGAGGTGAGACACAAACACATATGGAGTAAAGATAATGAAACGTGAATGGTGAAACACCAAGAGCCATGTTAAGTGCTGCTGGGAGATGAACAGTCAAAGTAAGTGTTGAGAAGCAGTGAAAAGTGGGACTCACAAGGAAAGAGATGGTTATTCAATAAATACATGGCAAGGAGGAGATGTTGACCAGAGGAGGCAGTAATAGTTCGATGTTTATGAGTCACCCACTCTATGGCCCTTTACTATCTTACTTTCAACAAGGATTAGTGCCACTCAGCTCAAGGGCCCGTGGACCGCCTGCCATGCCATCACCATCTTGTTCTCCCAGTAGGCCTCACCTCAGCCTCACAGCCATGCTGTTGCTAGTGTCACACTTCTATTAACCCTCTGGGAGGGCTTCCCATCATGCCGCCAGCACTCTCAACATGTGCAAGACCTTGATGAGTTCTGACATCATCTCCAGACTTTCAGTGGTACCCCTTTTAGTAAGGCTTTTAGTTGGAAGCCATGTAAGTGGCTGAGTTCATCAGAGTACTGCATGGGATCTTTACGAATTGGCACATACAGTAGGTTGGCACCAAACCAAAGTGAAATCCAATGATGGTACCTTAACCAAATGCTCCAGTAACTTTTAGCTTTTTTTGAGATTTGTTTTTTTAGATATGTAAAACAATACATTTTTTGTGTCACTTTGACAAAATGAATTTTATTGATTTGTAGTGGCCTGCTGACTGTTGTCATTGGTTTATATATATATATATATATATATATATAAATATATAAATAATACATTTATATCATATAAATTATATAAATGATTCTCTTACCTCACAAACATTTACCTTTGTTTTTTTAGGTGGAGATTGTGACCCATACGGGGCCCCACAGACGCTTGTGGATGGGCCCTCAGTTTCAATTTAAGACTATTCACCCTTCAGGCCAAACAACAGTCATCTCTTCCTCATCCTCAGTGCTTCAATCCCAGGGTCCTACTGATGTCCAGCAGCCTCTCTTGGACTTTGACACTGACGACCTGGACCTACACAGCCTCAGGTACTTTGAAATAATCAAAACACCCAGAAGTAAAACTATAAGGCCATAAAATTTATTAGGCTAGATGTTGGTGTAGGAATAAACACTTTAGCTTCCTAAATTGCAGAGAGTGTCTGCAAAAGATACATTTTAGTTTAGTTTATTTTAAGCATTTAAAGATGTTTCTTACTTTGATTTACCAGAAATTATGCTAACAAGACCACAGTTAAGAATAATATTGTTATAATCATAGATGGGACCACAATAATCCCTCTGGTGTAGGCAACTTAAATTAGTTTTAGAGATCAGATCAGAAGTTAAACATGAATTTGAGGAATAAAATGTAAGTCTATATATGTATTTTCTGCCATTGCATCATGGACTTGAAACTTACATTATTTCTTCAAAGTTTTTTTTGTTTTTTTTTGCTAAGGTAGAGTGATTATACATCATGCATCTTTAACAAAGGAAAACCTTTAAAAATTGGTGCATGGATTTGGGTGTTCTGACATCAACACAGACTTGACAATATACGTGATTAAACACCCACTCAAATTCAGTGGTACTAAAAAATTGAAAATGTCTTTTGTAGAGCCCAGAGTCTATTAACTTCCTGAATGTGGAATATGATCAGAAATGACTCTAGCTGGTACCTTCTCTGTGCAAGCATTAAAAGGGTGAACTGATTGGATTGACCAATACATGGTTAGATTTACACAAGTAGGCATGGAGGAGGAGTCATGGAACCATTTTTAAACAAATTCATTTTTCCAAGATCATCATTTCAAACAACTGTCCATATATACGATTTACCTGGAGGTGGGTTCACTTCCCAAGGTCTGGAAGAAGACCATTTCACTTGCCTGTTTAAAATGATTATACCATGCATGTCTGATACTGTACATGTATAAAGGAGTGATGATATAACAGTAAGTACTTACTGAGAAATAGCAAAGCAATCTGGATGCCATGCTGCAAACAATCTTATTACAGCCATATGAAACTCACGACTTCACTTGAACTCTCAAAAAATGGTTGATAGTTACCAAGTCGTAACTATCAACTATCACTCCAACCTGAGGGTGAGTGGTTCGATTATGATTGACCAAATGTTGGGTGTTTGTATGCTTAGTTTTGAACTTATGCTGAGTCAGATGACCTCATATAAATAAAACCCTGTGCATCATGTTGTTTTTTATTTTGTTTTACATTGATTATGCAGTTCAAAGAAATCACTTAAAGGCCAATATTTTAATGTACAGCATGTAAACTCTTGTCCTCAACTGTATATCTTCTTGTGTTAATGTACATATACATTTGTATTCATGCATGTGTGCAGGATTCAGCCTGTACGTTCAGAACCAGTCAGCATGCCTGGCTCATCACGGCTGGTGGCTGATCGTCGAGGACAGTCCAACATCATGGACGCGGGGTCAGGTAGGACATTTCATTTGTTTAATCTGTTCTATGTGGATTCCTCCTCGTCTGCTTCTTGTTGGGTTGTTTTACTCCATTATTATTTTAACTGTTTCATTGTCATGTAGTTCCATCTGCTTTGCAGAATCCTCTCACAGTTGTTAGTCAAATTATGTTTGTATCCCATCAGTCACGTCAGTTGTGCTGTCGGAGTTGTGGCGCTGTCTGTGCAGTCCATGTTTGAGTCGTGTTTAGGTATACATAAATTCGTACTAAACAACATGTATTCTCACAAAAGCATTACGTAAAATGTAACCGTAATATTTATACCATGTCCCTGATTGTATGAGATGCAGTTATGGGAAAGGTTGCAAAACTAGATCCAGCAGTTAAGCAGTTAAGAATTTTTAAAAGAATACTTAGCTCAGTCAACCTAACCTTAGATGAAGTCACTAATTCATTGGAATGATGACCACTGTGGATCTTTATTTAACAGTAAGTTATAGCGGAAGACTCAAATCTACCATTTGAGCACTGGGAAAGAAACCTGAGATGGGAGTGCTATAGTCATTTCAAAGCTTCAAAGCAACATCATTTTAACAACATGGAGCCAACAGATTGTTACACAGTTTCCACCACACTGAAGTACCTGAACACAGAGGCCATTGAGAGACTTTATCTTTAGAGAGGTTTTATCTGTTAGGTCTTGATCTGTTAGACTCTTTGCAGGTTGTAACTACAGGGACATTGTCCTGTTTCAATCACTGCAACCAAAATAGGAGTTAGCATCTTTTTTCTTTCATTCATTCATTTTTCTGCTATACATTTTTATTATTAGCTTATTACAGACTCTACTATTAAAATGATCTTATTATGCTAAAAGCTAATCATAATTAGAATGATATCTACCAACGACCAGACGGTACCTGGTGAAGAAGGATCTTAAAATGCAATACCACTAACACCAGCCTGATTCAAACAAACGCAGGGTTTCAAACGACTTGTGGTTTAAATATCATATATTCTGATATATTCCGATATATTCCAGATATACTGGATTATTCTAGCTACTGTGAGTGCGAGTATTCTACTGTAGCGCAATGAAATGTATTTTAATGGTAAAGAGATTTTCCTTTGCTTTTGCCTAACACCAGCATTATCCCAACATAAAGTTGTCTGGATGACGTTTTCCCTCCTGTTGTCATGTGAACTGTGGCCTTATTGTGTAATAGAATTTTTCTGAATAGGCCTAAAAAAGTCAAATCATCTATTAGATAGGATGGATTTGGTTTCAACTGATTTTGATAGTATGTCTCCTTTAATCTGGTTGAGATGTAAGGCTAATCCAATCACACACAGATGAGTGGATTTCCCCTTTAAAATATGTTGTTTACACTCAGATTGTAATGCCTTTGCATGAGTCCTGTGAATGTGTGTTGCCTGGTATTTACTGGTGTGTGGGTAGTGTGGGTGAGGAAATCCTCACTTGTTGCGTGACCTTATATCCTGCTGCCTTTACTTTGATAAAAGAGATAGAGGAATGATCATGGCGTCTGTGGCATTATCTGCTGAGTCTTGTGACACACTTCAATCATCTTATCCACCCTCAAAGCTTTTTCATTCAGGTGTCAAGAAACATTAATGGCTCGTGTCACAAATAGTTTGACACATCTGATAAATACACATCCACCTCTGCTTCGAAGCTTTTCAGCACATACCAAGGCGTGATTTACACCACACACAAGTCCAAACAGATAAATGTAGATATGCTTTGACCTTTATTTGTTTACTGCATTTTTCTTCTTCTCAATTGAGTTTCTGGGATCCATGCATGTACATCTTTCAATTTCTACACAATATGTATATGTTTTCCAACATGAAAACACATGTACATTCAATAAAAAGTTGAATAATTGGTGGTTTCTGGCACTTTACATATGTGCCACCCTTACAAAATAAAAGCTGTTTGATGTTTCCGAAGGTATTTGCACGTTGCCTCAAATTCAGGACAACTTCAAATCCTGTGATTTAATTTTTTTTAATAAATTTTGTAAATTGTGAGAAGAAAGGCCTACAACAAAACAGGACAGTAGTGTATAGATTAGCAGGATACAGTCTTTGCTTGTATGCTTTCACAGGTACCTATTAAGCTACAGCACCCCCTGTGTCTAATGTTGTGACCTTTGCTTTCTTAGTCCTCCATCTTCATCTGTCTTCGTAGCGTATCAGTGACTCTTCTGTTCCCAGCCACTGTCCTCTGTGTTTTCAGTTTCCTCACTAACTGGTTCAGTGCAGAGAGAGACAGGAGGACAGAGCCAGGCTGAGGAATGGAGGTGATGCTTATCTGCGCGCGCGCGTGTGTGTGTGTGCGTGTGTGTGTGTGTGTGCAGCAGGGGTTCAGTGTTGTATCCTGCCACCCCCTTGGCGCCGCTTCTTATCACACACACACATCACTGTTGTCTTATCCTCCTGAAAAACAAGTCTGTGTGTGGCAAAACTTACCAATGCGAGTTTTTAAAGGCTGACAGCAACATTTTGTGGATCAAAGGTGAAGACGTTTAACACATCTTTGGATTTGACCCATCTCACAGGAAGCTGAAGTGTTTGCATGTGTTTCCAGTTGTACTATATAAGAAAACAGGGAAAGCTGCTGTGACACTTATGTGATCATATAGCCTCTCATAATAACTCTCAATACTCATAATAGATTTTGAAGGCAGATAACAACAACATTTTTGGGGCTTGGAGCCACCAGACAAATTTTGGACCAATATTTAGTTCAGATTGATTCATATTTAAGTCAATAAATTCATGTTTATTTCTACCATGATATGTTATGTGGATAGTTATATACAGGGCTATGTGAAGATGTCTAGCAGGTGCAGTCTACATTACACGGCCACCTAGTTTCTAGTCCCTCAAAATGGTTGTCAGGAGGAGGTTGGGGTGGATGAGGAGACCAGAGTTTAGTGTTTGCTGTAGCAGTCATGTGACATAGGTCATGTGAAGTCATCTTTTAGGCAAACATCGACCATGTTCACCAACTCTTATCGTGTTACTTTGGTACCTAACCCTAAACCACACTTTACGTCTTTGTGCCGAAGCCAGTGCATCAGAGTCCATAATATTGTGACTGTGTCAGTCTGATCAGACATTTTAGCCTTCCTTTGCCACCAAAAAGCACATGTGAAGCTTTATAGTCTGTGAAAACCATACTGTGTTTGCTTGTGAGTTTTCATCACATGACTTCACTTGTGGTATAAGATGTGAAATCTATGTAAAAAAAAAGTTATATTAATGTCATATATAAAATAGAAATAACCCATCACAAGTAAAAGTCCTGCACTGACAATGTTACCTGTTAAGTATAAGTATGAAAGTATTAGGTAAAATAATAAAATTACGCAGAATGATGTAATTCAGTATGATATATGGATATCACTGGATCATCATTTTTCTTAGAGTGAACAGTGGAGCTTAGTTTAATACCATTTTTGCTGTTTTGGGGTTTTAAATCTAATAATTATAATTTGAATTATTAATTATATTTTGTATTACTAAACAGATTCTTAAAAGTAACCTGAAGTTATCAAAATAAGTAGTGGGGTGATAGTATAATATTTGCCTTTGAAATATAGTTTACTATGAAGTAGCAAAGAAAGAAACACTTCAAGATTGTACTTAAGTACTTAAATGTACTTTCCACCGCTGCTAGAGACAAATGTGCCTCTAAGCACCCTGAAACGTTTCACATACGGTATAGGAAATTTGTCATATTGCAAAAATATGGAATGAAAATGTGTCTCCTATGTGATGGATGCTCATGAAATACTTTATACCACTGTAGACACAGCTGTGTAACTGAAAAGCAGTTTGTGTGTTTTTGTGAATACTGAACTCTGTGTGTACTGTACTTGATGCAGAGTGTACAGTTTGGCGCAGTAAAGCCTTTGGTTGTCTCGTGTTTTCCAGCCATTTCTATTAGAATCAAAGTGTTTCCCTCTGAGTCCTCAGGCCCACCGAGACCAGAAAGCTGCAGTTCTCCCTACAGTGACTCACTTACAGTCAGTCTCCCCAGTGTCTGCTCCCATCTTATCTCAGCCCATACACTCTGCTTATCTCTGCCTTCCCCGAGGTGATGGGACGCCGTCTGCAAGGGACACGCGCGTGCACACAGACACACTGTAAATTGTACAGCGCTTCCAGCCATGCTGTCTTGACTCAGCATAATTGTGAGGGGCCAGAGGAGCCCAACACCAGCGCTACTATCTCACTTTCCCCCAGTTGTATTATACAGGATCAATGTGCAACTGTTATCAATATCCCCTAACTACATCCCGAGCCTTGCTGAGGTGTGCGTGCGTGTCTGTGTGTGTGTGCACAGGCGACTTCAATGCTAGCTAGACTACACAGTGGCATTTTGTGGCCCAGGAGGACATATCAAGAAAGAAAGAAAAGGAGACAGACCTGAAAGAAAGATAACACACAAACACTGAAAGAACCAGTATTTAATCTTACCTTATGTGTGTGTCTGTGTGTGATAAATCTCCCAGTGCCCCTCCACACTACTGTGCTTCTGTTTTGACTGAAAAAAGCCGCCCCGCTCCAAAAGAGGACATTATGTCGGCAGTGTCAGCCATTTTGTTGTTTTTATTATTGCCATCTTCAGTGTGTGTCTGTGTGTGTGTGTCTACATCCCTGTCTTTGTCGCCTTGTCCCTGCCTTGTTGTTTGTGTCCTTCCCTGTGTGTGAGTGTGATTTATCTGTGGCAGTGAATCAGTGATAGTGTGCTAGCTGGCGGCAGAGCAGAGCAGGCAGGATGAGAGGGAGCAGGCTTATCACAACACACTGAAGACACTTTAGAGAGCTATTGGACTTAGGCACTGGTGTGTTTGTGTGTGTGTGTGTGTGTGTGTGTGTGTGTGTGTGTGTGTATGTGTGTGTGTGTGTTTCACAGGAAGCTTTACAGAATGTTAATTCAGAAAAGGTGAGTTGTGGCTGCCTATTTCTGGCATTAGTAAAACCCTGATGTGAGTTATGTGAGTTCTTCTTGTTGACCTGTGTGTGTGTGTGTGTGTGTGTGTGTGTGTGTGTGTGTGTGTGTGTGTGTGTGTGTGTGTGTGTGTGTG
>JAUYWH010000005.1:23760149-23787140 GCA_034779795.1 Ctenopoma multispine | reverse complement strand
TGTGTGTGTGTGTGTGTGTGTGTGTGTGTGTGTGTGTGTGTGTGTGTGTGTGCGTGCGTGCGTGCGTGCGTGCGTGCATGCGTGTGCGTGTCTGTGTTTGCCCTTGTGTCTTCTAGTCTAGTGTCAGTCTATTAGCAGCATCCCGTAAAGCAGAGTGTTAATCGGCGTGGGATCAGCAGCTATCAGCCATTAGCCACATCCACCCCACATTATCACAGCTCTACTGTCTGTGTGTATGTGTATGTGTGTGTATGTGCGCGCGCTCCAGTGTTGTCAGTTTCAGTTAAAAATCCAATGTCTTAGTGATGTTGTTCTGTAACGAGCCACTGGAACCACTTCACTTGCCTGTGAGTGTCTATAACGTTACTGGAAGGATTCACAGTATTCTTCCACACGGGATTTACTCACTGTGTGCTTCAGTGTCTCCCACACACCACATGTTCTGTCTACAGATGTTCCAGTATTGCGTATACTGTCGAGGGGTGATGATGTATATGTGTGAAGTCTTCAAATCTCAATTATGCACTTTCAAATAGACCAGAGCACAAAACAAGTATCCATGAGATGTAGTCAGTGATCTAAAACATGCACAAACCATTCTGTAGGTGTGCATGCACCTGTTAGTATTTCCAGCACAGTGCCCCCTTGTTCCGCTGAACCACCACCACCACCACTGACCCTTCACCATCATCGGCACCACCCTGAGGCGAGAAGGGGATTTCCCCCTGTGTCGTTGTTCTTACACAAACTGAAAGGAGAAAGAGAGCAGGCTATGAATAGTGGGATAAAAAGATGAGGATAGGGAGTTTGCACCCCCCCACCACACACACACACACACACACACACACACACACATTTGGAAACACACTCAGCTTGCCATCTTTCCCTCCTTCTTCTCTCCTCCACTTCATACCTGAGCAGCCATTTAAAAGACTAGGCACCTGTGCTGTGGTATTCTGTCTCTCTCTCTCTTTCTAATACTCACATACTCCAGTAACTTATACCCTACAATTACCCCCCGAGCTTCATAAAAGGCCCTTGTATTTTTCTGCTATAGTGGCCACACTGACAACAGTGATCGCATAGGTCAGAAAGATGCCTGGCCATCCGATCTCTTCCTTAAAGACAAAACCCCTCATTTCCCGTGACCCCCACCACCACCACTACCTCCCTACTCCTCCATTCCCTCTCTCCTGATTTTTATTTTCATCAATAGGCACCTTTGTCACCTTGCTGCCACCGTGCCCCTCCACCCATCCTGTCCATCGCCTCAGGGTGTGCTTGGTGACCCGTTAGTCGGTGACAGGACACAACAGCGGGTCTCATTGGCCGCTGTCGCTGCTTTTTGTCATCACTACAAATCAGGCAAGAGGAACCGCTGACCTGTTATCAGGAAGACAAAAAGAAGGAGAAAAGTGATCTGCAAGTAAATCTGAAAGAAAAGGAAGCTAAGTAAGAGCGAGTGATGCCTTTGCTTTACTTGCTGCTCCTGGAATTCCTGGAATATCTCCTGGTGGCTTCATATGTGGATTCCAGACAGAGATCAGTTTCATTATGGGGTTCAGAAAAGAATGGGGACTGAAAGACAGGACTGTCCTTTGTAACAGTCAAAAAAAACTGGGATTGCTCTGGAACCTCACAGGATATGTGGGAATTTATTGAATTGATTGGAGCAAATGCAGCAGTGCTGCTTACTGAAGTCACAGGACCATGTACACGTGCTTCGTGAAGATTCTTCTCAGGCAGCTTTTTAATTGCAGTTTCTACAGAATCCATATAATACACTTATACACATAAGTTCTAAGAACCAGCAAGAGTAATTCTGAGACCTCTTAACATAGAAAGACGCACAAAGATTAAACTAGTTGGGCAACTTCTTCAGCTGGAGTATAATGTTAAGGAGGAAACCTTTGGCTGTCAGCTCCTCAAACGGAGGAGAAACAGGCAGTAAAGTTTAATAGTTAGTTATATAAAGTCAAATAAATGTTTCGTGTTTTCCTGTCATGTTCTGTCAGTGAAAGTTTTGCCACTAGTAAACACTGTGTTCGGACAGAGGATGGAGGCCGTACTTGCCAAACTCATCTTAACCATTTCTTCTTTCCATGTCTTTTACGTCCATATCCGTCTTTTAGGTGTGTGTGTGAGGCTTTGGGGACTACAGGGAGGGAATGGCTTAGCCACATGTAAGGATTTATGGCAAGTGTGTGCGTGACTGAGAGAGATCAGGGTGTGACATGGATTGATATGAGTGACTTCATGTGATACATTTCTGTGCTGCTGTTATCTTTGTGTATGTCTGTGTGCATGTTTTTTTTTTCTTTTCTGTGTGTGTGTATGAGAGAGATGGAGTACCCTCCAGCTTTAGTGTTATACAGCAAATGCATATGTGACTTTGTGTGTGTGCGTGTGTGTGTGTGTGCGCGTGTGTGTGCGCACAGTGCCAGAGGGAGGTAAAGACTCAGCAGCTGCTCTTTATAGTCACTGAACGGACACCAATGTGTCGGGCATCTGCCATGCGTTCACCCTACAGCCTACCCACTGGAGTGTGTTTTAAATCTATATTTAAAGTATGTGTCTTTATTTGTGACTGAGAGGAAAACGAGATGTTATGAATGTGAGGTGCGCGTGTGTGTGAGTGTGTGTGTGTGTGTGTGCGGGAGGTGGGGGGTGGGGGGTCGCTGTAAGTGCCACCCTTTCATTCATATGACCACAATCTGTGGCGGGTGCCCCGCCAGGCCGGTCATCCCTCCGTCTGCTGGCCTACAACAACTTCCAAGATTAGACTAGACTAATGGACCTGAGGTGTAGCTACATTCAAATGTGTTATATGTTATACACATACTGCAGCTTTGATATCATTATGGGTAAACATGTGTAGCTCAGTTGATCATGTAAAGTAAAAAGAAATAAATCACCTAGTTATCACCTAGTAGATCTCAGTCAGTTTCTGCAACCTGTAAAAACAGCTCCTAATAATAAACTCCACATATTGGTATAACTACTACATGGTTCCTGGTTCTTACTTTTTGGTACAATGACAGAGTCTTAATAATGATTCAAACTGTTACATTTCGGGGGAATAATTCTGAGAACTGGCATCATTTAATGATTGTTGAAGTGAAATTTAGGAGTAAATGTCAAATGTTCTCTGGCTCCAGGTGCTTCATAGTCATGATTTGCTGTAGCAAACACGCCACTTGAAGATGTCAGTTCCTGTAACTGCAGAAACCTACAGTGATGAAAACAGCCTGTATTTATTGTCATTCTGTTTAGACCGTGTGCCTGTCGTACCCTCACGCTCCTGTTAGAATTCCACACTGTCTTTAAGTCGATGGTGGTCGGTGACCTTGTGTTATTCACAGCATAACTCTGCCAGCCTTCAACTGCAATCAGACAACTGAAAACACCTGCGTGCGTGCGTGCGTGTGTGTGTGTGCTTGTGTGTGTGTGTGTGAGCTTTGTGTTAGTTAAGGAAGGCAGTAAATGAGTAAAAGCTCTAATCAGACCTGCATCTTTGTGACTTTCAGAACACACGCTACTCACTATGTCTCTGCTTCCACTCTCCTCCTTCTCTCCTCTCTTCCTCCACACTTACCTCCTTCCCTCTCTCCCTGACACTAACCCACTCTGACAGTGTCTCCATGCTGTCGCGCACTAATCCAACTTTGAGAGGTGTTAAAACACTTCCACACTCACACACAGACACACACGCACACAGAGCATCGTTCTAGATCCCGTAAGGTATCGATCCGCTGTCCCGCTCGCACTAATGGGATTTTTTACACCTAAGCACGAGATGCGCCTAATGCATCGCATCACATCTGATGCAGTCGTGCACACACACATGCACGCATTCATACACTGAGAAAATTACTGTAAGCGACTGCGCCTCATTGGCAAGTGTGGTAAAAAATGAATCGAGCAGAGAGGGGGAGAATGCACTCAGCATCTGACTCCCTCAGCATCTGACTCATGTCACAGATGTTCAGACTATCACTACATCATCCACACACTCCAATTCTCTGTGAGCGTGTGACTGTGGAATGAGGAATCTGTTCATTTTGAAACTTCAGACCTGCTTCCCTGAACTGGAGAGTTTTCATTCTGTTAAAACAAGCATCAACAAGAGGTTGTCATTGTGTTGTTACGCACAGTGTAGATGAGCTCAGAGGTGAGAAGTAATGTAACTATGCACATTTAATCAAGTACTGTGTTAAAGTACAATTTTGAGGTAATCTTACTTTACTGGAGTATTTCCATTTTATGTTACTTTTACTCCAATTCAAGATTTCAGGAAAATATTGTACTTTGTATCATTATATATTAATAAAATGCGAAGCTCAGCGCTTTTGTTCCAGTCTGTAGTTAACAACACATTTTCACCTTTGAGAATGTTCTCTTAACGTTTGTACTTTAAGTAACATTAAGAGCATGAACTACTTGAGTACTTTTACCTGAGTAGAAAAATTAAAGGGTACTATTGCTGTACTTTAAGCACCTTGGATGAGCTTGTGTGTGCTGTGTCGTTGTTGGTAATTTGCAGTTACTTGAGCCGTACTCTGAAGCTGTATTGGCTTCTATAATAATGTGCCCACTGCTCCATACAAGCACAACCAGGCTGAAAAAATGCAGCTTATTTACCTCAGGTCAGTTCTGTTGTCTAATTGTGTAGAACCACAGTAAAACATAAAAGCTTAAAGCAAACTACTGACTCGTAGCAGGAAAACAAAAACTCACTGTTGGCTTCCACAAAACCTCCTGTTTTTCCAACGTCTTTCTTTCTTTATCTTCACTGCCTCTTTCCTTCCTTTTGTTTTTCTCCGTGTCACCCGGGGCTGACCAGGTGGAGGCCTACTGCAGGCTCATTTCCTCAGCAGGTGTGTGTGCGCGTCTTTCTCATCATCTGTCGACGCACACGTGTGTGTGTGCGCGCGCGCATGTGCGTGACCGCGCATTTATGTTGATACTATCTGCTCACCTGCTCCCACCTAGCCACAGAAGCAGCCATTGTTTATTGATGCTAGCCAGCTAAAGACCAACCCCCTCCAGGTGACAAGAGGTGTGTGTGTGTGTGTGTGTGTGTGTGTGTGTGTGTGTGTGTGTGTGTGTGTGTGTGTGTGGAAGGATAATATCAAGGAGGATATTGTTTATGCCAGGGTGGGAGGTGGGAGGCGTGAAGGGAGAGGGGAAGAGGTTACAGCCTTTCTCTCCTCACCTGGAAATTATGTCCTGCCGCCATTTTACTGGAGTGTGTTTCCAATCACTTCAGGAACGTGAGAAATGTCCGCTTGGGAATTCCTCCCCAACTTCCTGTCTGTCTTTGGCTGTGTGTGTGTGTGTGAGTGAGAGAGAGAGAACGAGGGAGAAAGAAGTGCTTGTGTTTGATTGTGGATGTGTATCAAATCGGCAGCTGAGCCAGGTTTCCTCTGCCATTCTTAAACTGTCTGTTCACAGCGGCATTATGGTGGAATTCTGTATAAACAGTATGAACCCAGGATGGAGGAATTGATTCACTGAACCTCCATTATCCTGGCAGTGGACGTAGTTGAATCACTGCAACAGTGTCAGCTTGTTCAGTGTGTAAGGCTACTTGCTTTTTAAAAACACTTGAGGTTATACAACAGCTCTGTCACCTGCGTCATTGTTCACTTACTTCTGGTCTGGAGAACATAAACGGTTTTCCACTAGATGGCAGACTAGGGCTTAATTATCTCTATTCGACAACAGGATTTCCTCCTCGTGAAATTCCACCTTTGCACAACATATAAAACATGATGTAGAGAGCATAGCAGAGAAATCAGTGGCAACATAAATGTCAGGTACATACAGTAGATGAGCTCAATAAGTTTCCTCGAACACTTTCCGCTGTTGTCGTTATTCAAAGCTGCTGCCTCGGAGGTTTGACACCGCCCCACTGGTCATATGTTGGATTGCACCTCGTATACACATAGTAATACTTTCTGATGATGTGAAGCAGTGCAGGGTACACAAAGTCACTAAGCTGCAAACGCAAATTTAAAAGCTAGTATATCATCACCCCAAAGGCGGCGTACAGTCAGCAACTCTAAGCGTTACTTCTCTGAAACAACATGGTTGTTTCTTCTAGGAGATCACTACACTACAACATGAGAAGCTCAGAACAAAGCAGAATAAAGTTGAGGTCAGCTTAAGCATCACTCACACAAATCTGAACCCGTGAACATAACCATTAATATGTTGTACACAAAAAACAACTTTGCTTAGGTCAAAATCCTGTTGTAAATACAAACTTAACATTAAGCCCTGCTCTATGGCAGATGCCTACAGCTGTATAAAAAGGGAGGCGACATTCTGCTGACTTTGTTTGGTTTAGTATAAATATGCTAACTAATTCATTACTGTAAGCTTAATTAGATTTCTTCTTCAGCTCTCTTAAGAAAGGGTCAATTCACACAAATGAAATACAATGAAGGTTAGTAGAATTGGATTGGTGCTACATTGGAGAATAGCCTTTAGAAAGTCAACGGATTTCAGAGAAAGTGTTTCTGCTAATCAGGATAATCCATTTGACTAAAACAAAGAACCAGTTCTTTGTTTTCTATGAATTTAAGTGTAAAATGTAAAGTACCGGTACAAAACCTCAACAACTCTTTGTCAGTTCTGAAATATGCAACCAATTCTGCGCATCATTTCTTTAGATACAAGTTAGCAACAGTGTGTGAAAAACGTGTGACTTCACCTAAGGAAAGAAAACCATGACAAGCTAATTAGCCGTTAGTCTAGTTGCACCTCAAATCTGACCAGATATTTAAGGCAACACGGAATCACTGTGAAACACTGTACAGAGTGTCATCAGCCAGCGGTAGAACCTCACAGGCACCTTCAGTAGAGCCAGAAAGAGTCAGCCGCAACACACTCTTCCTAATAAAGTGGAAGCTAAGCGAAGAAAAAAGTGTGGACTGTCATAGAGTGGCGAATGGGCTACATCCTGTCTCCGTTGTCAAATTTCCGTCATTCAGTTAGGCATGGTATGGTTGGATAGATGTGTAGTAAAATTTCCTTTTTGTAATAAACAAAGAATTAGTAAGACAAAATTTGAATGCATTGTGGGATGTGTGTTATGGCTCTCGTCCAAGTCATGGAAATTTAAAGAAGTGTCGTATTGAATTATCATGTCTAAATTAAGGTGGGTTTTAAAATCTACACTTAATAGAAATCTTTGTTAAAAAAAAATGACAATATGTTGTAATTTGCCCATAGCTGTAAGTGTGAATGTGTGACCTGTCCAGGATGTATCCACCTCATACCCAGTGAAAAAGACTTCTTTATCATTGTTTTGCATTCTTACATAAATCTGAGTCAGAGTTAACATTTAACATGTTAATTAGAAAATGTGTAAAATTATTATGATTATTATTTTATTTTTATTTTCATTTATTACGACAGAATAAAATATATAATAAAAAATATGTTTATACTCTTCTTTTAAATAATTTAGTTCAACTTCTGTGGTATTCTTCTTAACCTAAACTTCCTTTAGTTGAAGGTCAGTGTCTTATTATTTCACTAGTAATTTAACTTCTTTCTGGTAAAAACATTAATCAAAACTACCAGTTTCCATTTGAGCAGGATATTTTGGTTTTCCACTTCTTTTTCTCTGTATTTCTTTTTGTCCAAATAAGTTGCAGATGTATTTTCTGACTCACTTTTTAAAGAGGAGACAGACAAAAAAAAAAAGCAGAGGCAGGAGGAAGGTTGTGAGGAGAGGGCACATCAGCAAAACAACCATCACTGACACAGAACGGAAAAGAGATTGAGAGGCTGAGACAGGAAACACACACCTCTCTGTCTCACACACACATTTAGACACAGGCTCACTCTGGCTGACGTGTAGCGGTAGTGGCAGCACTAGTGCGCGTTAGCATGTTGTAGCTGCAGAGCTTTGCATCTTTTCCCTCAGATCATGGCAGAGGCAAAGTGACAGCTTTCTTAGACAGAGCTGCTTCTCTTTGTCCTTTTCTTGCTCCTTTTCTTGTTTGTCAAGCGTGTTTAGACAGTAGCAGTGTGTGTCTGAAGGTTTTACACTGTTAGTCAGACTCACCAGGTAGTTGGGTATATTTGTGTTGCTATGTGATGTGTGTCTGTTTTGCCATTTTGCCAGTGCAGCAAATTTAACATGTTTTGCTCCTCTCTGTGTTTTTTTTCCTATTTTTTTAAAGCTGTCTCTCATCGTCAGCCATCCTCAGTTCCTCTTCTACTTTTTTCTCCCATTTCGACCCTTGTATGTCTCTGCATTGCTTTTATCGGCAGTACAGGAAGCTGTTGTTTCCACAGTGCTGGAAGTTAACATCCATCTATCTGATGACAAGAGGAAAGACTCCAGATGTGAATAGCTCTCTCCATCCCTCCCTCTCTGTTTCTTTTTCTGCCTTTCTTTTCATTAGCTTTCTTTCAGTGTCCCAGCCTGCACAGTCTAGACACAGGGCTTGATGGTTTGAACCAATTTCTGGCACCAGCACTGGCCTGTTATTAAAGATTAGATCTCCTCCTGTCAGTCTGATTGATAATGTAGTTGTTGTATCCTTGGTTTCAGTGCTGGGTTTGTGTCCAGTGGCCTAATTATGGTTTTAGAAGTTGATACATATAAAATCCTGTCACAATTCAGAGCATGCAGATGTTCATATATTAGACCATAAATGCTACTGATTATGGCAGTTTGAGAACTGTGTGTGCGCAACTGTTGCACAGTGCTGTATAGCTTTGTAATGTTAGATTTAAGATGTTCTCTAGTCTATGCGATGACGTTTGTTAATTTTGTACAGTTTGGGACTTTGGTTTCACCTGAAGGATGAAAGTTGCTGCTACTATGATGTAATTGTGAACATGTCACGTATGAATCAGTAGACTAGACTCTTATCATGTCAGCCAGTGTGTCCGCTTTAAAAATAGAACTTCCTGTTTTAAAAATAACTCAGACACAGTGCACGGTGGAGGAAATAAGGTTGAAATGTCTGGCATGAAAGCCCATGTTCCTTGTCCTGTTGGTTAGTAGTGAGTAGTCCAACAGTAGTATTGATAGAAATCATGTCTACAATGAAACCCAAAGCGAGACCTGCTCTATTTTTCCACTAACTGTTATATAGCACAGGTACGTTTACTTAGTGTAGCATTACTTTGGAGTTTGGTGTTTTTGTGTATACACACAGATGTACACGTCTTTATTTTCATGTGTGTGAAAGTAAATTAGGCCTTGAGCTCACTTCAACAAGCTGAGGGGCAAAATGCGTAGCAGCATAATTGTACCTATTCCAGCACTCTAATGAGAAGAAGAGTTTGTGTGCACGTCTGCACGCATACACAGTGCCTGTATACACAGCGATTCACCTAAAAAACTAGAGAGGTATTTGGTCAAGGCCGGAAATGTATTCAGAAGCATAACACGTACTGAGAGAGCCCACTGCACGGTAAACACACACGCACACATCGAACATGTGTTTCTAATGAAAGTAGTGTATGGAAGAGCTGGTCATCCATACAGTATGAGGTCATCTGGTTGAGTGTATGGATGTGTGTGTTTAAATATGTGCAGATATATGTGTGCAATGAATTATCATATCATCATATCATGTGGGGGGAGTGGAGATGCACTCACACTTACAGACAGTGTGTGTGTGTGTGGGGGGGGGGGGGGAGAGTTGTCTGTGTATGCATATTTCTAGTACGAGCTATCAGCATCAGCTCTGCCCATTGTTACTGACATATACTACAGCTTTCATCTACAGACTCTGCTTTTAGGCCCTGTACCTGGCTCTGTGTGTGTGTACATCTGTGTGTGTGTGCGGGCACATGTTACTGCGTGTGTGTGTCAGCAGGCATGCCATAAGCAAGTAAGCTAACAAACACACTTAACACAATTACCCCTCAGCAGAGACAAGAAAGGGACACAGGCAGCACCTCAGAAGGTATGATGTCTGGTGTGTGTGTGTGTGTGTGTGTGTGTGTGTGTGTGTGTGCGTGTGTGTGTGCGCGTGTGTGTGTGTGCGTGTGATCGGGATGATGTTGTCACTGGCAGCTAGTCATGGCATTTCCACGCCTGGCTTCCACTGTAGCATTTCCATCCTTCCCTCCAGTGCCTTCAGCCCCCACCCTCCAATCCCTGTCTTCCTCTACTTGTAATTGGGGCTTTCCCTTATAATTAGTCTGTCTTAGCCCCGCTCCCCTCTAGGAGAGGCCTGCTGGCATGGCACCTCAGCCCCAGTAACAAGCACCCTTTTCCCCTATGGCTCTGGCGCTTCCCCAGAGTGGGACGTTAGCTTAGCATCACAGCTAACTAGACTGAGAAGCCTCAGAGCAGGCCCTGGCGCCGGCCAGCCACATCCCCACTGGTCAGTGTTGCACTAATCCAATAAATGAGCTGTGCGGGAGGGCAAGTGTCACACGCTCTGCACACACAATCACACACACTCCCATATACACACAAACTGTAGATACACACTTCAAGGACCAAAGTTGTAACAAGCTGCAGCTAATTGTGTTCTGTCTGTCCCCAGAGAAATTCTTCGAGTGTGTCGAACTCAAGTGTGTGTGTGTGTATTGCGTGCGTGCGTGTGTGCATGCTTCTGCATGTCTTCTTTACATTATGTGAACAAATGTTTGTTCAATCCCATCATTGTAAGGACAAAAGGCTGTTTCAGGGTTGGTTTAGGGTTTAGGGTAAGGGCATTTCATTGTGATGGTTAAGGTATAGTATTCTATAAGGCATATAAGGGTTTGTGTGTCAGATCTTTTATCCATTCCATTTGTAGTCCATCAGTTTAGAAAAACACAAACTGTTTTTTTTTTTTTTTTGTGTTTTCAAGATTTTACCATAAATTAACACTGTTTACCAGAAACATGTCTTTACTCTGCTAATTCCATATGCCTGATATGTTATTCACACTGTAGACATTTGTGTGCAGCCCAAAATGAGTCTAAACTGCACCATTACATCATGTCTGTTGGTAGGTATTGACTACTTGAACATTTGATTAAGATTTTTTTATTTCTTTTTTATGTTTACCTTTAAACTTTTTGTCTGATCCCCTTGTGTCTCTATAAAAGTAATAGTCTCAGTTCAACTCCCTTTAGGGATTCAGTGGTCTGTTGAAATGTGTTGCTTAACAGGAATACAGTACATCCTATACTCTACAGCAAAACAGAGCTGGTTAGGATATTCTGTATACCGACTGTGATTTTTCACCCTAAAACGTTTAACCTTCCGAGCTCTTGAACCTCACTGACATAATGTGCCAGGCGTGATGCAGTTTAATGGGGACCATCACATTTACTAGAGTAATGCCAGACTCTCCGCGATTCATGGCATTGTTATAGACAGTTGTAACAGATGTTGCACTTCTCCTGCAGGGATGGAGGGATTCTTATTAGGAAGTTTAGTTATTCTACACGTCTGAAAGTAGAAAAGTGTACAAGACTTCCATATGCCAAATTAATACAGAAAATTAAATAAACTTGTGATTGAGTATCAACCAGTATCAACCATGTCTTCCTCTACCTGCACTGTGCAGGTTCTCATTGGAAGGCCCCGCATTGTTTTCCAGATCCAACTTTTACTTATCAAAAGCTGATGGCAAAAATAATTTCCAACATATTTAAACCCTTAAAAAGCAAACCTTTGACCAAAGTATTAACATCCTCTTCACCGCAGGAAGCGGCAGGCTTTATGGGAAATGTGGACTTAATTTACTAAAACACTAGCACTAACAATACCACTGGCATGAGATAGAGGCTGCCAATCTCTTCAGCTACACCACATTTGTTTACCGTAATTAAGTTACACACAATTCGTTCAGTCAATGACATATAAATGTTTTATGCCTCACATACAACACCTTTTAAACAACAGCTATCTAAGACAAACAGATTAAAAATAACACTCTCAACAACGTAGACCTGAAAGTAATTTGTGTGTGTCACTGGAGTCGGTGGAGAACAGTACCTGGGCCACTGCCATGTTCCTGAGGAAAATCAAAAATCAGTTTGAGACGTGTTTATGTTGCTGCAGTGATGCATGGCTAAAATGAAGCTTAGCACAATGGTTTCTCAGCTCGTCTGTGCTGAGCTATAATTGCATGTGAATGTGTCAAAGTGAGATCACAGAAAACTCCAAAATACCCCAAAGTCCCCAGCTTCATTTTCATTTTCCCTTTTATTTAGTTTTTACCTTGTAATCTAAATCTTTTCTTTTTCATCCTTGTATGATTCCACTCTAAATGAAGCATTTTTTGTGGAACAGCAGCTGCTTTGTCTGATGTCTGATAAACAAATATGACCTAATGAAGGAGTAAGCAGTTCAAGTCTTTCTCAGCAAATCAGGAACACATGGTAGACACAAGAACACATGCTCTCACAAACACACACGCCTGTGTAAGAGCACACTGATGACACACAAGCCAACAAGAACACAGATTCTCAGGCTCTCTGTCATGTGTGGAGATACAGCTCAGTGCGTACAGGCGCCGGGGGAAGTGGGAACTTCTCACTTTTGTTTCACATTCATTTTATTTCTTTTTCCTTTCACGTGTCTTATTTCTTCACTATCTCTATCTGCTATTCCTCTTTTTATCCTTCCCATGCTTACCACACTGACATTTTCATCAGCCAATTGCTTGCAAGTCACTGAAGGCAGTCTCTTACATCCATACCCGCACACGCATAACACATGACACATGACACAATCTCACCACAGGAAAAGCCCTGAGCCAGAACAGGCAGGAAAACTCTGGAAAACCAGGATACAATTTGGCACTTATGGAGCCTAAACGATTTCCTCCTGGGCGTTGGGCTCCGTCCTACTGGGATAAGCCAAAAGACCGGCAGAGAAAATTACATCCGGGAAAATGTTTATGCAGCACACTCGGCTCCCTCGCTTTTTGCCCTGCAAATGAGTGATTATTCGTCTACTCTTAACCTCTGAAAAAGGGTGGGGGGGCTGATGGAGAGAAGGAGATTCTTTCCATCATTAACCTTTGGAAGGGGTGGCTGCTGGCATAGCTTAACTTCTTTGTCACAATGTGAGTTTCCTATTTGGCAGTGCTAAAGGTATGTAGAGAGCACTCTGCAAAATGTTGAGCCTCCTCTGTTAAGTACTGCAGAACTGGTTACACTGGGGAAGGTAGGTAATTGGGGGAAATGTCCACACAAACAGGGACACACACACACACAGACACGCATACCCTCTTTCAGTGTTGAGCCCAGTCATGCTTGATCTGAGTGTACTCCTACTGGGCCAAGTCGTATAGAAACATTATGTTCTTTACCATAATTGCAAATACAATACTGAACTTGGCCTTGACACTGGACAGATAATGGGAAACCTAAAGACGCTGTTGATTTAAAGATTGTGTAACAGAACTAAAAACAAATCAAAGAATGTATTGATAAGCACAGAATAATATCCAATATGATGCCAGCTTCATGGTTAGTAGCAGCCAAACTGGTTAAAGCGTGCCACTGAAGAGCAGCTTTCTTTGAACTCATTAGTTCATTACTCCTTACTTCACTGTTGATGATTTGAAATCCAACACAAATTCAATATAGATGCACAAACTTAACGATGGGCACTGTAACAACATCAGCCCTCTCTGACTATGCTACACTCCAAATCACCTCAAATTCAACTCTCTTAAAATGAGGAAATGTCAAACAAAGTACAAGTTGATTTTTCTTTCAGTCTTGATGATTGTGGAGCCTTACTTTCTGATACTGTAAATATTTCCCCTGCCTTTCTGTCGGTCTCATTTTTCAGTAATGTAAAGGTGTTATGTCCAGTGCTTGACGTGAGGGCATTTCCTTTAAGCTGTCCCTCATGTGATGACTGATTTGAGTGAACTCTTTTTTGGTACACCTTGTAATATAACATTGAAATAGTTTCACTACAAGATGATTTAAATTCAGCCACACTGCCAGTTCACTCGTAGCTATTTTCCATTCAACTGTCAAGCACGAAATCTTTCTCCAGTAAATAAAATGTCACTTGTGTGCGTTTCTGTCAGCTGAGAGGCTTCTCGAATATCAACACAAACTAGTTAACAACAATGTATTGTTGAGCCAGATTTAACCGCAGTGACATTCATGATGCAGCGCTACATGGAACGCTCTGATGGTCAATTGGAAACTGTGTTTTGAATTAAGAAGCCATGTTGAACTTCCAGTACTTGTTCAAAGAAGCTTGGATATTTACATTTCCAGTGTTACACTGAATTAAAAAAAGTTTGCAAACTGACCATGTAAGTAAGTTGACTTACTCAGTGTAGAGTATGTCAACAGAACATTACAGTTCTGACCATTTGTCATCCTTTGGACAACTCTTACAGTCACTGCACATGTTGAGATAATTAGGTAACCACATCATCTATTTCTAAGAACAAACTGTCCCATGGTTAATACAGTATATACTCACACCAGACATACACAGTGAAAAGCAAATGGTCACAGAAACCGAACTGAATTTGAAGTGACAAAAATTGTAGAAAATCTTTTTAAAAATATGTTTTGTACAAATCTAACATTGAAAATACTGTAGAAATAGAAAGAGACGGTACAGATATTGTAAAACATTCTGTACATGTGTGTATTGATGCTGTAATGACTCGTGGAATAATGTGAGCTATAACTGCATGTAACACCCATAAGCCAAAACCATAACAGAAAAGAAAAACTCCATTAAGAAATCCATCCATAGACTTCGCAATCATTTTGTTATGTCTGAAAAAACAGAAAAACAACACATCAGCATTCGATATGGTGGATAGTTTGAACTAAAATCAAACATTAGAATTAATCATCAAATGACGGTGCATGGCCTGGCTCAACCTCCTGCTTGTCTAGTTCCCCTGGGCTTTACAAGCTTTACTCTGGAGTCGACAGCCAGCCGGCCTTACTGAGCAGTTAATTTGGACCTCAGAACACAGTGTGAACACAGCATCTCCTCTCTCTGCTCGACTCATCCACACCGCTAACTCATCCCAGGAGACTCTAGGTGTTGGGTCACTTACTGTACTGGAGGAGGGAGAGAGCAAATGATGGATGGATGCACGGGAGGAAGGAGGGACGGAGGGGCCGTGGGAACTGGCAGGCTTGACTTTGCTTTTGTTTTCTTTTAACAGCTCGTTCGCACATCACGTCTTCTTATGCAGGCAAAAGCAATTTGTCCTCTCTGTCTTCCCCTCTCCGTCCTCCCCTCTTCCTCTCTTGGCTTTTGAGTCATTCTCCAGCTGGGCCCAGTTTTGCTCATGCCGTGTCAGGGTGTCTGTTTGCATGGTTATGTCTATGTCTATGTCTGTTTTGTGTGTGTGTTTGTACTACATACACACACACACATGCTGCAGCCTGAGGACCTTGACCAGTTCCCAGTGGAAAAGCGTGGCGTCTCTCTCCGTCAGGACATCTGGAAGTGGGCATTCTGCAGTCGGCAGCCGCTGCACTCTGACTTGATTATATTATCTTGAGGGGTGTGCGTGTGTGTGTGTGTTTGTGTGTGTGCATGGAAACACACTGATTAAGACATTTTGGATTCGTATACACATTACTAGATGCTGAACTAATAACTGCACATGTGAGTGTCGCACTTCGAAGAATGTGTGAGGGAAGAAGACCTGTGTGTGTGTGTGTGTGTGTGTGTGTGCGAGCGTGTGTGTGTGTGTGTGCGTGTGCGAGCGTGTGTGTGTGTGTGTGTGTGTGTGCGTGTGCGAGCGTGTGTGTGTGTGTGTGTGTGTGCGAGCGTGTGTGTGTGCGTGTGCGAGCGTGTGTGTGTGCGAGCGTGTGTGTGTGTGTGTGTGTGTGTGCGAGCGTGTGTGTGTGTGTGCGTGCATGTCTGTGTGTGTGAAGGGGTCAAGTGGTGATTGCTGATGTTGTCTGCTTTAAACACATGTTTAGCTAGGGCCCACTCAAACGTTTGGCAACCATTAGACAACTTCCTCTCTATCTTCCGGAGTCAGCTCTCTATGGATTTGTGTATGTGTGTGTAAGTGTGTGTGTCTGAGAATGTATGTGTGCAGATGCATTTGCAGGTGTAGACACTGGCTGGAATTTGTGCAAAACACATTTTTTTTAGTAGTAAGACATGCAGTAATGCACAACGTTTCACTTACATGCACTCCAAGTTGTCCTCCATAAGCACACAAACACACACACACACTAGAGAAGCTGAGTTCAGACATCACTCTCATGCCTTTGTTTTGCTACAGGATCAGCACAACTGTGAACTTAACATGCAACTGTGGCCTTAGAGCTGTTCACACTCTCCCAAATACACACACACACTCACACAAACACATGCCCAAGCACAGTCACCTAAGGGCCTCAGTCGGTCATCAGGAAATGAAAGGATCATTTAGCTTAGAGGGAGATGAGAGGATTGAGGAAGAGTAGAGGTGGAGGAAGAGGAGGAGTGTCTGTAGTTTGATGCAGATTCCTTCAACAGTGTGATTCACCAAAAAGAAAACACAACAGATGAGAGAAAAACCTTTTTCCCCCTGTGGCTTTACACTTAGCACATGTAGACACTCATAATACATCCACGCTGACGAGGCTTGTTCTCCCTGCAGAAGGTTACTGCTGCTCATGGGATACCTGGAATATGAAGGCTCCTGAAGTCTTGCCACCAGACTCATGGTGACATGGTGCTTTCTCTCCTGGCTGCAGCCTTTAAAGTGTAAAAGATGGAAAGCAAAGTTGTGAGGTGGAACAAGATTAATGGATAGTCTTAACATGACACCTAAAGAGTCTCATCTGTAGTGAATAATGAGTCAGTACTGTGGCACAAGCTCTGGTCCATCACTGCATCCTACACTTGCACTAAAGTACCAAACTGATGAATTCAGTGTATAATTATCAGACAGGCTTTGGACACTCATAGCAATTCTTAGCATGTTGCATGTCCTATATGCTGCGCCCTCTAGAGGCCACGTGTAAGAAGCTGTTAGTAAACTTCTCTTCATTTGAACAAAATGCCAGTGTCAGCTCTGTAATGCAGTGTAATTGTAGCCATAGTGGTGTGATGTGTGATTCAGTATGTGAGCAGAGCTGCAGTCAGGAAGAGCTGTGCTGCGCCTCAGCAGAGGGCACAAAGAGGACATAGACAGATCCCACCGGGCATCAGAGCCACATGTGTCTCTGTTAACATTCGACTCACACACCTGATGTTAAGCGCGTCCGTCCATGTGTGCGTGTGTGTGTGTGTGTGTGTGTACCTTTTCATGCCCTATTTAGTCCATCGTGGTGTGAAGCAGCGCCAAGTGTAAGCAAGTTTATTTGTCACACTAGCAGTGGCCTGGTATGAAGCAGAGCAAGGCTGCACACATTATTCATGTCTGACTGCAGGAACACGGCTGGAGGTTTGTGTGTGTGTGTGTGTGTGGCTATTTACATGTAGCATGTATGCAACTGTTTGCTCTTCCATCTTTCCATTCCTTTGTGTGTGTTTACACTTCAGCCTTCATGTTCGCGCTGCATGAACGTGTGAAAAAGTGCGTGTGCTTACATATGTGTGATTGTGTATATGCAGCCATGAACGTATGTTTGTGTGTGTGTGTGTGTGTGTGTGTGTGTGTGTGTGTGTGTGTGTGTGTGTTTGTGTGTGTGTGTGTGTGTCAGTTTGTGTTTATACAGAGACGACGTGTGTCTGACATGTTTATGCTTACATGAAATGTTTATGCATCTATGTGTTTACACTCCTCACGTGTGTGAATATGTGTGTATCTCTGAGCACCTATGCATACATATGAGTATCGTGTGTGCGTGTGTGTGTGTTTGAGCCCCAGGTGTGCCAGTCTAGCAGCTCTACATTAGCTCTGTAACCAAGCTAGTTTGACACCTTCACATCCAGACTACCGTTCAGCTGCTGGCTCTGGCATATCCAGGACCAGCTCGACCTCCGTCTGAACGCTCTGTCGCCTCCACTCATGCTCACTTGTGTGTATGTGTGTGCAACACCGACTGTGAGTGTTTGTGGGTCTATGTGTGCCCACACCTTTTCTCATGCACTTTTCATGCAATTTCTTTGATTCCTGTTGTCTCGGTGCATCCACTCTGCTCTTGTAAATGGTTTATTGGGTCCAAGTGTGCATTAGGTTTTTCACAACCTGTTCATCTGTGTGTGTGTGTGTGTGTGTGTGTGTGTCTGTGTGTGTGTGTCTGTGTGTGCACATGTGCAAATGCACTTGTTTGTAGAAAATGCATGCATTGTTTTCACCTGCAGCACCTCCCTGTGTTGGCAGGTCAATGTGATGATGTGTCACCTCCAAAGACACCTAGTCAGCAATGCTTGCTTATCCACCTCTACATCACCGCGTGTGTGTGTTGTGGCCTATATGTAGCAATGGAACATTTGACAGCAAAGAGGAATCAGACACAGATTGATGAGACACACACACATACGTACAAACTAACATCGTTCTCTTCACATGTCCCTTATTGTTAGAGGTTCTTTATCACGAGACAGACACACACATGCTGCCGGCATTATTAGATTGTTTGGGGTGCCTCCAGGCAACAAGGGCCTTTTAGCTGGAACCATCTCTTTTTGTACTTCTCTCTGTTTCATTGTTTTCTTGATTTCCCTTTTTCTTCCATCATATACCTGTAGGCTTGGCCGGACTCTCAAAGAGGGCCACTTAGCCAGCACTGCACATACAGCACAGAAGTGTCTCGTCTTTCAACACAGATACATTCCTGATGACCTAATTTGGCTGGCATTCCATAAAAAGCATTCAGTAAGTAAAAATATGGTATCTTGGAGGCAGCTTTGGATGACTTGAAAGGGGAGTTGTCCATGAACCCCAGGATCAGTAGCTCAATTCCTTGTTCACTGAATCATTCTTGTGTGAATAGCCGCATTAAGCTTAAAGTGGACATAGAAATGAGAGATGTGATGGATGTTTACAGCAGACACAAGCTGTAACAAAGAGAGCAAAATTCTCCTGTAAGACATGGGGAGGTAGCTGTTTTTTTGCAGGACTTCGAGAGTAAAACTCCTGTGCATCACACAAATGCGTCTCAGCTCAGACATGTGTTGTGACACTGGCAGAACAATCAAAGACACACATGTCTATGTCTATGTCTTTTTTGTGTGTGTGTGTGTTTGTGTGTGGGATGCGTCTCACAGCTGCGCCTTGTGTGTTTACTTGCCTTGTTAACACCTTTTAACACAAAACACCAATTAACCCTTACCCCCCTGGCTCTACCCAGTTACGCACACAGAGCACATTTTACAGTCACACCTCTCTCATATTTCTAACTAGAACTGAATCAGCTCATGTAAGCTAGAGGCCTGACAGTATGCTCATAGTTCTGCTCGACACAGATTTAAGATGTCATAGTTGTTTTTTATAACACTCACCCAAATTCTGAAAGTATTTCCTGAATCCTCACAGACCTGACTAGCTATTCATATCGATATATATATATATACATATACAGTATATCTATATGATTCAGCTCTGGATGTTTAGAAAGTATAGAATACTGTACATGAGAGGGACAACAAAGTTTTATAATATTAATAATTAGTTTTATGAGTTACATTTTATGTGCTCAGTATTGCAGTTTGATGGTATCATTTCTAGGATATAGCATCAGGTATTTATGGTTCCCAGAGGATATGATTTCAATGATTTAGTGCCCTTTTGACCTGCATTGGTTACATCACATCGTCATATCTGTTTGTTCAGAAATGTTGCCACTGAGTTTGACTGAGCACTTTCTTGTTCTCTTGCCTCATATTTAGACAGTTAAACATGTTACACGTTGTTATTACCACATTTGGACACAAAATATCTCTGTCCTGTTATGTCTAGATAACTGTATACTATTGATTAGGGTCACCTTAAGGACCAACTATTCTCTATTATTTAGATTTAAATAAAAACCGGTGGATTTACTTGATTTACTAAGATTCCAAATAGTACTAAAGTTCTAAATTGTATATGGAATCTTGGAAATTGCACATTTCATGTGTCGCTGTTTTGGACTAAAAACAAAATTTGAGTAAAAAAAATGCAGACCAATCGCAAATGTGTATTTGTGTTTTGTGTATTTTGCTCACTTGGGCAAAAACGTCTCACTTTACGCATTTGTTGCTCAAAAACTGATGGATGAAACTGATGAACTTTGACCCTCTCCAAGGGGTGCCAGACTGTGTTGATAATGTCAGGCTGAACCTTCATCTTAATATAACAGTTATTTATGCCAGTGTAGTTGATTTTCTCCAGCTACTGACCATTCATTGGGGGCATGTCCTCAGATTAATGAATCTGGTGGCGGGTCAGGGATTCGTTGAGGGTGGCACTGAGAAACTGGTCTTTCCCTTCTCTTCAGTAAAACAGGCATAAGGCAAACTGACCTCTTTATGACCAAGCCTCATTGTTCGTGTGACCCCTGCTTGTGTGGATAGGCTGCTCACTCTTGTGTCTGCTCTTTGATAGTCCACAATCATACCTACTGTTATTTTCTCTGAGCGTTAGTGTGTGCGTACGTATGTCAGTCATATTTTAGAGGCATAAAAAGCCAGTGTGTGGGGTCGGTTGGCCGCTCCACCTCACACCCCCAGCAGACATTGAGTGTGACACATTGTACACATGAATAGACACACACACACAGACCACCCCTTCACTGTCCCTCACTAGAAGACATATGGAGCTTGACTAATAGCTTCATAAAGACACAGATACACACACTGTAGATACATTTTTTTTTTAAAGAACAGATGTGCCTCCATGCTACCAGACCCTCATTTGACCTAAATACTGTGTCAAATCTCACTCACACACACACACACACACACACACACACACACACACACACACACTTATTCTCATGACAATGACTCACACAGTGTCTGATTCCAGTCAAAGTAAAAAAAGAAATATGAATAGATCATGTGATATTATACAGATTATGTACATATGTATTAGTGTGCTTTACTTATAATATCTATAAAACATGCTCAGCCTGTTTTCCTGATTAGCATCATACATCATATGGATTCTTCTCAGGATGTTTCCTCACAGTTCAAGTCTACTGTTTCTCACAAACTAAAAATGACTGACACTCCAACTACACATGGACACTGCACATTGGATGGAAATGTCCACAGCTCTCAAGGAGCTCTTAGACCTAAGTGTTTGTGTGTCAGTCAGACTGTCTGTCTGTATTTGTGAGTGTGTGTGTGTGTGTGTAAGAGAGTGAATGCCCCATCAGGGCACCAGTCCAGGAGCCAGGCGTCTGGGCTCTCGTCAGCCCACATCACTGTCAGAGAGCCGTTAATGAGGAGCTCATTTACTGCTACATTAGGAAATGTCACTACACACACACACATGCTCTTCTTGTGGCTGTATTTTCAGTCTTTTATTTCCCAGTTTCCCCATTAAGTCATAGAAGTTTCCTGTATCATGCAAGAACAAATGGGATTGAATGAGGAAGTCTTAAATCAATAGTAAACAGACAGTATATCCAGACATTCTGTCTTGAGACAAACCTTTGCGTTACAAACACCTTCAGTGAAGTTAGGGGAAATGTTACTGCTGTCCACTAATGAGAGTGTGTGTTTGTGTGTGTGTGTTTGAACATGAGTAAGAGAGCTGATGTGAAAGGATTGGCTGGAAAGAGACAAGGGTCACTGCTGAGGTCCCAGACGTAAGTCCACTCAACTCATCTAAGTGTCCCTGTGTTCATGTGTGTGTGTGTGCACTTGACAGATGACTAACTCAAAGGCTGTCAGAATGTTGTGTTATTCTCTCACGCCTCTGTCACTGTGACTCACCCTGTGTGTGTGTGTGTGTGTGTGAGTGTGTGTGTGTTACTCATTGACTGGTCAGAGCCTTGGGTACATTGACATGACATTCGTCTCTGCCTCTCTCTCCAGTGTTATTTTCTTTACTGCCATCTCTATCCTTGCTCAGTTTTGTGTATGTGTGTGTTTCTCACACTTTTCCTAGAAACATATTGAACCTTGAAACTAAACTATTAAACACAGCCTTTTTTTAATTGTCAAGCTCACCTGAACCAGCGATGGGTCAGTTTATCCATCAAGTATCAAGAGGTTACCATTTAATGTTCAAGTGCCATTCATATTAGATACATTATCATGCAGCTGAAGTTGTATCTACAGTCCAGATCTAACTGTGTGAGACAGTGTTGTAACAAGACCCAGGAAGTATTAATTTTATCTTTTACCTTAGCCGAACAATGAATTTTTGTGTTTAACCTAATTGTCTTGTTCATAAAATCAATCATACCCTGAAGTAATTGATTATTATTGTTTACTGACACCATCATTCCCATGGCTTTAAGCAGTACAATCCTGCTGCGTCAAATAATGAAGCCAAAGGGTACCTTTCGCGAATGGTAGAAGGATGTGGTCAGTTTTTGGTGACAGCCAAACAAGTGACGTATTATTCTGCTTCACCAGGTCTAACTTCAACTCAAATTTTATCCAATAACTTCTTTCAGGCGTCTTAAAGGAAGGGGGGACCTTCTCACCTATTTGGCAGGGTTCCTGTATAAAAAAGGATAGTATGTCTCTCATAAGTCTTCATCTAGAATTCAAGATATCACACGTAGACATCTGATTGCATAAAGACTGTACACACTCATGAGTGTGTACAGTCTTTTTATAGCTCTGGATTATCTAGAGAACAGCAGAAGCTGGAACCCTGAACCACTAAACATGTCAGCTTGTACGTACAGTTGGTAATGTATGATGGGTGTGTTAGTTAGTTAAGGTACTGTGTGATGCTTGAATGATTGCTGGATATTTCACCCTAGCTTTCTTCAGCACCATCTAATGTGATGCTGTTTACAGAGAATTATGTGGAGGAGGGATTGCATTCTTCTCTCTGTGATGTAGATGAGATACAGGTTTGGTATCCAGTGCTAATCTTGAGTCATAAGCCTTTTTTGGCAAGCATTACCTCGACTCGACTCAAACTCTTGCCTATTTTGACAGAGTAATGATGTTAATCAGATAGAGGCTCACTGCATTGTGCCTCAACTGGTTAGCATTAGCCAAGCGTAATGTAATCCACACTCGCTCTATGTGGTAAATGGGCTGCGCTGGCCCTAATGCTAATAAGTAAATGAATTCTGATGAGTGAGTCACTGCTGCATTTGTTAGCCTGCTAGCCTGGTGGACTTGTGCTGGATCACTGGTTCTGTCATTAGCATCCTACTCATGTTAGCACTAATATACTGTACATATCAGTTCTGACATTCATTCACCCTGCCCACACACACACACACACACACACACACACACACACACACACAGTGCAGAGAAGCATTGGCCCAGCCTGTTGTTGTGTCTGCTCACTTGGCCAAATTTAAAGTCTGTGGTGCATGCAAGGGCTGTTTGAAGTCCGCCTCAAGCACTGTGGCATTAAATTAGTGATAGCAGCACTGGAGAAACGCTGGAATACATGTGAATGTAAGCAAACACATACACGAAAACACAGCTCCCAGGTAACCGGGTCTGCTTCCAGATATGAAGCGTGTTTATTCCCGGCCCCCGTTCGTCATGTAACCCAGTGCTAACATGAGTTCCTGTTGTACTCTCCCTCTCTGCCCTCCATCTCAAGGATAGTGAGTAATTAGAAGCAGATGGAGCTGAAACTAGTGTAGTGAGACTGTTATTTTAGCCCTCTGCTCAGCCACTTTTACGCCCTCTCTTTTCCACTCAGGCCTGTATGCTATATTCAGACACTAATTCCTGACCTTAACACAACACGGCAGCTTTCATATTTGAATATGTTCCAGTGATCGCTACAAGTCGAGGCACTTCTTGTTTTCAAAACACACTGAAGGAGATATTGCAGTGGCTGCGGTGTGTAGCTATCGTTGTAAGACGGAGAATTACATCATGGGAAACGGGGACACTTGCATTCATTAGGTCACTCCTCGTGCTCAGGCCTACATCTCATTTTGACATCAAAGGGAGCCCGAAACACAATGACACTGGGTCAGCTTTTCCTCATTTCCTTCAGCTCCAAGATTAAGATCAAACGACTTTCTAATCTGATTCCAGGTCAGCACTTATAGCAATTTGTACTGCTAGCTTCCTCATCCTCAGTGTTTTCTTCAACCGTGGATTTGGTCGTAGTGAGTACCTCTCCAGTTAAACTAGAAAGCCTGCAAAATGCTACCAAGTGTAGCATCTAAGTGTTAGACCTGAAGGAGATCATATAAACAGTAGTTACTTAAGATTCCAATGCTGTAAAAGGGGATTGTGTCACTTAAACATACAGTACAGGTTGTAACTATACAGAAAAAAACGTAACATTAGAGCAGGTTTCTCCTTCAAACGCTGTCGTTATTATAAGTTTTATAATAGGAACCGGGGGCATGTATGAGTATGTATGTGTACCCTAAAAATTAAAGGGCAACTTTCAACTTGCTTCCTATGACTAATTTGACAAATACTAAAATCTTGCCTCCCTATCTTAAGAAATGTTTCTGCTACTAGCTGAAAAACGTCTCGTCTTCTTGTTGCTCATACTATGGAGGCTGTAGTTCTTGTGGACCTTCTCCAGAACTTCTCCACGTCATCATGTGAACTGATGGTACCATTTCCAGAAGTTTTTCAGCTTGCAGCAGGGAAAAATGTGAATAGAAGTTATGAGGTCAGAGGGCAGGTTCTTACTGTTTATATTAATATACTACCCAAGTTAGAACCATAAGAGAAAGGCAAATAATGGGTGAAATGTTGCTCGCGACTGCATTTGTGATGTTTCTTCCACACCATCACAGACCTCTACTGGCATGCAATGTCTCCTTGCCTCATGCAAAAGGTTTAGTGAACTGCTTTTTAGTCACATATCTTTTTCCAATAAGTGGAATGTGAAGTGGTGCCTGACTCCCAGATAATGACACAGATTGTGGTGACATTAATGCCTGATCAAAGGGCTGGCCGCTTCTTGACATTTCAGCTGGGGTAACACAGGCAGGCCTATTACCGAGCGAGCAAAACGAGGGATGACTACCTCCAGCACCCCCTCGACGCCAAGCAAACCACCCCCACAACAAGAGGGTAAGAGGGCAATGACAGGAAAACAAACCAGTCTCATTTAGTTTGTGTGTGTGTGTGTGTGTTTTGCAGTGTGCGTGGTGTTTCTGCATTTCCACTCTAGGTTACAGTACTTTCAGCTCATCTCCTTTTACAAGGCGAGGCCATTACATAATTACCCACTGTCAATTAGATCACATCCTGTGCAGCACTGCCGGCTGAAGCCATGTTAATTAATCATTGGTCCCCTGAGGTAGCTCCCCCGTGCTGATGTCATGGCCATCGCGGTCGTGGTTGGCTAGGATCATGGAAAACGCCCGTCTGTCACTGTGGAAGACAGAGGTGCAGAAAGGGAATTCCTCACGTGGTTTTCAATATAAGAGGAGTCTAAGTGTAACAGGATTTATACATAAGTCAAAGGATTTTTTTTTTCTCATTTCCCTATTAATGCATCAAATTCGTCAAAGATGTTCGGTCTTTCTATTCACATGTGGTAGTTTCTTAAAAAGTGTGATGACTTATAAAGCAGCACTGTGCGTACAGGCAGATGAATTAAAGCATCATGGGCTGTGTAATGCATAAATACATTCATCATTTAACATGTTTACTGAATTCTTTCTCAGTGATTCCATCTTACTAAAAAAATGAGCCACTATTGTTTGACAAGTTGTTCCTCACAGTTGGTCACACAGTCTCCTGGTGGTGTCCTCTCTTGCACTGATCAACCACTGGAGGTGGTGTTAATCTTATGGTGGACAGGGGTCTGTGACACTGTCCTCATACATATATGTAATCCGACACTTGTTCTTATCTTTGGCTTTAGGTGCAATGTTACTTATTATGCTATGATATCCAAAATGATCCAGTTCAGCAGTAGTAATAGTAGTGCGACTGTGCATATACACTCTTTGCAGTGATGGAGACATAGTGCTGCATGTGGCTGATTAATCACCTGTGTGCGAGTTGTCATAATCTTCCACTGCCATGATCAAAGCAGGTAGGCCTGTGGTCACACACACACACACACACACACACACACACACACACACACACACACACACACACAAAAAACAAGCTTTCCTCCAAACAGTTGTTACATGCCAGAGTTAAATTAGTCCGTGGGCTTTTTAAGTGGCACAAAAGGTTCAAATTAGAGACAGGACTTTGAAGCTGTACATATTGCAGGGATAGTCTGTAGCCTCTCGTGGTTTTGGCCTCCGTATCATTCCCTCAGAAAAGAACATGTTCACATCAAAGGTTAACTGGGGCATGTGTACTGTAACTTGTCACCAGTATAGTCCTGATTTCCAAACAGCAGGGAATTGGGACAGAGTGGTATGTGGGCTAGGAAGAGGCATAGTATGTAATTACATCAGGATCTGTGGGTCGCTCTCAAGCCCTATGACTGCATATTATAGATGGAGCTTGGTAATTCGATGACAACACATAGATTGTTGTAGATCATGTTCATATAGACAGAGCTTTCCACATAGCAGTACAGGCAGCACATAGGCAGCACTGCTGCATTAAACAGGTCAGGTGAGTGAGAAAAAGAAAGTAGAGGCATGTTGTGCTGAGTGATTATGGATTCACCTTTGCCTTCATCTTATTAAGCAGAACTGCTTTCATTTTGATCTCATGTCAGATGCTTCATGTTGATTATCGGATAAAGTCTGTCAACTTTCACTAGTTTTGGTATGTAATAGAAACAATGATGAAGAGCCTAATTGTGAAAATTAGTGACAGGATAATTAGTACTGAGAATCAGTAGACGACTATAACTGCACAGCTATGCATACAGTACAGCTTACAAACAATGACAAGCTATGATTAGTTAGGGTTTAAAGTGTCTCTTGACACCTGACTGACTCTGTATTGTTATCGGGCCCGGCTCTACGCTGGGGCAAGAGGGGGCGTTGCCCCCTTAAACAAACGTCCTGCCCCCTTAAATCAAAAGA
>JAUYWH010000005.1:23748869-23760049 GCA_034779795.1 Ctenopoma multispine | reverse complement strand
ACCCCTTCACCGCCACCATGTGCCCCCTTCACATTTCTGTCTGCCCCCTCATATATGCCTGTCTAGAACCGGCCCTGATTGTTATGATGTGATGCAATGACCACTTAAGAAACACAAATATTGTAGCGGAGTGTGGTGACAAAAGTGTAAGTAATCAGTAATGTGTCAGTTGTGAGGTTCAGTTTGTTGCTGATCACAGACAATCCAGATTCTGTCTGACTAGACCAGGGGCTGCAACCTTCAGCATTAAAAGAGCCATTTGGGTCTGTTTCCCAACAAATAAAAGCCATCTGGAGCCGCAAAACCAGTTGATCCTCAAAATGGAGAAAACACTGTATATATAGTAACATTAACAGAATGTTGTAGACCGGACAGTTTGCCGGACAAAAATATGTAAACATTTAATTTATATGTTCAGTATCAATGTATTTGCAACTTGTCATTTATGCTGATTGTGAACATATGATCATTGTGTAATTCGGTCACAAATACGTTCCCTAAGAAAATGTATTCTTTAATGCAGTTTAGTTGTATTTGAATGTAATTGTTAGGAAACTGAGGACAGTGGAGTTTACATATCTGCATCATAGCGCTATTTGCTCAATATCACCTACATCTTTTGATTCATCACAGGCGATTGAGTAGCTGGAGCCGAATTAAAGCTTCATTAGCAGTGAAAGCAAATGAATCTGTCCACGAACCATTAAATGTTTTTTTTCTTTCAGAAACTGTTCTTTTTTTGGATTTATCCATGGTCAGCTCACCAGTTTAAAGTTTAAAACAAGTCACTTGCTGGGCCGCGACAGGTGACGCACAGGTGACAACCACTACAGTGCTCTGTGAACAGTGCAAATTGTGAAGGACACAATATTACAATACATTTTATTTTAATCTTACAAGATCCCCTTAATCTACAAATAATAACTATTGTATTTATTACACTATTTAAATAAAAAATTATTAATTAAAATTGCCATTTATACACATGGTATGGTATTTATACCATGGTTTGCCGACCTCTGGACTATCCTCCTCTTCCCAATATTGATATAAATACTGCTTTCTCCTTTCATTCCCTAATGCATTTTTTAAATATGTTATTTCCGCCTGTTTTTACACATTTGCCTATTTTTTCATCCCAGATCCACTAAGAAAGTCGATTTATTAAGTAACATGTACTGTATGTGCATTACAAGTGCAACCTGCAAAATTGATGGTAATTGGTTAACAGTATGTTACATATTAGCTTTTTAAACTGAAAGTGAACCACCTTCAGGAATGTGTGTGCGCACCTAGGTGTATATCCTCTACTTTGCTGAAGGCATATGGAGCCTTTGGGTGCTGCACTTAGGCGGCAGCGCTCTGCTTCTTCTGCTAAAGCTGCTTCTGCATTTAACATCAGCTGTGCCTTACTGTTCAGTAGTCTAAAACAGAAAACACTATAATAGAGAGCAATGTCTGTGTGTATGTGTGTGTATTCATCTGCCAAAGAGAAAAAAAGACTGAAACAAATATCCTCCCACCGCACTGAGAGCGGAGTGTTGGAAGTCTGGAGTCTGAAAAAGTCGTTGTGATAAATGTACAAGACTGACTGTGCAAATGAGATGCAGGTGGTTTTCTTTCCATACAGCTCTTTTCACTCTGCTATCAGCAAATAGTACCAGGACTGATTCCAATCACTTGCACCTTTATTTTACTCCATTCATCGTATTGTAATTTCACTAAACTACAAACAGTAGCAGAAGAACTGGTAAGTTTCTCCTGCTTCTGCATCATCATCAAAACCTCCAAAATAAGGATAGTTAATTTGAATCGTGTAACATCTACACCCTCATGTACGCAGCACTGTCCAGTCTTTTCCCATTTTACTCCATCTGTTTGTGTTTGTGTGTGTGTCATTGTGTCTCCTCCTTCACCTTTCCTGACACTTGTGTGGCTCATCAGCAGCTATGTGAAGTGACAGGCCACATCCTGGGGCAGCTGGCAGGAGCTGGCGCGCTGCAAAAGAGCAACACAACTCCATGAAAACACACACACACACACACACACACACACACCTCAGGCCATTTCCCAATCTTAATTCCTAAACGCATTTGCTCCAGTTCCTGCTGAGACGCTGCAGGGGAGACTGTTGGGTGATAGAGGAGGGGCAGGATGCATGGAGGACTAGCTCTTCACACACTATTACCCCTTACACACACACGCACTCACACTTATAGAGATATCTGCCACCCTTGACGTAAAGTTGCCAAAGCTGAAGGGATTGGGCTCAAACAGGCTGGTAGTGCCCATTACAGCTAACATATACCCTCTGCTAGAGAAGTGGGAAAGGTGGGACTGTGACAACCAGTAACATGTACAGCCCGGGACATTTGAAGAGTTAAAGACTGTCTGGAAGAATAATATAGAAACCTCCCTCAAACTCTCTGTATCCCATTTTCAAACCATCCTTTTCTAAGAGTACAGGGTGATAATGAGGTTATTTTGTGTTATTAGTTTTATCAGACCTGCAGTTTGAACCCCCCAAATATTAACTGTGTTACAATATAAACATGTCCTTTTGATGTTTTTCCATAGACGGTGTTGGGGTGTAGGCAGGGTTGGATAGGTGTGATACTGAAAATTGCTTTGTTGGTAAAAATTCCAAGATATGTATTTCTTTCTTTAATCTCATAACACTGCAAGTATGACTTGCAGTGTTATGAGATTATCCATTCACTGAGTTTAAGATAAATTGCGTGACATCAGCACAGAGGACTCTGTTCTAGCACAAAAACATCAGTACAATGGGTTAAGGTTGGACATGACCTTTGAGCTGCACAGTACCAGGCTGGTGTAGGATACTATTAGCCCTAATGGTTTCATAAATATGCCAACAAGTAAACATTTAAGGCTGACAGAAGAATGTTTTCTTTCTTGAAAATCATATAATGATTCTTTGTTATACAAATAGACACCATTTTGACACTTGTATTTGTACACATTACCTTGTGGAAACTCAAAAATTAGCTTCCAAATATCACAGTAAATTTGGCTAAATTAGCTGCATTCCCTCCCACCTGCCCCGGGCTTGGCCGTCTGGGATTTAGAGTGGAAGAAGGAGCAAGGGCCAAAGATGAAAGTGTCTGGGGATCTCAGCAAAATCAAAAACAAATCTGTGGGAGCGTCGGGGTTAACCTCTTTGGTCGTCAAAGGGCTTTGAAGTGCTTGGGCATACAGTTAATTGTCACAGTCGGGATTAGAGAAAGGTGGTAACAATTTAACCCAGGCAATGAGAGGGTGAAGGCCATGGCTCAAGCCTATCAGGTGTTTGCAGATGTGTGTGCCTCAGGAAAAGTGACAGCGAACTCCTTGAGATGAGGGAAACGCTTAATTGACTCATAAGGCTTTGTTTGCTCAAGCCTGCATCGCAATGTAATTGAATGGGAGGAGGAAGAGCAGCCACCTGATTGGACAGCTGGTGCACTTAACCTTAACTGTTACTGTTTTGGATGGTATGCTGGCATGTGCATGTGGTACTTCAACTCCCAGTGAAAACCTGACTGGAGGGTTTCACTGACTGAAAAAACCCTAACACATTTTAAAAAAGAAGTGAGCATGGATAAGATTGCATATTACCTTAAATTCTCCCTGTTCAGGACATGTCAGGCACAGGGAAGCAGAACTGGCACATTTCATTCTTCACTGGCATATTCACTTCCAACCTCAAGCAGTTTTTACTGTCCACATGAGAACACATGGTTTTCAGTAGACCCCAAGAGAACTATGCAACTGTCTGACGTTAATTCATTTCCCCCGTTCTTACTGATGCTCTACTGTGTGCCTATAAAAACTGGAATTACTGCATTATGGTTTTATGCCTTTGCCAAAAAGTGAAGTTGTAGTTTACTTGCATCTCTCCCCAGACTCATATTCTAATATATTTATGCATTAGTTAATTCCCTCCAGGCGTTTATGTGGTATAGCACTGAGGAGAATGGGACTTAGATGATGTCACAGTGACCTTAATCTTTGACCACCAAAATGTCATTTTGTACTCTGCACAACAAATCTGAAATTCCCTCAAGTTGTTCCTGAGATATCAGGTTCACAAGAATGGATGTACATGACGTCACAGTGACCTTGACCTTTTCCCTTTGACCACCAAACCCGTATCAGCTCACCCTTGAGACCAAGTGGACATTTGTGCCAAATGTAAAGACATTTGCTCAAAGCCTTCATGAGATATTGTATTCAGAAGAATAGGATGGACAAACGGACCACCCTAAAACATAATGCCTCTGGCCACGGCTGTCACCAGTGTGGAGGCATAAAAACTGGAAAGGTCGTGAAATGGGGGTTTAAATTAAACCAACGTGTTACAAGTTATAAAAGGCGACAGCTTGTAAAAAGAAATAGTGTGCTTACCAGCAGGATGCCTGTCTATACATTACAAACTGATACACGCTATTAGTCCAGCTTGGAAGTCTGTGTTCTGTGAGAAAGACAAATGACAAACATCAGTGTACCAGAGAAGCTTCAAAAGCCACTGTACAATCTTACCTACCGTCTACGAACTGTCCACATTTTTGTGTGTATTGCAAATAATTTGGCTTTGGTAAATTCCTCGACTGTTCTCTGAACCTACTTGATCCTGTGACAACTGCTTTTGAACTTACAAAACAAATACTACCGTCAAGCTGTGTTGAAATGCGTCTCTTTCTGTCTTCCAGACTGCCTGATTGTCCTTTTTTCCTGCAGTGTTGTGTTTGTAACTTGCTGGTACTGATCTTGGCTGTCACCTCCGCTTTCTGTTGGTTCTCTTCAGGTTAAACCAGCCACATCTGACCAGCAGCTGAGTTTGCATTTAGAACATACTTGAACCTGTTTGCTCAGTGCTTTTCTCTGCCTTTCTTCTCTCTATCGTCTCAGCACTTCTGCCAACACACCTCACATTTTTTCTTAGGACTATGTGTATTTCAAGGGCATGTTCTTTTTCTCAGTAGTGTCTTTGGAGGATTTTGAAAAGACACAGTGGCCATACAGTGCAACTGAAATGAAATATCAGATAGACAAAGTTAGACAAAGGTAAGCTTTTCTGCAATTCTATGTCCTTTTATTTGCATCTCATTCCCAGTTTTTTTCCACTTTTATTTGAAAAACTGAATAATCAATTCATCCTATCGCTGGATATTTGACAATTATGCAGAACCCTGGTTATTGTTTAAAGAGAGTTTGAGACTGAAACATTTTTTATATATTTTAATACCAGCATGGATTTACTGTATTTCCACAGTGTCTCTCCACTTGGCATCTGTGGTTGAAGCACAGTTACATTTCTGAACTCCTTAATTCCCATTCACCACCCTGACTTCCTGCATTGGCATTCAGCATCGATGTTGCAGATTTATCAGTTGACGTGTGATTGTTCATTATAAACCTCATTAGAATAAACATGATTGCACAACAGTTCTGGTAGTTGCTGTTAATGGCAATAAGTGGAGAACATGTTGACATTAGATTATTTGTCCCTAACTGTACTGCCCACATTAACAGTAGTGGTAGTGAATGTGTGTGGCCATGTTTCTGTTACAGCCCTCACCGATGCTGCTAACAGTTGTGTCCAGCCTTTGTGTTTCAGCACTAATAGAAGTGAGGCGGAGGTTTGTGTGAGGCGTCTGAGTCTTAGCTTTAACTAGCAGACAGTGTAGGTGGCCTCACACGACCCTGACCCCCTACTGGATTGGAGAATAGCCCTGTTTCTAAAACAATCTGTCAGTTACAACTAGAGCTTGGCTAAGACATAGGAACAATATGGCCCCATATCTTTGTTCAAAATAAGACGCTACTTAATCAGTGTCATACACTTTTAAAATAATGGGTGTTATGTAGTTAGTTTGATTAGATGCAGCATGTAGAAAAATATTGTGACTGTCTGTAAAATCCTCCTGCAATAATTACATTAATTATTATATTTAGTTTTTGTTATGTTGTCTGTTTTCATCTCTGTGATTTGTGACTTAAACACATTGTATTGGATTGTTACACTGTTCTTATGGTAATACATTTATAAGGCCACCACGCTATAGGTACGAGGAGATACTAGATATTGCAAAATCAGGATGTTTCTGTTGTAATCTAACTTTATTATGCTATGCAGGTTTTTATGATATAGAGAATTCATTATTACACTTGTCTCAGTTAAATCTTCAGTTGGGCATTTAAAACCATTTTAACTAGATTCAGAAAAAAACTAATGACCTTTTGTTAATTGTCATTTTTTAAGGTAGTGAATTAATCATTTTGTCAGTGACATGTTCAGAGTATTTTTGAAAAGTTTCCATCAAAGTTATATTATTTTAAGTTTTCCATTATCTTAACATCCAAAAATCCCAAAGTACTTCTAAGCAGCATATTCTCAAATTAACAAATGTTCCACATTTTAGCCGAGATAGTTGATGATTTTTTGTCATTTAACTAATCATGTCATCAATAAAATGATCACAAAAATGACCTGAAGCCTCATATTCAACGAAGCGATTGTTTCTATACTGCATTTTAAAATATCAATAACTGAACATGATTTTCAAAATCTAACTTACCCTAATGAGTGTGGGCACCTACTGGATATCACTGTCTTTCCCTCTCTACCCTGGAGGAGCCTGGTCTCACTGCTGGTGTCAGGTTTTCATCACCCACACGATCTGTACCTAAGACATATTAAGCATCTTTTGCCTACCACAGCCTCGACCCAGTCATTTTGTGCCAGTCTTGCTGGTTATCAGCATGACACTGCCTCTCTGGCACCACCAAGTCCATTGAGCTGAGACTTTCATTCCCCTCTCTCAGCATCAGACTTTAGTTCACTTTAATAACTGCTCTGCACACATCTCTGCTCTACAGTATCTGATTATTTCATTTTCAAAATGGTTTCTTCTTTGCTTTTAGGGTAAAGTCTTTTAAACTGTAAAGGTCAAGTAAAGTTTAAGGCTGGTTTCATTGACAGTTTAATGCAAACTTTCATCGTTTGAAGCATTAATATTTTATAATCTTTGCTTAGTAGCTTATTAGTATTTTTTTTTATCCAGTCAAAATTTAAAAACTTCTTAAACACACCTACACCTAATAATCTTATACCCCTTCTTCCTTTCTAACATCATTCATTCTCTCTATCTCACCCCCCCCCCCCCCCCCCCCCACTCCTGGGTACCCCATAGGGGGTGTTGTTTGTAAAGCATTATAATTTATAACGGAGCAGAGTGGATTTAATTTCAATGCGCGGGGGCTCGCCAGCAGGGCGCCAGCCTGCAATCAGGGGAATCAGCAGCTCACACAGGGCCTGAACACACATACACACAAACACACACACAGCAGACCACCACATAGAACCAGCTAGAATGGAAAGTATTATCAGTGGCCACAAACGGACAGTGTTTCTCGTCACCCAACTCTCTGGATGCTCCCTCCACAGCCCAGCACCTTCTCGGCTTCACTTTCAGCCCTGCTGCAGCTGCTCTCGCTCTCTCTGTTTCTCTGTAATTTCTCTGTCTGCGTCTGGCTTACATTATCTGCATCTTCCTCCCCTCCCCTTTCTCTCCCTCTCTTACTCATTGTCTCTCATTACCACTCATTACCTATTTGTTGGGGGGTGAGAGGCTTTCTCATCATAGACTCTGCTGCCTCCCAGAGACAATAAAGGTTCACCAGAAGGTCAAATCCAACTATTATTCCTCCTGTGTCCCTGTCAAATATTTGCCTCTGTCCCTCTCTTTCTCTCTTGCTCTCTTCCTCACCAACATTTCTCTCTTACCCCGGGGGGCCATTTTTTCCACCCTGCCCATTTGCCAGTTGCAATTTCCCCTTCATAAATCCTGCCTCTTTGGCAAACTGCACCAGACGGTGGGATGATCCTTCCTCACAGAAGGTCAGAAGCCGAACAAGAGGAGGAGGAGGAAAAGATAATGTTTCTCTTTAGCTAGTCATTTTGCTTCATTTTTGACACAACTGTCAATTTTATACTGACCCTGGAACCTCTCATGGCATAGAAGTTAGCCACTGTTAGCTTAGCATACAGTTGCACTAAAATTGGATTTACAGTTATTCTGGACAAAAAAGGTGAATAAGTTTTCACAGCAATGTAACATTTCCTCACTAAAAAAACGTCTTCATTTGCAACTGAATTAGCCAATATATTTGTTTAAGTCTAAATTAACTCAAATATCTAAATGATATATTTTCACTGTAGTTCAACTTAAAATCTCTGTTTTTGTCAAAACTTAAACAAGAGTTGTTCTGACTTTCGAATCCCTAAAAGTCTTCCACACCAAACGCAGACTCCTGTGTGCTATGGTGGCCGTCCTGGTCAGAATTCACCACCAGATACTTTGTTGTGAATCATTTATCACATAACACGGAGCAGAGAAACAGTTTCCCATCTGATTCACTGTTCTTGCACAAGAACTGCTGTAAATGACTGGAAAGGTTGATGCTTCTCCACACAAGAGTAACAAGGTTCAACAGTTAATGAAAATATAAAATGTAAGTAATGTATGTAACTGTGTAAGCAACTGGCATCAATAACTCTGAACCCATTTGAGAGAGTAGAATTTTGTCTTTCTCTGCATAAATATGATCTAAATTATGATCTGATTTTTATGCATGTCCTAAAACTAGATAAAGGAAACACAATAAGATTAAATGTTCAACGATTCAGAAATCTCTTTTGGTTGAGCCGTGACACATTTCTACAAACCTGTTGTCAAGATCAGATTGTGACAGTGAAGCTTTCTCTTCTTTAAATAAGACAGGGCTTTTCCATAATCGCACTTATGATTATCATTGCATCGACTGAAAGATCTGACTCTCATCTTTAAATCAGTTGATTGTCCTGGAGGTCTTACCTTTGCCACACAGAGACATTTAAGATTGGATTGTTTTCCACAGTAAAGACATGTATTTCTTGTGTAATTTGTTTAACTGCATTACTTTATCTAGTTTTAGACATGAAGCATTTTTTGCCATTTAGATAATATTCATGACAAAATAGTTAACAACCTTTCAAACACTACTGTTACTGTACAGTAATCTGTCCTCCAAAAATCTTGATTTCTCATTTATTTTAATTTGTACACATGCCTATGTTAATATTATTATTATTATTATTATTATTATATTGTCATCCGCTGCTGTAGGCCCCAGCTGTAGAATTTTTTGACAGTGCTACACATCACTAAATCTCAGCTTGCATTAGTTTGCTGCATTGCTGCTGTGCTTTATCCTCTGGGATGCAGATAGTTTTAATCTGAGGCCTTAGCCACTGTGTTGTTCTGTTCCTGCTGTTATATTAGGATGATTGAACATCTGCTGTGTGGGCGCTAAGCTGGGAACACTAGTCCAATCTCCAGTAGGGCATTTGTCTGATGCTGCAGCGGCATCATTGTTTCACTGTGTGTGTATGGAGCTGGTTCAGTTTGATATGGACAGGAAGCAGGCCATTTCTCTCCCTCTTACATACTCCAGCAGCAAAAGTTCAGAGGCAGGACTCATCTCATGAAGGACCCAACATTAGATTTTTTTTAGGAGTGGAATATACAACAGTGTTTTCCAAAAGGTTGTGATGGTGTATTTTTGTAGAAACAGAATCCCATGATTTGCTAACTCTCTTTGATTGAAAATAGTACACAGACATTGTGGGTTTTCTCCCACAATCCAAAGACGTGCAGATTAACTGGTGACTCTGAATTGCCTGTAGGTGTGAATTTGAGTTTTACTGGCTTGTCTGTCTCTGCATGTCTGCATATTCGTCTGGGATAGACTGGTGACCTCAGCAGGATGGAACCCTCCTTTCGCTCAGTGATGGCTGGTATTGGCTCCAGAACCACTGCAAACCAGAATAGGCACTATAGTGTATATTTAATTAATAATTTATTGTAGACTATATTTGAAATCTGAATGAGTGTGAATCACCTGCAAAAATATGAATAAATGTATGTTTTATTGTACGGAGAGGCATAATTCTGCCTTTCCTCTGGATAAGCTCAGTGCATTTACATCATAGAATCTCTTGCTTAACATACTGTGTGTTAAAGTGTTAGCATGAAACACCAGAGGCACTGATGTACTGTAGAACCACTGATGAATTTAATGGAACAGGTAATGTGAACAAATAAACTGTGGGTCCATTTTCACATGATTTTAATAATGGGAAATTATTATTGCTTATTCCGACAAACCTGAGCATCTCCAGGCAGGCTATGACTGCCACAGTCCATGCTCAGCCAATGGAAATAAACCTAATGACCTTGGTTGCCTTGCCAACTTATAAAGACACCGTGTATGTGTGTGTGTGCATGTTTGTGTGTGTATCCGTGTTCTGAGTTGTAGTTGTTTCATTTAAGTCAGAGTTATGAAGTGTTATGGAGCCCTTTTAGGTTTTAACCTCCCTTGCCAGCAGTTAGGATCTGTATTACAAAGGTTAGAAGGCTTTACAGTCACTCATTTTGGCTGTTTTTTTTACTTGCATGTGTATGTACACACAAGCACACACTAAAACATGAAAAAAAGCAGCACTGGCCATCGCTTTATACATGAGCTATACTCAAATTTAATCAAAAGTCCTAATGGCTTCTCTGTGGGATGTTCCCGTGTGTGCATGTGAGTGTGTGTGTGTGTGTGTGCACGTACGTGTGTGTGTGTGTGTGTGTGTGTGTGTGTGTGTGTGTGCACGTGTGTGTGTGTGTGCACGTGTGTGTGTGTGTGTGTGCACGTGCGTGTGCGTGTATGCACGTGTGTGTGCATGTGTGTGTGTGCACGTGTGTGTGTTTGTGCGTGTGTGTGTGTGTGTGTGTGTGTGTGTGTAGGCAGGCCAAAGGGGGCATTAGAGGCAGCAGCGGTTGATTGGAGGGCACATGTGTGATGTGGCTGAGAGATCAAACACACAGTCTTGATGAGTGTAAGGGTGGGGGGGGCAGTGTTCCTTTTCTCCGGTTCTGATCAAGGTTGGGGTGTTCTCAGTTCATTACACACACACACAGACACACACACAGTCCTTTTATAGAGTGAGTTATTGACAGTAAGAATACTGGTGCAGCATTTTTATATTTTACCACTCTGCATTTCTGCTGCGTGTGTGTGTGTGTGTGTGTGTGTGTGCACGTGTGTGTGTGTGTGTGTGTGTGTGTGTGTGTGTGTGTGTGTGTGTG
>JAUYWH010000005.1:23736519-23748769 GCA_034779795.1 Ctenopoma multispine | reverse complement strand
AAAATTACAGTGCTGCCATATATATATATATATATATATATATATATATATGTACATATCTATACACATATAGATATCTATACATATCTATGAGTTAAGACTTTATTTAACATATAGCAATTACCATTCGTTTTTTATTAGGCTTTAATTCTTTAATTTCTCTGGGATCATTTTCATTAACATGAAGGTTTTCTAAAAACATGTATCTTCGGTGAAATGCAGTGAGGAGCTGACTTATCCTTATTTATTATTACTGGTCTCTTACTTGCAGTTACTACTCAGTGTGGCTGTATTGTGATAAGCAAACCTCTTAGAATTAGCAATAAATATGTATAAATGTGTCTTCTTAACATATGGTCAGATCTAAAGGGTTAAAACAGTTTCTGGAGCTTGGAAGATGTCCATGTGAGGACACCACAGAGGAAGCTACTGCTTTCCAAAAGAAAACATCCATGTGTTCCAGAGGTTTGTCAAACTGACTTTCACATTTTATGCTCATTTAATGCAGAAAACCAGGCCATTCCAGACGGGCTTCATATGCTTTTATATTTACCACTGTCATTTGTCATAGTTTCAAATTGTTAGTGATTGTGCTGATCATCTGACATTTGCCCATGTCTAATGACCATGTATATAAATTTGCATATCACTGCCACGCCTTTATATGGCAGAAATATGTCAATACAGTGTTGTGTTCAAGGTCAGTTAATGCTACACTAAAGCAAAGCAACAGTTTTAGCTTAAATCACAGCCCGGACTTCAGTCAGATACATGGCTGCTGAAGCTGCTGAAGCTGCTGAGCCTGCGTGTTTCCAGCCTGCAGCTCCATCCTCACAGCACACAAGGTGCTGATAACAGCCATGCTGTCACTGTGGCTGCTATCAGCTAACATATCTCGCTCTCAGCCACTGACCTATCTAGCTTCTACATTATAGCTAGCGTGCTAACAGCAGTGGGGCCAAGCACCCTTTAGCAAGTCTCCCCTGCACAGCAGAGTCTCGTAAATGAAAACCATTCCCCTCAGCCTGCTTCCCGAGCTCTGCTCAGGGATAGGAGCCGTGGGGTCAGCAGCTGGTGGAGGATATGGCAATTGTTTATGAAAAAATGCTTTCTCAAGCCCACCAAAAACACACACTCGGGGGGGAAAAAAGGGAAAAAAACCTCTGCCCCTGAACAGCCAACAGCTGGGAAGGGTTGGGAGTAGCCTGGAGGCTGGCAAGTCGCCCCCTCCTCAGTCCAGATGGGGGAGGTTAGGTTGAGGCTAGCTGCCGCCCTCTCTACCCCTCCTCTCCCCTCCACTTCCCAAACTTCCCATTCCCATTAAGGGGAGGCTGAAGATTGCGGAGGAAGGGAAAGAAGGAAGAAAAGCAAAAGAGCATGACTGCTCTGTTTTTCACCCCCAACCCTCCCTCCGTCTTCAGCCTAATCAAATAAAGCAGGAAGCTTCCGAGACGGAAGAGGAGTGTTTATTGATATTTGCGTGAGCTCGTTCACCCCCTGCCCTGTCCTTGCTGTTTATTTTCTATAAAGCACTTTAAAAAATTTTGATATCGTTTTTGGCTCATATACATCCTTAACTGAATGTTTGAAAACTACCCAGGCAAAACGCTTATGTTTCTTTCAGCTTCTTATGATATGCCATTATGTTAAATTGAGCCGCTGGGAAATTACACCCCAAGTCAACATCCGTTGCTCAATGGCTACGACCAGTCCATTTATTGTAATAAGTGGGTGTCACGTGAAATGAAATGGCCTTAAATAAGAATTGATGGCCTTCACCGTTTATACTGTTGGTCGAACATAAAGGCACACACGCTGCTCAAAGTGGAGCCAAGAACAGCCTGTTGAGAGTATCGTGTTACAGCTGCTTACCTTTTAGTACTTAAAAAGTTGAAATAGCATCTTTAAGTAGCTCACAGACTCAACTCAAAAGTGGCCTCTAAGTGGAAAACTGTGTTGGGAACTGGATTGGGACCTTAATGCAGCTCTGGGGGAACAGTACCAGGAGAGAAGCTCCATCATCCAACGAAACGTTGGCCTGATGTTTTAAATCTGGTAACCCCCTCCTCAAAAAGTTTTTCATATTATGCTAGCACAGTCTCTTGCATTTAATAGCAGTGCAAGTCTTCTGTTAGACTTGAAGTTGATTAACCCCATATATGTCTCCACAGTTGGACTTCTGAAATATTATTGTAGTGTATTGAACCTAAGCCAAAACCCGGACACTTCGTATGTGAGCACATAAGCAGAGAGTCCAGCACATTTCCAAATTTTATAAGGATAGTAAACCCCTAAAATAAGCACTGGCCAGATTCACTGATGTAAAAATCATCTGCTTAGCTGCTTGAAAGGAAACCATAGTCATTTTAAAGCATCGTATTCCGTCACGCTCTTTATTGTTGTGATACGCAGTGTCAAAGCAGATTGTAGGTTACGGTTGCCAAAGTCGGATGTCAGTTTTCCGATAATAGCTTCCAGTAGTCGTCCATTCAAAGTGGAGTGAACCCTTGTAAAACCAGTTTGAGGATCTGGTGTTTGAATGGCATGGTGCTGTGAATCTGCCTTCACTAACAAAGGGGAACTTTTTCTTAAGCCGCCACTGTGAGAGGCTGTCTTGTTATTTTCAATGGTCTTTGTCAGAGGGCATTGAGAGGCAACAGCTTAATTTCCCATTTAGCCATCCGTGTGAGTGTATGTGTCTGTGCACATACTGCTGTTTTCTGACATATCACTCGTCATGCCTGTGTGTGTGTGTGTGTGTGTGTGTGTGTGTGTGTGTGTGTGTGTGAGCAGAGTGCAGTAATCCAAGCCTACCTGCAACCCTGTGGGCTCACTGCTGACTGCTCCCTAAAGGTCAGAACTCCTGACCTGTGAGGTCCAGGTCAGATCAGTGTCCTGGGGTGCTGTTGTCTCTCTCCAGTAACCATCCCGATATACACACCACAAAACTCCCCATTCACACAAAAGCACAGATTGAATGGATACATCGGTTAACACAAACTTGATCTTCTTGGAATTATACAGTCTTTGTTTAGAATGGTCTACTGTATTCTAATGTATACTAGACATGAACTAAAGGACAAAGCCTCTACCCCCAGTTCTGATGAACCGGAATATAACATATAACACATGACATATAAAAAGACAGGATGGGGGAACAAAAGAAGGGAAGAAAGGAAGAAGTGATGGTGATGAGTAGAAGGAGCATATGTGTACACATACACACACACACACATGCACGCACGCATGTCCTAAGGAAAAAACATTAGTAGGATGTAATTGTGAGGCAATGGAGGTTGGCCTGAGAGGGTGAGAGGTGAAAGGTCAGGGGTGTGTTGTTAGAGAGGCCTCAGCCAGCAGCCGTGTCATACAGTATGTGTTGGTGTGTGTCAGAAATAAGAGAAGCAAAGTCATTCAGGCCTCTGTTAAAACATAAGGGTCACTGTTTTGCTCCAGAAATATACTGAGGCATTTCCAGCTGTTCAGCACACACACACACACACACACACACTGTACGGCCAGATGAACATCACTTTATATTACCTCAAAGCAGCCTCACTTCAACCCCACTTATGTGTCCATTTTCTACACACACACGCACACACACACATGCACACACACACACACACACATGCACACACACACACACACCTGCAGGTGTAATTCTAACCCTCCAGGTCTGCGTCTAAGCCCACACTCCTTCAATCCCCTCACCTAACATATGTAAGAGCAACAAGGGTCTCACCTTTAATGAGAAAAGCCAGGCTGCCCTGCAGGTTCATTAGCCTTCAGCCGCGTTGAGTGAGACACAGCACAGCTCTGTGCTTCCTCACACTGGCATCTGCTCTCAGGACGATTGGTGCCGCCTCAGCACAGAACACACCCATCACCAAAAGTGAAGTCAGTTTACAGCCAGCACCTAATTTGAAAAACTTATCTGAATAACTTAAGAGGGATAAAACCTATGTGCAATCATATATTTTTATGTTTGGTATTCTGAAGTAATGTAAGACACTAGCCTTTAACACTACGTTATCACAGTATTAGTGATTTACGTGTCGTTAAGTCACATATATTGCAGTCATTTTTATTTAGCTAATTTAGATAACACAAGTACCACGAAGTGATTTCATGGCAGCGCCAAATTAAATTGCCACTGATAGGATGAGTCTGCTGTGTGGGAGTCCAGCCTATATTACTGACATACTGCTGTTGATCATTTCACATTCTGAAGCTGGTTCAAGCTCCTGTTTTAAGCAACACAAATCATCATTTTGACCCAAAATCTGTAATTGAATATCCAGGCAGGAGTCAGGAGGTCTGGTCAAAATTGTAGTTACTGCTCATTCTCACATGGGATCATTTCCATGTCCCCCTGGAAATGTTGAGGGGAGACAGAAAGAAGTCATTGAATGTTACATATGTACATAGTAAATATTCAGCAGTTTATTTTATGTTTCTTAGTTGCATACTTGATTTTATGTGTCATGTGATCATGCACTGCTACTTACCTGTTTTAAGCTCCACGTACAATACTGTCACTGCTGCACTGACAACCAGCATCGCCACCTGATTTAACAGGTCACATACAGGAAAAAGACAAGTAAATGTAATTTTCTACAATAAATTTAAAAATGTGGCACTGTAAGCTCACAAATGTGTATATATAAAGATATTCAAGTACAAGTCCTACTCTTATTTCTATGCTCTTAAACTTTTATTTTATAGGCAGACATCTAGTAAAAAGTATGATTATCCAGTGACTCACCAAACATTAATCATCTCTTGATTAATGGAGTTTCTTTTATTATTCTGGACTCACAGAACAGGGTGGGCAGTACTGCATTGTGACGGCACAATGCAGTTAAAGCAGTTAAATCCAACCCTGTGAAACAGTTTGAACAAAAACTGAAGATTAGCACCTTCACGACAGAGGATTTGTTGAGGGACTGCATTAGCTTCAGCTGTTCATACCTAATAACCGAACTGAAGAACATTATGTAGCAGCGTTTGCTTACTATTCTCACTCACCACAGATGGTTTGTAGCTACTTCTAATCCAGAATAAGTCTGCTAAGAGCTTCTGAACGGCACAAGAGAGGAGACATGGACCCCTCATGTCTCCTCTCTTGTGTAGTGATTTGCTAAGTTGAACAGCCAATTCAGTTTCAGTTCAGTTTTATTTATGTAGCGCCAAATCACAGCAAAAGTCATCTCGAGGCACTTTACAGTGTAAGGTTTAAGACCTTACAGAATATAAGTATATACAGAATAATGTAGAAAACCCAACAGTAAAAACTCCCTGGAATAAACCTCCAGCAGAACCAGGCTCATGGTGAGCGGCCATCTGCCTCGACCGGTTAGAGTGAGCCAGGGCCAGTCACACTGCCCTCTGGTTACATGCTCAGTCCTCTGAAAAGCCAGCGACAGCGGGACGACTAGTGCCAGCAGTGCAGGAGCCACTGCAGAAACATGTTCGGCGTGTCCCTTCAAGAGGAACCGAACAAAGTTTTTTAACGTCACTATAGTCAAATCAACCAGCATCAGTAGTTGCTGCAAGTGATAAAATAATCCGGTGCCAGAAAAACGTGCTCAGTGCAGAGCAAATGAAATTAGCACAAGCTGTGAACTAAAGTCTTAAATGTTGCGTGTGAATTCTTGCAGGGTGATGCAAAGCACGCGAGTATGTGCGTGTGTTTGTGCGTCTTCCCTGTTAGCTCTGTGAATCAGTCTGTAAACAGACACCTATGAGCAGCTGGGCACTTGGCTCCAGCACAACTCCCTCGCAGAGAGGAGAGGAACTGTTGACCTCCACACACACACACAGACCAAGTGTGCGTGCACCGACAAGCAGTACATTGCCACACACAGACACAAAAACATCCATAAACACATAGATCCACTCGACAACACAAACTCACACAAACACATTTCCCTCGGCTCCCACAGGAGACAGACGCTGCCATGTTTACTGCCTCGCCGGAAACTTTCACAGGAAGGAGCGAGAGACCAGCACCTATCTTTCCCTCTCCTCTGTCTCTCCCCTCTCTTTTTTTGTTTCTCTCAGACATCTCTGCATCAACACTTCTCTCAGTTTATTTGTCCAAAGCAACAACCCCGCAGGTTTTATTGCTCTCCAAATCTAAATCAGGAAAGAGGGGGGTGGGGGGTGGGGGACAAATTTCCGGATGAACACGCCAGTTGACACACTCAGGAGAATGTAAACCGGGCTTGTAGCATAAGTGATAACAAATAAGAGATGTGCTCTAGCTGTGAGTCGTACACTCCAAATGTTTTTGTTTTCACTCTGAAGGACACCGAGGAGTCTGGCTGGAGCTGCAGCCAGGAAAACTCTCCAGAAGCTTCCAAACATCGTCGTCCAGTCTGTCTCTGCCTCAAGAGGTGGCTTGTCCTGGCCTTCACACAAACAGAAGAGTTTTTTTTTTTTCTCAGGGCTGATTCAGTGCATCTGATGATTCACTGAGAACAGAGCAGGAAGAATAGGATGGTACCGCGGAGCCAGGGAAACAAATCAGTTTCCCTATTTGACAAATATACACTACCAGTCAAACGTTTGGACACACACAGGAATATGCATGGTTTTCATGAAAAGATACATGTCTTCAGTTGTGTTACCATCACTGCACATGGTTTTCTAATGATCATTATCCTTTTAAATCAATACATTTACTTCAGCTAACATAACATGTTATTAGAAGACAGTGTTTAGCAGAATTTAGGCCTCTGTATGTTTTCTGTGTCTACACATTCATACTGATCAGTTTGATGTTATGAAACCTGCTTTTCTTTCCCAAACATGCTCATTTCTGTGTCCAAACGTTTGACTGGTAGCATATACAGTATACATATATAAATGTGTATAAATCATATAGTTACTTTATGACCTTTTAAAGGAAATGAATACAAGGAAAGAAGCAATAGTTGGACATGTTTAAAGACCTCACAAAATTTACAGAGCCCCAGTGGACATATTAAAAAAAAAAGAATCACAGTCCTGATCTTATTTCATTTACAAGAGATGTTTTGGTTAATGTCCGTTATTAAAATCTGCTTTTCTATTGTATGGCCAGTGGCTCATGATAAGATAAACGACAACTAAGCAATATTTTCTCTTTAATTAGATAAATGAATTATTAATAGTTTTTTTCTACAAGCTGTCAAATTAATACCAAATGTCTACCACACATTTGCATAACTAAATATGATGTATTAGAAGCTCTCACTCATGTTTACTTGTACCACAAAACCCCCAAAGTCATAAATCCTCATATTTAAAAACCCAAATAAACAGCTGTGATTTCTTTTTAATGACTTTAAAATCACCCAAACACATGAAGACATGTTAATATACTCTATTTACGAAGAATCATTTATGTTTGAAATGTTTCCCCAATAACCTTATCCTCGCCCCTCAGTGAAAACTCCAGGCTGTTTGAATAGGCATCCTCAGTGTTTGTGAGGTAGACAGTTCAGGTGTTAAAGTGACAATGAAGGTGACTACAGAGAAATAAGAAGTATCTTCTCCTCCAGTCTACCTGCTCAGTGGACAAAGGTCAGACTGTGGTTGCACTGGGCAGCTTCGAGGTATGAATGCAGACTGTGGGGTAACAGCAGACCAGTGCATACCCACAAACCTCACTGTACCTGACCTGCGTGGGTCTGGCTCATGGCTCACCTGAGTGTATGTCTCCCTGTTGCCGACTCTCAGTGAAACTACTCTGGACAAGTAAAGGTTATACAAAATATCTTTTTCTGCATTTAAACTACAGAATTGCACATCTAACGTGTGACATAATGAATTTAAACCACACTCTCAGGCTGTGGACACACAGTGTGCTGGTAACACACTGTCCTGCCGTCACTCGTTTAGGAACTGCTCATTCTCTGCACGTGGCTGTTCTCTCTGTTCTTCTTTCTCTTTTCCTACCACTCTTCTTTCAATCACTCTTGTTGTCTTTCACACTCCTTCATTTTTTCATCAAGTTTGAACAAAGACGTTTTCTAACATCAGTGCCAACAAAAACCAGTTCATATTTCTAGACGGTGCCGGTAGCAGCAATCTCTCTAATAGCCAATTCCAGTTGGCTGCTGCTTGGAAATTCTGATCATTGCATATCAGAGAAAGAGAGACTGTGTGTGTACACGCACACTTATGTACTATATAGGTATTGAGTTTTCTGGCAATTGCTGCAGTTAGAATTAGATGAAGACACTGTTTTACCGTTACAGCATGTGACTGAAGGTGATCTCTTGTAGAATCAAACGACATCTGAAACAGTTAGACACATACATCATAAAGTTTGATTCTGTCTAACACCACACCTACACTTGGTAACACTTGTTAATGCTACATTGCTTTATCTAATAAATAGTTGATGAGGCCAGGATTTGCCCTGGGTTTAGTCTCTCGGGCTGTGTGCAGATCCTGCAGCCTTTGCTAGGTGAGGCTGGAGAGGTGACTCCATTCCATGCTAGGAGGATTTCCTACCTGGGAAAAGCTACTCAGGGCAGATTTTGGTTTTTACGAGTCTATATAGTTGTGGAGACTTGTGATTGTACGGTATTACTCAAGATTCCAAAACACGGCATCCCACATGTGAGACTTGTGAGACCACTTCTCTCAAACTCCACACCTCCAATTTGCTAAGCGGGATATTTTTTCCCCCATGTGCAAAACTAATGACGACTTCACTGTGCAACTCTTTACTTACGGCACATGTGATGGCTACAAACAAATTCACACTAGACACAAAGATCTCATCAACGATACTTTCATTCAGTTTGGCGTTGTCAACAGTGTAAAGAGGACTGTATGTGTTTATTACCACATGCCTCATTTGCAGTTATTATTCATTCTAAATATTTTCATAATGAAATTTTCATGCATTGTAATGCTTGTAATCCATCATATTGCACAACGCAAGTGATCTTAGCCAAGTGTTAAAAGATATACAACAGCTTTTCTCAGTATGCTCAGCCTGGACCTCCTAGACAGTAAATATTTGAAGGGGGGGAGGGGGGGTGATACAGGCCTGTTGGGCAGTGAGGAGGACATTGGACTTTAAGCTCGCCCACACTAGGCTTTAGGGACTGATCCAGGAGGTGGACAACTGGCTGCCACATGTGCTTGAACACGCCCATGTGTCACCCTGGTAACCTCACATCCATACACATCCACTTCAGGTGTGAAAACATATTCTCTGCCAACACTCTTCCTCATGCCATCAACACACTCAGATCAGATTCAAGTTATGGTTTAAGCAGTAAAGTAAGGTGAAGTCCTTATTTCACCAGTGTGGCTGTGGCACTAGCTTTTGTAACTTCTCACTCAGTGTTTGCTCTGACTGGTGGTTAGATACACTGCTCGCCCCTTTGCCATCAAATTTGATCATTTGATACACAAACATCAAACACTGGTCATGTTGTAAATGACTATTGCAGCATTGTACTGAAATATCTACATAGGCAGAGGAGCATCATCAGCAAACATCACTCCTGTGATCCAGCGGCACTCATAGAAAACATGTATGTATTTATGGAAAACGACATTTCTAAATGAACCCCAACTTTTGAACAGTCGTAGTAAAAAAAAAATACACAGTTATAATCCAGTTATATTTTTAGTATCCCAAAGAAATGCTTAGAGAAGCAGCTGTGCATTTCAATGAAACCGAGGTGGGCAAACAATCCAGACGTACATTTGTAAAACCAGGCACTTAATCTTCACCCTTCAACCCCGTTTCCTACAATTACGTTCCTATCCGTGGTTACATTTTTTGTAGGCATACAGAGCCTACTAAAGGGAATGTAGTTAGCAGCTGTGTTGTGTTCCCATGCAACATTTTGTGAATGAATAAGGGGCTACATTTAATAATTTAGGCAGGACGAGTATGCTGGTCAGAGAAAGATCACGATTTGGTTTAAAGGTTAATAAACATGTCTGAAGTAGATTTTTTTTTTCTTTCCCTCATCTTAGTCCAGTACAGTGAGTGTCTCAACCTATAACACAGTTTAATATTGCTGTAGGCAGATGTTCTGAGAGACTGGATATTTATGTCTGGGAACATTTTAATTGATATGTTCAGAAGCAACATATTCGCAACTTGATGCTAACATAAGTCATCCTATAGTTAGTCGCATAGGAACATCATTTTCAATGCTTGTTCTTCTCCTTGTACCTGTTTCATCTGTGCATTTCAGCCTATTTTAGATTGTTGCTACTATATTTGTCATATATATTTGAATATATCATATATCATCATATATTTTTCAGGCAAACATAATTACATGTTGATAGAGTGGTGGACAAGTGCCCTTACTTTTGCATGTCATACTATGTACAACTACATCTGAATGGCAGCTGTAATAGTCTACAAGTCCGACAAACGCGACGGGGCCTCGTACGCTCATTGACATCTCTATGACCCTTACTGCAGAACACACTCGCTGCCTCTCCTTTTTGTGTGAACCACTGCTATGGTATTGTTGGAGGGAGGTGGGGCATGGGGTTCCTCCAGGGCACGACTGAACTTCCTGTGAAGGTGTAAGGGATAAACAAAGAGAGGGATGCTGGGAAAGGGTGAGGCCGTGTGAGGAGATGAGAGTCTGAGCCCAGCTTAGACATTCTCCTTTCAGAGGATTCTGACATCCCTACTGGCTATCATACTCTCCATGGCCTTAACACAAAACTCACACCCACTCCCATACACACACACACACTCACTTTGTCTTGCTCTTTTCTTCTCCGAGTCCCCTGTTCTGACCCTGAGCACTGCTTTTACAGAAAGCAGAGACACTTAGTGCTGTTGGATCACATGTAAAAGCTTCTGTCCCTCTCTCTCTGGCCTCGGTGTGCATCAAAAGCAGAGGCTGTTTAACAGGGCTGCTGCGGGTCATGGCACAGGATAAGCTGGCTGAGTTTGGAAATTCATACTGCCCTGTGTATGAGAAGATCTGGATGTGGGAAGAGAGTGATAACAGTCTTGTTTTTTACTCTTAAGTCAAGGCAAGGTTTATTGTCATTTTAACAATATACACAGTATACAGTGAAACGAAAAACAAAGATCTCCAGGACCATAGTGCTACACACAGAGATAACTCAAACTAAACATAAACCTAAACTATACTAAAACTAACGAGCAGACCTTACAACAAGTCTACATGACGTCTTGCAGTAGTGACAGAAATGTGTTGTAACACATTTTATATTGTATACTTACATTACATTATCACTTGATTGACCCTCAAAGACACTATTACCATACATGAAATATCAAAGATCTGTTATTTTTCTTCCCTCTGTTTTTTTATCCAGCGCTTTTCACTTCATATGTTGTTGACTTGAACTAACCATATCATTGTCTTTTCCTTTTTTTCATGTGCTGTTGTCCTCACAACTTGCTGATACAGGTGAGTGCCACACTCTCAGCTTTATGACTGTGACATGCTCTCTCTCTCTCTCTCTCTCTCTCTCTGTCTCTCAGCACCTCCACAGTTTCGGTGTCAGGCCCTCTGCACTCCCACCAAGGGACCCTCCAAACACCCTGTCATTATTTTAATCAAATGAAATTACAGCCACTATATGAGGACAATTGAGTTTTGTTGATGGCCCTTTTTTCTGTTGCCCTTTGTCCCTGTACATGCCCCCCCCCACATCCCCGTCAACCCACCACAGCAAACATACACATAGACAACAACTGTCCCAGACAAGAATTAAAAGTCTAAAAGTCAGGAGGCATGTGGGATAGAGGGGACGAGGAGGGTCAGGGATTGAAAACACATTTCAAACAGGGTCTGAAGGAGGCGGGTTGTGTCAGTGCAGAGGTGGAGAATTTGACTGAAGTGTTAAGAGACACTTGTGTTTGGCTGGCTTGTCGAAGTCCAGCACAAAGTCTGTTTTAGTGTGCTGTCTCTGTGTGTGGTTCACCCAGGCGTTCTTTTGGGTCGGGAGGTGGGCGAGGCTTGTGGACGTAGGGGGTTAAAAGACCATGTGACGCTGCTCTGGGACGAGGCGTTGCTTTTGTGTCAAGCAACAAAAAGATGGTCGCGCCTGGAGCAGGCTCGTCTTTGTCCTCACCCCTCCCATTATGTTTGCATCAGTGCAAAATATGATTTCAGATCATCCCAGAAGAAAAGAAAAGATCATTTGAGAGTTGAGTGTCTGTGTGTGTGTGTGTGTGTGTGTGTGTGTGTGTGTGTGTGTGTGTGTGTGTGTGTGTGTGTGTGTGTGT
>JAUYWH010000005.1:23701005-23736419 GCA_034779795.1 Ctenopoma multispine | reverse complement strand
GTGTGTGTGTGTGTGTGTGTGTGTGTGTGTGTGTGTGTGTGTGTGTGTGTGTGTGTGTGTGTGTGTGCGTGTGTGTAAAGGGAGGGAGGTAAGGAGGGGGCAGCTGCTGAATAGCCTCCTGTGTAGTAATCAGCGGGTTGAGCCCCCCAGGATGGGGGAAGAAGAATGGGATAAAGACTGTAAGTGTTCTGAAGATGTGACTGCCACACCACCGCTTCTTTTGCCTTGTGGGCACTAGGAAAGAATTTACAGATCTGTCATCTGCCAGACATTACACCCCCCTCACACACACACACACACACACACACACACCACCACCCCTTTTCTTTCTCTCACACACTCAAACACACACATACACATCAATGTTCTTTCCCCAGCAATCCTCAGGATTCTTCCTGTAACTTTGGGTGACCTCCACCCCAGACCAGACACACAATAACCTAGCAGATCCCTCAGCAGCCCCCTCCTGGTGTGAGAGGACTTAGTCAATGTCTCAGAAACTTATGACTAGCCTTCAGGTAGATTGCAAGTGTGTGTAAGGGAGAAAGAGGTCACGTTAGAAGCCAAGTAGGAGTGTGAGGATGCTTGCCCCGCACAATGCACTCCGACAAGAAGGCAGTATAAACACGACACACTAACAGGGTGGGGGAATTCCTCATGCATGGCTACTAACCAAACATGAAATGTTTATGTTGTCTATGTGTGGGAGGGTGTGTGGATATGCACACTTGAGAAAAAAACAAGACTCTCATCCGCATGCGGTGCCTCCCGCCATTTCATGTATTCTTGCGTCATAGAGTGGCAGTTGGTGGGGGGTGGGGGAGGGTTTGGTTGGGGCAGCGCTGCCATCTCCTGACCAAAGATATGGATATTGAACAGGACAAGACATTAACATTTCACCAGCACCTTTCCTGTGCTCCTCTTTTTTTCTCACCCTCTCTCTTCTTCCTTTTGACATGGTGGTGGCATTCCCCAGAGCTGTGGCACACTCAAAGTGTGCTGGGGGGAAGTGCCACGAGCCAGAGGCACACCCACATGGCAACGGGAGATGGAGCAAAATGAGCTGAAGAGAGGTATCTCAGCAGCCTTCATGTGGTGGGAGAGCCTCGGGCAGCCTGCTTTAACCCCGGGCATTCGTCTCTCTTACAGCCTTTAAACACAGTCTTTCTCTCTCAGACCCCACTTTCATATGGTTCTTTTAATGATCTGTGCTATGCTGTATGAAACACATGCACACAACGCTTGTCCTGAAATCAGTCTTTGGTGTCGCTGCTTGAGCAGGGTTTTTGGAGTATTTGTGTTCTTTCTTTATACATTTCTAAGTGTTGAGGTGTTGCTGTTTGGATATTTAAAATGCCTTGTGCATGCCCTGTAGCTGCTGTAGGGTTCATGGCTAATTAACATGTGATTTTGCAGGGGAGACAAATTTAGGTGCAATTGTAATGAATGTCTTTAGATTTAAATTACACCCCATTTAGAAGAGTCACATTTTTTCTTGAATAACTTGTGCTGTAAAGAGTTGAGGATGGTGGTGTTGAGATTTAAACCAAAAGAATATCCAGAGTCTGAACTGGAAAAATGATCCAGCGGCTCATAAATAACAGGGTTCAGTCAGCCTCTGTTGCTCTTGCTTCATTTCATTTGGTTTCTTAATAAAAGACTAGAGGTAGTTCAGGCCAGAAATAGGGTGTGCTCTACCCAGCGCTGACTGTCGCTCTGCTGTTTACTTTAGTGTGACATTAACACCCAGCATACATATGTTAAGAGCCCTCTCTGAAAGTAGAGTGTGTGGTCAGAGCAAGGGATTTGTTCAAATTAGGCTCTTAAAGATCATGTAACATAAGTGGAAATAAATGTGGATGCCTCGACCATGTTATTTTTCTGATGCTCTGCCAAAACCCTGGACTTCAAGACGTCTCATGTCTCAACTACTCAGTAAAAGGAAGGCATTAAAAACAGAACTTTGTGCTGGTTTTATGAGACACCTTGGAGTGTTTCGAGAAGCTTGGCTCTCAGGCCTCCATAATACAGCCTCACAGAGTGTGTAGGAGGGCCAAGTTATGTCTTATGCGCAATGTCCATTGAGTTGTCTGTTATACATGGTAATGAATGGTGGTCAGAGAAACAGTGTCCTGTATCAAAGAGCTGAGCTAACATGTCTTTCTCACGGATCCGGAGAAGTGGCCCTTTGTCACGGCGGACGCCTGCTATCGACTCCCAGCATCTCACAAAATATGCCCCATTGTTGGTGAAGGCCAACTGCATTTACAACTCTGAACCGACAACATTCCTGAAGTCAGCAACACCAACCCCTCCCTCTATAACTTCCAAGACTGACTGCAGTCAATTACACTTACTTTCACTCCTGGTCATTGAGAATCGTTTTTGCACTTTTTTCAAAATTCAATTCAGGTGTATTATTATAATAATAATTATTCTTGTTAATATTTCAGTATTGTACTTAATACTGAAATATACAGTATACTGGTGTACCAGTAAGACTGTATATGCAAATACATAACTGTGATATTAAGTAAACCTGTAAATATTGAGGTGAGCTGGCTCATTAGATCAGCAACTACAACTAACATGATCGCAAACAGAGCTCAGGTGTGACAAGCAACACCCCACTCCCCCACTGTCCACCCCCCCAATTTGAAACATGCAGGACTCAAGAAGAGACCTAGCTCATCTCTGTCTGCAAACAAGCACAGTAAACCCTTAGAGAGCACTGAAGGCTTCTTTCTCTGTGAAAATGGTGGCAGTGAAAATGGTGCTGGGGGAAAACAGGTGGTTGAATCCATTTTAAAAGCCCTAGCACCACCACCCCATCCACCATCCACTTCCCTTTCATAGTGTTGGTAGTGTTGGAATGTTTTTCATCAGAAGGGGGCTATTTACTCAGCTCCAGCTTCTGCATGAATGTGCATCTGCAAGTGAGAGAGTGTCGAGAAGCTCAGGAAAGCATTTATTTATAGGTATCTGAAAGCTGCGGGACCCTGAAACTCTGGGATGTATTATGATGTGCTTTTGAAAATGAAAAACCAAACCCCACACAGACAGATATAGCTATTTTTATCACTTAGTTTAGCTCCCAATTGTACTCCATAAAAGTTGCATTCCCACCCCACCCCCTACACCCACATTACCTTGTTAGTCCAAACACTGTGTTGTTAGTGTGCTCAAAATCCATGCAGGTGTCCAATGAAAGGAAAAATGCCAGGAGTCGTGTGACAACTGTTAAGACAATATGAGGATGTGGAGCAAACGTCGTTAAAAATGTACAGTACTTGGTAGCAACCACACTTTAGTGCAGAGGCCCGTGGCTCCTGCGTCAATGTGTTGTAGAATACAGTCTAAATCGGCTCACCATCCTGGTGCTAACAACTCCAATGATGAAGTCAGCACCTCTCAACATCTTGCCCCTTAATGGAGTCTTCACTGCCTTTGTCCTTAACCATCCATTTCCATTAATTATTCAGGGGGAGAAAGGAAAACCGTTTGAGTGGGTAACACTGATCCAGTGTACTCAACCAATCTATGCAGTGTAAGTAATAAAATACCACGCACTCAGACGACACAATAAAAGAGATGGAGACAGAGGAGACGCTTGTTAAAAATGTAAGTAGACGGAAGCTACCCGAAGACAACAAAGGGAGGAGGCGGCAGCGGCTCGGGAGTCAAAAGACACAGCTACAACATCTTAGTGTCTGGGTTAATCAGCGAAACAGGCCGATAGCAGCTGGTGTTTCACTGTATCCGCCCGGTCCACGGAGGGCGCCTGTCTAAGCAGAGCCTGACTTGATGTGATGCACCCTCAGTGCAGCTGAGTGATGCTAATTGGGATTAGCGCCCATTGCGCTAAAGTGACATTCCAAGGGGCTGCCTTCCTAGACTCTGCTCGCCACACTGTCAAACTCTGCCGTATGTTTTCTTCTTGCCCCCCAGGGCTGTGCAAAGATGGAGGGCATAGAAAATAAAAAGCAGAAGAGAGAAGTAGAATCACAAATGCAAAGAAGTAAAGAGACCCAGCCACTGTGTTATGATACTAGTGCCTAGCCTGGAAAAGGTCATGATGCACTTTTGAACTTTCACTCTGAATAAAGCTAGCATTCCCTCCTTCCAATGAGGGGAGGGGTTGGAAATCTATAAGACATCCTGCAAATATGAATCCCTACAACCGGTCTCACACCTTCATTGACAAGAAGATTTTGCACCCTGAGTTTGATGCACCCTGAGTTTGATAAACCCACCCACCCAGCTGGTGTGAAAAGAGGAGGTTGGAGGGAAGATGATTTTTCTCCCTTTAGATTTTGGAGGGGGGGGGCTTTCTGAGGTATTAGATCCATGAACTGGGAGTGCTGTATTGAATATTTTATCGACTGTCTGCTTGCCCAGTGCTGACCTGCCTGACATGCTAAGTTCCCGGCTCGCTGGAGACGCCACGTCGCTTCGCATCAGCCCAGCCACCCGTGAGGCTCCCCTGCATTTCCTGTGAATAAACTCGCACACAGTGGGGGAGGAAGAGAGGCCAGGGCACAGGGGCACTGGGGCTGAGATGAGGAGAAAACACACACATTCTTTCTCTGAAGAACAACACACACAGTTTTGTGTACAGTATGAACTCCCTTGGTCAAAGCCTGATGAATCCTGTGAAAGCACCCAGTGAATTGAAACGACCTGAAACCTCTATTTTAATTACAGCTTCACTGTTCACAAGTTTGCTGCTCAGACAGGTCAGAGCTGGTTGAGACTATGTAACAAGATATCAACTTAATGAATAATCCAACAAGTCCTCATACCTAAACTGCAAAATACGTACTATAGTTTGTCTTTGGCTTCCATAATTACTTATACAGGAGCGTTTTCATCTTGAGCACCAGAGCAGCATACCCAAGGTCATTACAGTGTAACGACAACAGAGGGTTTGTCTGTGTCATTCAAAACCACCCAATATCATTTATATAGGTACGCCTATCCGCATTTCACCTAACATCTTTTTGGTTAATATTCAGTTAAATTTATACAAGTGACTTGTATTAAGGTTGAAGAAAAGATTAGTTAGTTACAATAAAAAAAACTGGTTTCTATTGTCAGTGTCCAGCCATCCACTTGACCCCTCTGTAAAATGTTTTGCAGCAGTACCTTGTGGTCATGCTGCTTCTACCTTTGAGAATGATTTGACAAGGCATGGCCACAAGACCTCGATCTTCAAAAAATGTAATATAAGTTGCTTTGAACATTTGAACAAAAAAACCTTTGTTTGACTGGTCATATGATGCAATGTCAGTGCATTACTTCAAGTGTTGCACATTGAGCAGTAAAATGATGTAAAGCAGTGAAAACAGACTTTACGTTTCAGTAGCATGTGTAGCTATTATTGACATACAGCTGTTTGATTTACATAGTGTTCATGAAGTCTTATAACAAATCATATGCTCATTATACCCACATTTGAGGGCATGGTAACCGTACAATTAGAGAATGACATGGTAATTTCTACAAAAGCGTGCTATTGTGTGTAATTTGTTTGTGCTCATCTAGTGATTATATTGTAATGACTTTTTTGCTGGTCATACGCTGTAGTTATGTATCATACCAGTGTAGTTTAAGTCAGAGGGTACCAATCAGAAGTGCCATCTTTTTCACATTGCATGTGAGTGACATTAGCACAATAATAACAGGTTGAGAGTGACACAGTCTAGTGTGCTCAGGGAATTATGCTCTGAGGATGTGAGTACACTCTCTCAACCCCTCAAACACCCCCCCCACCCCCCACCCCATCCCTATCCCTCTGTCTCTGGCTCATTACTGGCAGTGGGGCTTCCTAATGTGTTAAAACTCAGTGGGGTGGAAACGTCAGCCAACGGACTTTGGTCCCCCAACGGTCTTTACTTATTCATGCAAGCGCTGGCCTCTCCCCAGGACAGTGTAGCCCTGACCCAGGAGGACAGCAGGGCCTAGAAAAAAATGACCCTGCATCAGGGTCGCTCAGCATTTTAGTCCAATGAGTCGACAAATGACAGCATCAGTGGTGTACTGTGCTCACTTCTGTTGATGGCGAAAATGTGCCACTCTCCAGCCCCATGTTGCATTTTTCCTCCCTCCCCAACCCCCTTTTTGTTTACCCTTCCTAGCATAGCCTAATTACCACACTATTTGATGGTGAGACTACCTAGAATAGATATTATTGAGCTTGGAATAAAAATTACAGCAACCCATCACCATCCACCCACTGTGTGATATATATGACGCTTGATTGTAGCAGTAAAACTGACTGAGGAAACCTATAGTTGATACTCGTGGATGATCATTTGTATTTTCTGATGACACTAAACCTGAATTAATTTGGGGGACGATAGCATGTATTGTTACTTTATGACTGATGTGTTATCCTTGCTGCAAGTGAAGCAAGCTTGGAATGAAGGTGGTAGACTATCTCAGTTGTGAGGAGTATGACTGAGGTCAGGTTGGTGTACTGGATAAGGCTTGTTCACTGCTTTAGGGTAAAAGCAGATGCATTTTATTATCAATAATATGTACTGTTGAGTATGAATAAAAGCGTGTGCATCTGTAGTGTGAGTATATGGCTGCCTGAAGACAAGGAAAAGCATGAACGGGCCCCAAGAAGTAGACTTTGTTATTTTGTCTTTCAAAAGATGCCATTTGACTGCAGGCAAAAAATATCTGTTGTCAATCACCTCTGTCCAAAAAGGTCCTCACTAGTTAAGTCTACCAGTCGTGTTTTTTGTATTTAATCTGTGTCCTCTTGTCTCTTCTTCCATCTCCTCATCTATCTACCTCACACTTTAAGTTCCACTTTGCTACATCCCTCCAAGCAATCCCTTTCCTCTGTCAACACTCCCAGCCTTTCTTCCCATGTTGTCCCTCCCTGTCTTCCTCAGTCCTCCCTCCTCTTTGCTCTCCCACCCTGCCCGTCACAGAGCCGTCAGAGAACATTTGGAGAATCCCTCCCAACTTGTTTGTTTGTCTTCCTGTCATTCTAATTTTCCAAAAACCCCAACCACAGAGTCTTGACAAGATGTTTTACAGTTGGCCCTTCAAATGAAAGTTTTAGATATTCAAGATGGAGTTGGCTGGCAGCTTTTTCCCGCACATTTGCAGCCACAGAAAATGTGATTTACCAACCAGGGTGTGTTCATCGCCTTTGACAACATGATGCTTTTGATAGGGTTGTGGTGGCTGAGTTGTCTGTGTGCGGTTGTGGGGAAGTGGGAAGAGCTCGAGCGCCATAAATCACTTCATACAGTATATCACTTAGGAAAAGGTTTATATCAATGCAGCAGTTTTAAGAGGTCACTGGATGTTTGTAGACTGAAATGATCAGTAGGTTTTTTTAATAGCTTAATTGAATGAAATTAGTTCATTAAACACTAACACTGAAGCACCAAATCCAGTCTAACCCTTTCAGCCTCAAATTAATTTTTAGTAACAGGAAAAATCTGATATTTGGAGAGAATTACCATATGGGGTAGTACATTAAAATAAAATAATAAAACATATTTATGTGGAGTAATCAGGTAGTTAGTTTATAACTGTTTCAAACAAGCAACGTCTGCCTCAAGAGGGCTAATGTAAATTTAATTCCAACTTTATTGGTTAATTTGTTAAAATCCCGCTTCATATTTCAATTTTCAGCCATGTGAAATGATCATAACTATTATAAAACATTAACTAGCTGTGTTCAAGAACCATCATATAAATAGTGCATGAGACTGACTGACACTGACTGACACAGACTCAGAGATATTTTTATGTGGGCATAAATAATTGAACTCACTACTTAACCTCAGCTCTTTTTCTTTGTATTATCACTATTTGGCATGTACATATAGTATGTGTGGTGTGTGATTAATGTACCTCATTGGTTATTTAAGTTATTCTATTTTTTATGCAGTTTTATCTTTATGGAGTAGAAAGCAGGATCCAAAGGGTAATGTGACACTGGCAGAAATCAGTTCTCAGTATGTTGAGGCATAGAGGAAAATTCTACAAATGAATCTTAGAAAAGACTTGAATGCACCCTTGCACACCTTCTTATTCAAAAATGTATTTTTATGCTGAAATATTTACCTAAGCACACATATTCTAACTAGCACAGATTTATAAATGCACATCGGTGACTGGATGAAAATGTTGGATTGTCAGTTTCAGAAAGTTACTTAAATGACGCGATAGGTGTTTCCAAAGCTATCCAGGCATCCAACAAGGAGTTCAGATGGGCAGTCTAATGCCTTATATGCTATGCTACATAATTAACCCTCTTACCATTACCCACTTCCACACAACTGCCTCCAGTCCTTCCAGTGCCTATAGCACAGACTAGCTTTAGCCTTAATTTTAGTTTTTAAGTTTTTTTATTAGTCATATGACTCTACGCTTGCCATCTTCAGTCAGCAGGTTGCTATGTTCACCACTTTCTCCCGGACTGAAGTCTAACAAAACATTTCAAGTTTATTCAGCTTAGAAATGCAAGTTCCTTTGCTGCCTTCATTTGAAATAAACATATTTCACCTTTCCTAGTATCTGTTGAATTCATTTTGAAGTATATGGTGCACAGTGAATTCACTGCTAACATTTATGGTGGTTAGTGTTTATATTACTGTTAAATGCTGCTGCAAGCTTAAGTTGCATATTGCAGCTTTAAATTTTACATTTATCAAAAGGTTCCATTATGCATAGGTTCTTCAAACAGCAAAAAGCATCTTCTCTTTAGAGGTTTATCCTTTCCAATACAAGTCTTCTTGTTTTTTTTAGAGTGACTGTTGAGTGAACAGACAGCAGTTCATTAATTTAAATCATTGTTTCAGTTGCATTGTTTAAAATATCAACTGATGAGCTAAACAATAAAGAATAGTAATATTAGCAAGTATCTCTTCCAGTGGCACTCACTGTGGTACATTAAAGCTGTTCAGACATGCACTGGAACCCTGAACTTCTCTAAACGTTATCTGGACATAAATGTCTGACTTAGTCAGCCTAGACATTAAACAGACGTTATCCAGCTTCCTAGTACAAACTCTCGAGCCAATGTGTGAATACAGCAGGTAATTGTTGAATTCACAGCTAGCAAGTGCAATCCTTTTCAACTGATCTGTTCAGCACTACACCAGAAAGTATGGGAAATATTTATCATGCTTATTAATGCTGTATCACAGTTCTCTCATGCAGGGCTGTGTACGTTTCTAAGCAACTGACGCTGCTTTAATGTGCTGTAAACAAAACTCTGATTTCCAAAGTGCACATTTTGTGTCACATCTACCCCTATTCCACCAACGGGAAGTTCGTGTTAATTCTCTGCTGATATGACTGTTGGCTTCAGAGTTGGTTCTACTTTGAAACTGTTTAAGAATCGTTTTTCTATGTGCTAGAGAGCCACTGTAGAGTCACGGCATTATGCCATCATATACTGTACATCTACATATGTCTCCACTACAACACATGCACTCTAATGACTCTGTATAAGCGCTGCGTCTGACATTTGTGGTGGAAAAGGGGTAATCATACTACCCTGTTGACAATGTCTGATGAAGCAGAAACCTGGTTCACCTTGGAAACCTTCTACAATTCACCACTGAAGAGGTGTCCTAACCAAACCCCCTACTGCCCCAGTGTGTCAGAATGTCATTAAAATCCAGTCTCTTGAAATGGTTTCTCAGTTTGCCCTTGTTGCTTCTTCTCTCAGACCATATTGAATAAATAAAGCTGCTGGCACTTTGTCTACGCAAGAAAGCTTCTGCAAAGTGGGGAGGGTGTGGGGGGCTAGTGGGGGGTGAGAGTGAGAGGGTCACTATTATACCTTGCTAAAACCCTCTAAATGTAATTCAGCCGCAGGTCAGAACTTTAAAAGTACAACGCAATGTGTGCAACTGTATGTGTGTGAGAGTGTGTAAAAGCAGTTGGTTTTTAAAGGGGTTTTAAAAGGCTTGGAGGAGTGAAGGTCAGGTGATGGAGAAAGCGTTAACAGCAAACCTCTCTCCTCTCTCACCACATCTCTCCATCCTGCTCTTTCCCTCTGCCACCCATGAAAGTTTGATGTTAGAATTAGGTTGTTGACTCATCTCTCACCTCTGTGCTCATAGTATTGACAGGCTGCCAGCGGACTGCTGGGCGGGCCGAGATAGCCACTCAGTGTGCACTCCCTCCCTCACTGTCTCACTTCCTCTCTGTTCTTTTCACTTTCCTTTTGCTTCAGCATTAGCCAACAGCATCAGAAGTGTTTTTACAGAGCTTTAATGGCTCCAGCCCCAAACCTCACCTCCAGCATACACTCACTCAAACACACACACACACACACACATACACACACACTGTGGGGTGGAAATAGCTTGCTGGTGGTGGGAAAAAAAAATGTTGAACATAAAAAAGAAAACTTGTTGTGCTGATGGAGGATGACATGCCCCCCTTTTCTCACCCTCGGCTCCCCCAGCTCCTATCTTCCTTCCTTCTACCCACTGACTTATATCTTCAGCCTTCCTGGATTCTGTCCTTTTGTTTTCTTTTAGTCCATCATCAGTCCATCATTCGGGAACATTTTTTACTGTAAACTCCCTTTATGCAGTTAAAGGAAAGATCTTTTATTAATGTATCCATGCTGGCAAACGCTGTGTCCAGAGGCATTATGTTTTTGGTTTGTGCAAAATTGAGCACGAACGTCCATTTGGACTCAAAGATGAACTGATGAAATTCTGATGGGTGACCTCACACTCATTCTACTCTTGTGAACACAATGTTAGGATCAGTTTAATGGACTTTCTTCAAATTTGAATCACACAACCAGGCCATTGATGAACTGATTACATTTTGTTAATCAAAGGCCAAAGGTCCCTGTGATCTCATGTCTGTTCCACTGTCTATATCTCAGGAAGACATGGAGGGAAATTCATTATATCTGGCACAAATGTCTGGTGAACTGATTATTTGAGCAGCTATTCATGTAACTTGGTGGAGACATACAACCGCAAGGTGATCATTCTAGAGTCTTTCTCAATGCGAGTATCATTTAGGTACATTCCCAACCTGGACAGAGATCAGTGTTTGCTCCCAGGGTCAGACTGTGTCATTATAGCTGTACCTTACACTTTTTAAGTAAAGTTACTAGCTCCTTTAAACAGCCTGTTCAGGGCAGGATTACTTTTGGATGCAGTTCTGTATAAAATGTACCATACCAGCACTGAGGGTTATTGTGGACCTCTTTTATTTTGTGATTCTACTGCATGTGGCCCAGGGAATGTGTGCCTTCACAGACTGGGAGCAAACAGGTGTGATGATCACCAGAGATGTTGCTCTTGAGAGATTCTCCCACCCAAGCAGTCAAGACTCAAGAAAAGCTGTTGTGTCACGTTCAGATTAATGCATTAAAATGCATGTTGCAGGTGTTAGAATGGAGCCAATCATGCTCTTTAAAAAATGTGGTGCATTTCCAAGAGACTCCTTCATCTCTGGTACAGTGGATGCAATACATTTTATTATTGCTGTTGTTTTACATGAATATTGTTGTAGTGATGTTAGTTGGGAGTTTTTGTCTGTTAGGATTTTCCACTCTGAAAGGAGCAGCATTCCATTGGAAACCCCAGAAGTTTGTTATTGTATGTTTTGCCATGAAAACAGTCACATTTACTGTAGCTGTAATTGTCATCTTTTGATGAGGTCGCATCCTGAGTCATTCTTTCCTTTTCTCTCTGTTTTTCTCTGTTGTTCACACACTATCCTGCCTTTACCATACCCACCATCCCACCCCTGCCACCATCTTCTGGTGGAGGGTGGAGTGTGTGTTTGTGTGTGTTGAAGGGTTTAGCTGTGATGAGCGCTGTGTTAGCTAGGCCCAGCCAGAGGCGACGCTCATTAGCAGAGTTTAGCCACACAGGCAGTGAATGGGACGGCTTGTTGACACATACAATGGGATCAACCCCCTCACACTCGTGTGCGCACACACACATACACACACAACCGAGCCATGGCTCCAGCTTGACGCGTCATGCCCCCCTCTCTAACCCTCTTCAAACTGGGCTTGTGTGTGCATGTGTACGTGTGTGTCAGAACCCATCCAGATAGCTCATTTGATGCCCTTTTTCCCTCACCTTACACTGTCTCCCTCACACACACACACACACACAGTCACATGGCACACACTTCCTTGCTAACGCACCCGTGCACATAGACAAATTCTGCATTTATACGCTTAATGACCTATCACTCATTACGCCTACACAATTCTGGGAAGCTTATATACACATACAGTTTGAGACACACAATACATCTATTGTCTCTTAGTGGCAACAACCACAACTGCCCCTCACAGATTTTAGTGGCTCCGGTGAAGATGTCCCCTCAGGGGTTATATCATTCTCAAGGCCCACACTCCCCAATCCAACGCTCATACACCACAACATGCATACACTCACACACACACACACACACGTGCTCGGTAATGAAATAAGCAACCCTAATACACAGTAAACTGACCAGTTAGTGCTAATAAGTTCTTTCACTTTGGCCTGGATTGGCTGTCACATGGCAGTAAGACAAGGCTCTTTCTTATAGCCGCATCCACCCTGCCGGATGGGACATATCAGCTCCAATTTGGCCCATCGCCGCCTTTAAGAAAATTCATCAGGCCCTCGTTAGGAATGAAAGCAGTCTGTGTACCAGGAGCCGGGGCAGATGGGAGATTAGTTCAGGCTCCCACGGACAGGGAATATAGAAGGAGGAGTGCTGAGTGTTTGTGTGAGCTGAGATGGAGAAAATGAGGGAACATAAGGACACTCAACTTTTGTCTGTGTGTGTGTTGTATAAGGCACACACTTATGAATCTAATGGCTACCTTATAATAACAAAGCACTGAGGGATGAAAATGTAGCTGATTCATAAGAAAAATAACATAAAAGTGCTACACTCAATTATATTCTTACCCATGTGCTACAGCCTCCTTAGTGCACAGGCTGACCTCAGTATGACTGCCTGCCACTGCATTGTACATAATTAAAAATTGCACACGGCTACAAAAACAGCAAATCTTCATGACTGAGAAGTTTTAATGAGGTCATGTTTGTTGGTTGGTTTTTTATTTGTCTGAAAAATGACTTGTGTCAATTAACTAGTTCTGATCTCAATCTCTGTTTTATAAATAAGTGCAGAACATCAACAGACACAACATCTGATGTGCACCAAAATTATTCTTTTTTGTTTAGGCCCTCACAACAGCATCTTGGAATAGAATGTATATAATCATTTTCTGTACTGTGCAAAAAGTCTTAGGCCAGCATTAGATTAGTTTTTTAGTAACGCTATGATCAAAATGTCTATATATTTCTCAGTTTTAATATTAGAACAATTAGAAAAACAAAAAGTGGTTTAATTGGCTGCTTTCCTTTTCCAAAGACCATTCCAGATATATATTTACATATACATAGTCATAACTTCCTTGCCAAAACAACAAATCTAATGCTGGCCTAACACTTTTTCCACAGTAGGAAGCATCATCTCAAGCCACAGACTGATTCTGCATTCAAGACAGTTACTGACTTTGACCTTGTCAGTTGTCTGCAGTATGTCACACGTCATTTTCACATAGTAAATACTGAATCTCTTTAAAAAACAAACAAACATTGATAGCAATTTTGAGAGCAGAAAAATTCACCAATGTTGCGTTTACTCTTGTGTTTCTGACAATAAAATATCTATTCTGAGATGAAAGGATCAATTCTGAGAATAAAGTCCTAAGTTCCATAAGTTCCTAATTTACCTTAATGTCACTTTTTAAAAGTTTGTTCTCAGACGTTTGCTGTCCAAATTCAGATTTTTTTTCCTCTCAATTCTGGTTTAGAAATATTGTTATTTTCACGTGGCCCTAATCCATCATCTTTGTGAAATACAGCACAAAGCATTAAAGAAACACACAAACTACCAGTTAAAACTTGGTGCACAAGACCACTATGTAATCACGGCCTCTGGCATCCCACACTTGCCTTTTTCACTTTAACCACACATGTTATTTTTGATCACCATTGTTTCTGATCTGATTTCACGAGGTTGCTACCTCTGTAACCTTTTGTGTGCATCCACTGGTGTGGAATTTCAGCAAATACAGAGCAAATGTGCAGTAAGTATACAGTTGATTTCAGGGAGTTCCCCCTTCATTATACAGACAGTGTTGTCTTTAGCTTTGAGTGAGGGTGAGAGAGCAGATGTTGTCAAATAACATTTTTCTGAAGGCACAGTATGGCCCACCATGATCACATCAACTGCAGCTTCACGGCAGGGAAATGGGAGCTTTCAGACAGCAAGCAGCCGCTCCTGAACACCCCCAGTCCTACCAGCCTGCACAGGCTGCTTCTATTGCTGAGTACAATCTTGTCACACTGCTAAAAAGAGCAGGTTGTAGTTTAAAGTAGTGTAAATAGTTAGCAAGAAGACACAATGAACAGGACAGAGTTTTACTAACCAGTAACTCTTCTCATATCAGATAAGCAGACACTGAAGCTGGTGTTTATTGTTCTTAACAAAGAAGGAAAAGGGTGTAGAAACAGAAATTGGGGGAAGGGAACTAGGGTACCATCATGATATAAAGACAATCTCTATGTATGTTCAGGTTATACATGTATAAATACATTTACACATGAAGATAATTGTACTGCTTTTCTCCACCATTTACCATCTGTGTTTTAATTAAACCTAAACTTCACCTTGGCTAATACTTAGTAAAGTTTGTGGCATCAGCATGGGTCTCTGAACCTGGCCGGTTTTGACCCTTCAAACCTAACTGCAAACTCTTTGACTTTGCATGTCAACACTTTGCAATAGTTTATTATTTCATTGTCTCTTTGTGCTCTTAGTTATCAGTGTTTCCACATCAAGATGTTAACATTTACCCCCGAAATGATGCTACTTCTCTACAGTTCCAAAGCAAATCAAATTAAGTCATTTGCTCTGAATTATCTAATCTGACATGCCTCATTATTAAAGCATTTTCCTAGTAGGTAAATATCTGTAAATAGTTCCATCAAAGGCCGTTTTATAAATACAACTTGAACTTTCCTTCATGAAATTATCACAAAATAAATCATCCCACTGTGACGTAAGTCCTGGTAAAGGTATTGATACCACCTTGATAAAAAGTTCTCATACTAGCATCATAAGTAAGGAAACTGCAGAATGACATCAGATCAGAAAAAGCACTTTCTAACATTTTAAACACAACGACAAATGAGCTAAAAGTTGGTTTGGAGTTTAGAGGGCTTATTAAACAAAGACACCATCACTGTAAACTACACTTCTTACAAGACCTTTGAAGTGGTATAGAATGATGATTGTTAACAACTAAATATCACCTCAGCTGTACACATGTATAGGTTTGTGCTTGTGTCTACAGTCAGTGCTGGAATGTTGCTGTAGATGTGTGTAAACTAGAACTGCGTGTCCCAGTCTTATCTTCAGTTATTGCCACACACAGCAGCCTGATTACTGAAGTGAGACAACCACCTTCTCTCTCTCCCTTATCTCCTCCCTATCTATCACATTCCTCCCTTTGATCAATGCCAGGGGCATGTGTAGTTGGAGCCAGTGTGTTTGGATGTGTATTTGCGAGTGTGCGACTGAGATTATGGACGTGTTATCATGTGTACTGTGTGTCAGTGCGGTGAGAGCGCGTGTTTGTGTGTGCATACCAGATTGTCCATGCTTTGATCTGCCATGCAGTGTTGTCTTTGAACTGAAGGGCCATGTATGACAGAGGCTGGTGTTAAAGCAGCGAGGGCCTTCAGCAGATAAGGCGGGAGTCCCTAGGGCCAAATGGAGCTCAGTGAAGTTACCAGGGCTCTGTAGTTGTAGTGATAGGCCTCCAGGAAACATCGGCTATTATCTTATTCTTTCAAGACCAAACAGCTTGACACTGATTAGCCACAACTTTGAATACAACTAGTGGTTTTAATATTGTGAGAGACAAAGGTTAGAGACACAGACACATGTTCTGACACCTGTTGATGATGACCAGCGCTCAGTTTTTCCCATGCTGAGCCCTGTCCACTGCACCATTATGACTGATGTAAGTAACAAAGTAGAGATGTTTGAAGCTTATTTTGTTTGAAAAGTACTGCAAATAGAAGTAGGATGTCATCTTCTTTACTCAAGCATCCTCTGCAGTCACCAAGAGACATGATTCCTGCTTGAAAAATCAGTCAGTTTTGATGCAGTTTTTGCAGAAATGTAAAGTCAGGCCTGGTAAGTTTTATTTGAGTGCAGATTCAAGGAGAGAACAACTTCAACACCTGATTTCTAGTAATTAGTAATTTCACTCAAGTCACTTTTGTAAACTGCAAGCTAACGGCAACAACATTTTAGTAATTCTACCTTTTACCTTTGTTTTTCCTTGTAGGAGAGCCGTGCACTTTTTAAATAAAAATTTTATTAGATATATAGAATAGAATAGAATAGAATAGAATAAACCTTTATTATCCCACGAATGAGAAATTCAAATTTAAGTATATTAGGAGAAGGATAAGTTGGTTTGGTTTGTTGTTTGGCTCAATGTTTTATGAATCATTGTGTATATATTTTAGTTTTTGTTCCAATAGAAATGTCAGTGATCAGGGAGATCAGATACATGTCCAGTCTTGTTATTATTAGCTGTAAAGTTGTTTCATGGGTCATTCCCATAAGACATGAATGCAACATGTCACCCTTCCCCCGTTGGATGTGTTGGCCACGCATGGGAGCACCTTCACCCCATACCCCACCCTGTCCTCCTGACCCCCCTCACATGCTTCTCATTTAGGGCATCAGGCATCTTGGCTGCAGTCCTGACCTCCCTCCTCAGGGTTTTATGAGGCACCCATTAACTCCCTGCTGGCCCTCCATGGCTTGCTGGCCAGATTTACAGCACCATGAAGGTGGGAGTGTGTGTGCATGTGAGTAAAAGCTAAGACTGTGTTGATTATCACCACGTCCATCCTAACTAGCCCAGTGGGCGTTAGTGGGATAAGGTGTGTATGTTGGCTGCTTACCTCCATTAATCAGCACCATAAGCAGTAGTGAGCTAATGATGATATTTGGAAACTTATATGATATATATATATTTCTAATGTGGAGTTTCAGCAACACACTAAGATATTCTGTATACCAGCAGAACTACAATCCAGACCAGATCAGACCAATTAGAAATCAAATTATACATTGTGCCAAGTCTTGGATTTAATTTAAGTACTGCATCGATATTGAATAAACTGAGTGGGAGATATAGCCCTTTAAACAAAGCTGTAAATTGAAATGGTTCAAAACTAAGTGGACACTTTGCTACTAAGTGTCTGATTTCAGTTTACCAGCAAAAGAGAGTTAATGGTTCTAAAATAGCATGTGCGCAGAAAACTAGGAAATGTCGGGCTGGACGACAAAGGTGCAAGTGTAGTGTGGATGGAGGAATAATGAAGGGAAGCTAAAGAAAAACTCCCTTTGGGCTGTACAGCAGATATACGTATACAGGATGATTCTGTGTGCTCACATTCTGCAACGTCAACACCTGATCATTTAGCAGGACAATGATAATAAACCTGTGGCAAAAGTAGAGAGAAGGAATATCTGACCGAGTCCCTTACCTGATCTCAGTCTGAGTAAGCTGAAATCCACTTGTTGAAGACCAAACTAAAGGCAGGGAGACCTACAAGAAACATCTGAGGGCAGCTAGAGTGAAGACCTGGCAGAGCATCACCAGGGAGGATACAAAGTGTCTATGGATAGAAGACATCAATCAGTCAGAATATATTCCACAAAATGTAATGCTTGATTAGAGGCGAGGGAGCATTGAAGTCCAACAAGCATTTAGCAACCACTGAAGTTAAGGAAGACGATTCAAGTACACTAGCAAAATACACAACAGAAGAAATGACTGAGATGTCAGGACTGGAATTCTTCTGTGAAAGAAGACACCACTGGCTGACCTTTTCCCCTCTAAATGTGGAGTGGCATTCTAAGACTGAGGTGTTTATTTTGTGTCAGAAACACTTGGGAGTTGGAGTCCCATCCTTCCAGAGTGCTACTTTATGTCTTTAGGCAGAGAGCTAGCACCTAGGCACTTAGCTCTATAGCATATCTCCCTCCTCCTTTCTCACCCTTTACCCAAGTGGCATCGCACTGGAAGCAGGGGTGGGATCACAGCCCCAGAGGTGTTGCTAGACCTGTCCACAGCCTCAGTGTATGTGTGTGTGTGCTCCAGTGTGCATGTGTGCATTGTTGTCTGTCTTTGCTTTAATATCATGTTATGGCCAAATAATGTTCCCTTAGAAAAACAATTAGCTATGTTTTTAGTCACATTGGAATAACCTCTACGGCGCTTTTTCTCCTCCAATTATTTGATTCTCTGGGTTTTTGTGTCGCTTACCAAGTCTTGTTGCCATATTCCTAGATATTGGTGGTAGATTTTGTACAGTCTGTGGTTTGTAAATCTAGTTGTGTGTTTTTATTTTTTTGGATTACATAAATACAGTTGTCTATCTGCATAGGAGAGGTGGTCTGAAAAATACAGGGATGTGGAAAACCTACCTAAAAATGGATTTTCGATAGTAGTTCTGATCCAGGAGTAGTGTTAATTCACTGCTGCTGCCTGAAAAGACCTACATTGAGAGAGCAACCAACACAGGCAAGACCTTGTATGAACAACAGATAGTGAGTCTCCTCAGAATGGATCAAGGTATTACACATATCCCTGCTTTACTTTGCTATTTTTATGTGCAGAACTGTCTTTGAATCCAAAATGGTTTTTGAAGGAAGGAGTTCAGAAGTTCAAGGTCACATGTTAGTTATGTCTAAAAGGCCACCGCTCTCAGTCTTATGGCAAATACAGTCACAGAGCTGAGCTGGTTCACTGGTAAGCAGGGACTATAAAAGCACTCTTATGCACAACTCAAACAAATACACACATAGGTTTGTATGCAAAGCTGAGAATGGCTTGTCGCCGAGTGCTGCAGTAAAGGCTAATGGCTTTCACAGGAGGAGATACGCTCAGGTAGCATGTCGTCTCCATTACGCTGCTGCTTCAGTACCAAACTGCATCATTTCATTTTTCCTTATTTCACACCTCTGCCGAAGTTGATTCCACTTATGTATCAATTACATGCAGTTGTTTTTCCATTTATTCTGTTTATGTTCAAATTTCATAAAGTTATATACAGCATATTATATAAATATATATGTTTTTATAGTTCTTACCATGTGATATTTATATGATGCATGTATTACATTTTTATACTTCATTTATTATTTTAGCATCATGAAGCACTGTAGAAATTAGATAATTCCTTTTTCTGTTTCTTTCAGAACAATACTAGAGTATGTCTACGTTCAAAAATCTGAGACTAAGATGATAATCTTCATTAAAATGTTTTGCCCTTGCAGCAGTTGGGTGAAAAGTTTGCGCTTTTCTGTACTTTTTACCATCCTGCCAAGAAGGATGTGAAAACACTCCACCAGTTCTAATGATGGCTAAAGACACAGAACTTTCTGCTGAGTTAAAGCAGCATCTGTCTGAGTGTGTGTGTGAGAGCTGTGTCCGGGTCTGTGTGTCTGTATTTAAGGGGCCCGATGCCCTAGACAGCTTTGATCCCAAGGTCTTGTCATGTTTATGAGGGTGTTGAGAAGGGTAAGCCAGGCCAAAAGAACAGGTCACAGACTATCAGCCCAATGTGTTCATGTAAGAGAAATAGTATACAGTTTCACTGCAAAGTTCATGAACCGTTAATAATTTCCTCTATTTCTGCAAAGAATATGGCCTAAAATGTGAAAATATACTCATGCAGGGCTTATAACTAGAAAAAGGAAACCTAATAAATATCCAAGATAAAAATATTACACTTTCTGTCTTCCAGCCCTAACAACCACATACATTGCAGTAGTGTCTCCTGTCTCCATTGGTAAAGTGCTGTGTTTTGTTGACCCAATCGTCCACCCCAACCTCCTCCTGACAAATGTTTGAGGGTCTAAACCGTAGTTTAGAGGCGACTGTGTTTATGTTCACTACATTGTCAAATGATAACATGTACTGAATGGTAATCCTTGGTAGCTGGTACCAACAACCTACAGTATATATCTTAATGGAGGACAGTGTCTTAGTATTTGTACCAGAATACTATATTGTTTTGGCATTTTCTAATGTATTGAAACAAATGAAGCGATACCCTGACCTGGGGGACGGTGATAAAATGAAAGGAGAAGTTTTACCTAGTGAAGACTGTGGCGCAGGAGGTACAGCAGATTTTCCATCAACCTCATTGTTAACAGTTTTATCTCTGGCTCCTCTGGTCGTCATGCCCTTAGTGTCCTTGGGCAAGAAATGTTGGATAAAAGCATCTGCCAGATGACTAAATATAAGTAGCTAGTCCTGGCCTCAACACAGACAGCCCCTCTCACTTTTTTAACTGGACCTGAACTCAAAATAAAAACATTGCTTGCTCTTTCTTACAACACCTTCAGTGAGCAGTTATGGTGCAGAAAGCTGTACTGGGCGCAGCACTGGCTGAATACTAAAGGAGTTAATAAGCTTACATGTCAGGCCCAGTGGTTAGCTCCTTCTCGTCAAACAAAGAGTGATTATCCCACTTTCTAACAGGAAGGAAGGAATGCACTGTGCTGTACACAAGCATTCAGCAGAAAAAGGGCCAGGATAAGTTGTTGTGTGATTGTGGAATGTGTGTAATAGGGTGTGCACATGTCCTATGTTTGTGACTGCCTCTTAGTACATTGAGTCTACACGTGTGTCTGTGTGTGTGTGTCTGTGTGTGTGTGTGTGTGTGTCTGTGTGTGTCTGTGCATTTTCAGTCAGGGTGAGCAGCCACACATGGCGCCAAAGCCTCTATTCTAGAATTCTTGGTAAAGATGCTTATTTGAGACTCTCTTCACATACTCTGTGTGTGTGTGTGTGTGTGTGTGTGTGTGTGTGTGTGTGTGTGTGTGTGTGTGTGTGTGTGTGTGTGTGTGTGTTCATTCTGAGTGAACTGAGTAAAGCTGCCCTTTAGCCCGGGGCAGTCTCTCTTCATCTTCTCACTCTTGAGTGGCCACACACTAAGAGGCCAGATCCACTCATAGCAGCACAGGAAAAGACAAGGACATGAGTGAAGACACAACAGCCCTCTTCTTTTACATTAGCCATGTTTTCATACAAGGTGCTACATTAGTCGTATTACTTTATTATTAGTATTTTTAGCATTCAGCTTTATCGGGCTGGTGCAATTACAACACTCATGAAACCATGGTTGAATCATTTAAGCCTTATGTCACAGTGGTTTTTATTAGTACTAGTGGTTCTTTAATGTAACCACATTTCCCATAAACCTCCTTGCTGTTCCCCAGAAGTTCTTTGCTTATTTAAAGGTTTGGGGTACAGACATGTTGGAAGGTCTAGAGAGACCTGGCCAAGCAACAATAGCATAGCGAAAGATTTTTCATATAATAATGATGTTGCGATGCGTATTTGGTATCAAATGCTACTTTTAGTAAAGGAAAGTTGCGGGAGGTGGTGGGGGTGGATGGAGGGCGTATAATGTGCAGGACTGACAAACCGCAGACTTGAGTTTGAGTTCGAAGAAAGAAGAACTGTGTAAGTTTGGTTTTAAGCAAAAAAAAACATTTTGGTTTGGGTTAGGAAAAGATTATGTTTCTGTTTAAACTTCAATAGAGATTTAAACTAGATTTCTTTTGCTGCGTGAGACTGTATCTCTTGGATGGAGTACACTATGTTGCCAAACCTATGGATGTATTATGAGAACTGAACACCAGATCAAAGCATCACAGCTTCTCACTTTAACACTGCCGAGGTGTGTTAAAGTTTCTAGTCATTCCTGCTGACTTTTTGGTCACTAGGACATTTTGGCTGAAGGTATCTATACAATTGTCGTAACCTCTTAAGGGTTTTTTCCACCATAAAACACATAAATTGAATCAGTAGCTCTAGTAACAATAATAATACACCTTATCAAAAAGGGTGGAACATGTCGGATTTTCTTCTCAAAATTGTGGCCACGATTCGCAAAATCATAACTGATGCTGTTGATGCTGGCATCGGGATCACTAGGATGGAAAGGGTTAAAACATCCTTTGCATGACATCCACTGTCTAAATGCATTTCCCCATGAAATCCGTGAAGAGCAATGTCACTATTTGTATTTTCACCTCCTGTGCATGTTGTGTATTAAAGTAGGAAGTAGATACACTGGGTACACATTAATTTGTCTGTGTGTGTGTGTGTGTGTGTGTGTGTGTGTGTGTGTGTGTGTGTGTGTGTGTGTTCAACACTGCTGTCATGTGATGACTTCATGTCATCAGGCCAGAGGGTCTAATGTCCAGCCTGTCTCCATCTGCTGAACACGCACACACAAACACAGAGACACACACACCTCCCTCTGATGTGCACTGTCAGTTGACTTTCTTAAGCTGCCATTGAACTATCCTGTCAGTAACTGTCATACAGCAGGAGTTTACTGTGCATTGCAGGATTGTCAACCAGCACTTGTTGAGTGTGTTTAATATGCAGATGTTGTGAGAGCGTTCTCAGTGGCGTCTGATTGGTGGCGCTATGGCAAAGGGAGAAAAAGAGGAAGAAGAGCCTCCCTCTGTCTTTCCCCTGTTGGCTGAAGAGTCTGGAAATGAAATTGGATCCTCAGAGTGAAACATCAAACAACTAGCAGCTGCTGGGCTGTCAGGTCACCGACCGGTCAGAGGATGGACCACGGCCTCCTGTGTGTGTGTGTGTGTGTGTGTGTGTGTGTGTGTGTGTGTGTGTGTGTGTCTGAGGTTTATGTCTCTATCCATCTGAAGGTCTTACATTGGATTTTGAGTGTGTGGCATGTGCTTTTCTTAATGTGGCTTAAATGTTTCATATAATGTATATATCATGCAGCATTGTGTGTGTATATGCACATGTCCATAACCTGTAAACCCCACCTGTGTGTGTGGCACTCTGATATATCCCTGCCATCATCACATAGCATATGTCTCCTCACAGACTGAGGCGAGGTTAGCTACTGCTTAGCAGCAATGGAAGAGGAGAAAGATGAAGCAGTTCATGGCGTCTGGTCTGGACGACGAGGAGAGGCGCTGAAATGCTGTTGGGATGTGTGTGGGGGGGTGTAGGCCTGGAGTTGGGGTATCAGGGGCATCTGTCTTGTTTTTGGCATGTGGAATGGGTCAGTAACCATGTAGGCAGGCAAACTGAGCGGCTGGCGTAGCCCAGCCAAAGCAGATGGTAGAAGGGGTCACTACGGGGTCATTCCTGTGTTATCTGTGCCACATGTACGTGACATTTTGACAGCAAAACAGATCTATAGTTGTTCATCTCCCTCTGGCCACGGACAGGACAAGTTAGTAGTTCGTCTCTCTCTTTCTTGCTGTTGACATGTTTGTCTCCGTATTGATGTGCTTTTTTTTGTTGTTTTAGACAGAACCCAAATGTCAATCAAACATGATGTTCAGTAGTGATTTTTGTTCTTTTTCTTTAGTTTGCTTAGTAGTTGTTAAATAAATGATAACTACAATATATTTTCCAATGTGATGGTAATTTGTATTATGTTAATATTTTTGAAATATGATGTTGTGTTTCTCTGAGATGGGGGTCTAAGGACAGAGGGCATCTTCTGTTGTACGGATTGTAAAACCTTCTTAGCCAAATGTATTATCTGTGATTCTAGGCCATGCAAATGATATGGACTGCACCACGCTGTATGCACATATGTCAGTGTAGTGTAAACTGAAGCATGACGCTTTGGATGTTTTGTAATGGATCAGTGACTACTATCTGCATGGACACATACCTGACAGACTCAGTCTTGCACTGGAATGACCACTGGATGAGGAATTGTGCTGCCTAACTGTGTAATATGTTCCCAAAGGATAAGTTCACAATTGTGTGTCTTAAAACACCAAATAGGTGCCTACTGTATGTCAACACTGACAGAGGTCTTGCTTGCTGTAATCATTTCTCCTGTTCATAGTGGACACTGAAATATCACTTCCTAAAACTCTTTAATTTAATGTTGGAGTCTTATTATTTCTTCTGATAAACTTTAGTTCCCCCATCACTTACATCATAGGAAGCATCACTTGGAGGGATCTCTAAAAGGTCTGTACGAACAGCAAGCTAAACAGCTTTCACGTCTCACATGGTCACATGACTTGTTTTAAGATAGAAATTGTGAATTTGTCCTTTAATTTACTGGGCAACTGGACTAAAGTAATCCATTAGCTGCTTTAGCATCTATAAGCACCAGTTACATTATATAATCAAACAGCACGCTGGATGTGGCTGTGGCAGTAGGCTGTTCCTGTGCGGCCACTAAGTTTTCCTATGAGCTTTCCTGTTGGACCACTTTCTACGCTAACACTGCTGCTCGTTAACCCTGCTGCGCGCTTTGTCTGTTTGTGTGGGTAATTTGTTTTCCCCCAGTAATAATCTCCCCTGCAGTCAAAGATTTGTAAAGGAATCACACAGGAGGGAGAGAAACGAGGCTGAAACTGAATGTGAAAACAGCTGGACGGACAGCCATGCAACGACCTTGGAAAGTGGGTCTGTGTAAAGCATTACAAAGGCCCTGGGAGACACTCAGCCAATACATAAAGGACACTGTCTGCTCATCTTCTCTCCTCCTCTTCCTCCCTCTTTCCTCTTCACCCCTTTCTCCAGACTATTCTCTTTTTTATGTTCCTCCTGAGGTTATTCTCTTCCTCTTCTACACGTCTGCTGTCTGTTTCTTCATTCACTCTTTTGTTCAGATTGTTTTTTTCCATTTCTTGTCAAGTGATCCAACCTAGTTTCTTAGTAAAGCCCAGAGTGTTAACACTAAAGCTGCAAGAGTCATCAAAGGGTGGTGAACAGGTGAATCCTACAGGGGAAATCTAAATTGAAAAAAGAAGTCTTTTTGTATACTTACAGTATTTTTAAAGACAATAATACCTGGATTTTTAACAGATATATTTCCATCTCTGGAATGGCTAAGTTATTTGGAACATCCATAGTTTCACTTTGATTTCCTGGTGAAGATTATTTTATCATACGTCATTATATTTTGCTCTTTGACACAGTAAAGCTGGTGAGAATTCTTTAACATAAGGTGACCAAAAAGTTGAGATACATTCATACTGATCATTTTCATTATCCATTAATGTGGAACATACTTACACAGGATTGCCTTCAGAGTACTGTGTGCTGTAGTAGTGTGCAATTAGTTAAGAATAAAAATATGATTGACTAATACAATAAAAAACCCACTCTGGCTGCAAAGCAGCAGAGAACTGTTCCTCAGTCGCCCAGATATCTGCTGCACTCTGATCCGTATGAGCTCTTTCTGAAAACAACTTGATGGTAGTCAGCCAGCTTTGAACTCCACGGCATTCCTTTCTCAGGCAAGCCCTCAGATGCTAGCGCCCTGCTCAAGAGACACTCTCACCCCCTTAGACAAACTTTAATTAACTTCTGTGTGCAATTCTGAGTCTTCCAGCTTAACCTTTGACACACTGCCTTACCTGAGCACTGCCTCTCTAAGTGCCCTCCACTCACAGACAAAGGCTGCATAAAGACGAGATTAGCTGCTTGCCATTGTTTTCTCTGCTCATCTTATTGGAAAGGGCTTCAGGGCTCCGAGCCCAAAAGGCCATTCAGTGGGCCAGAATCAAGCACTTGAGCTTTCAGACTGGAGGCCAAGGGCCAGCTGGTAGTCCACTTGTAGTTAGCAGAGGCTCAGAGATTTTGGACCTAACCTTGTAAAACCTCTCATGGTGAAAAGAAGTGGAATTATCCTAGGTTGGATTTAAGAGTTGTTAGTGTGTGTGTGTGTGTGTGTGTGTGTGTGAGAGAGAGAGAGTTCTGTCTGGCTCCGCTGTGGCTGCCTGAAAGAGGTTTGGACACTTGGATAATTGCTTGGACCTTACGCCGACCATACACCCTTCCCCCCTTCACAAAACCATATCCGCTATATCAGCTCTATGTGAGTTTTTTTGTGCTTCTCTTTATGTGTGAACCTACACGTGTGTGAGAGTGTGTGTGTTTGTGGTCAGGAAAACTATAGAGAAGAGTTATAAACCCTCGAAAGAAAGTATCCTTGTGTGCTGTGTGCGTGTGTTTCTGACCTCACTTAGGATCTGCTCAGCTGACCACAGTTTTGAGCAAGGGTGTGTATGTCTGCACGGGTGTGTGTGTGTGTGTGTGTGTCAGCAGGGGGGAAGTGGCTTTAGGGGAGGCAGCTTTACAACTGACACTGACAAGTCGTTTGGCACTCCAAACCTTCCAGTCTCGCCACTGTCCTTGAAACTGGATCAACACGACAGGATACGTCTGTCTGTGTGTACTATTTAATGTCTGACTTTTTCATGTCTTCTGGATTACTTCCCATTTTCAAACCAGTATTTCACTCTTCGGTCTGCTCCACATCAGACACACGTACATTTTCTACCATTGTCTTACTCCACAAATACGCAAAAACGTGAATTATTCATCTGAGGTCAGTTGTGCGTTTCCTCTGTGATCACTGGATGCAATAGCATATCCAGAGACGTGTGTGTGTGTGTGTCTGTGTGTGACACCAACCCCATAAAACCGACTCGTCTTTTCCAAGCACTTAGAGATAATCCCCACAATTAGCCACAAAAGCTGCAGAGCACTTTGATCAGCACGGGGCAATATGGAACTCCTCAAAGATATGCTCCTCTTCCACCGCTATCTATCTCTCCTCCCAGTCGCACTTTAGCAAACTGATACTACACGCCGCGTCTGTTAAGAGGAGGAGGATCTAACTTTGGACCTCTCTTTCTCCCCCCCCCGCCCCCTCCTCTCTCCTGGTTTTCTGCAGTGGGATGAAACGTGGCCCTTTTAATGTCTGTCGGTTTTGGGATTTGTGATTACAGAATGTAAGGCAGTTTGTTTATGGCTTGAGTTACTGTTGAGAGGCAAAGCCAGGCCACACAGATATTTGGGCAGGCAGAGAGGAGGAGAAGGCGAAGAGATGAAAGGAAAAGAGGCAGAGAAAGAGGACAGGGATGTGATGGGGATGATAGCAAGTAGAGCCTTTTTGGAAAGACAGTAAATGAGGCAATGTTTGGAACAGCATTGCTACTTGGATGAAGCCAACTTTGTGTCTTACAATTTATTCATTTGCATGATTTTAAAATATTTACTTTTTGAGAAAATGTCTTTTTGGGAAACACATTATTTAAATTCTTGTTCTTGTGTTTTTAAGTGGAGACAGGTTTTTCCTGATTTCACATATGCTCATTTCATGTACATTATTTATGTGCTAATCATTTTTAGTCAAAACAAAGTCAAGTCTGGGAGCTCACAGCAACATGCTTCCTATCCTCTTCCCCTCCTGCACCCAGGTTTACAGCTAGCATTAGCTTCTTCCAGGATGCAGATGAAGGAGTAATGGAGCTGAATGGGAAGGTGGCTAGCTTGGTTTCAAAATGATGCGTCTTGTAGCTTTAACCATAGAACCATTAAGCTTCAGGGCTGTGACACACCCCGCTGACGGCTGGCCCTCAGTGAGTATCTGTCAGCCTGCTTTTTGCAGTGTGTCCCGCTCCGTTAGCACTGCTTGGACCCCCATTGTTGTGTCATGGCCTCCTCCTAATGCTTACAGCAGGTAGAGTGAATAACATAAATGTCAGCGTCCGGCGTCAAAGTCTTGTACCTTGTACTTCCAAAGGCCACCCAATCCATGTCCCTATGCTGTCTGTGCAGTTTAACAGTGCTGCTCTGCCTGCTAGTCAGAGTGATTCAGTTAGACAGTTAGTAATAAAGAATTATATTTCACAGGACATAGAGTTAATAAGGCACAAAGGTAGAAAACAGATGACAAATGGGAGAGAAACTAAAAATTGCATGTGAACGCAGAAATCAAAGCAGGATTATGTTTGTCATATAGTAATAATTAAAGAAAAGTCTTACTCAGCCTGGATAAGAGTCTGGGTGTAGCATTAACACTTCCAAAAGCACACATTCATGCTCACACGCACACAAGTGCACTTGTTCGTTGGAATGTGCAAACTTCACCACCCACTCAGACATAGTGTATGCACACAGTTTTAGGACAGCAACTGAATACACACACGGACCATGCAGCCAGCTTTACCAGGGAATATGATGACTCAGTAATGACCCCACAACATCTCTCTCCTCTTTCACACTCCTTTCGTCTTTTTCTCAGCCCTCCTCCCTGGCCGTTCACATAACCCTCACGGACTCCAGAGGGGAAAGAAAAAGGGGGGTGAGGGGAAGGAGGGAGTGGAGGGATGAGAAATTACAAGGGGGGGGGTACGAGAGGGCAAACTCTGTGTATGTGTGAGTGTGCAGAAATAGCTCTGTCTAAACACAAGCTAGCTTGGGAACCTAACCATCTTAGTTCAGTGCCACTGTTAGAAAGCCCTGCCACCTCTCAGCTGCAAGTCTGCATTTTCTATCTTGTCATCTTCTCATTTTGCAGTGCAAATGATCCCATGGTGGGATTGTGGCCCTTATTTTAGATGTGTGATGGTGTAAATGTGGTAAATAATAACATGATATAACTTATATATCACACACAGTTCACTATCAAGCAAGGTACTGTTATTTAGTACGATTTGTTATTACTAACATTTAAAATCTGACAACAGACATCGTAATTCAAGGTCTTTTCAAAGTTTTTCTTAACTTAGCAACTGGTACTCAAGACTAAAAGAAGCAGTTGAACCTTTGTGATAAAGAAATGACAGCAAATGGACTTTATGCCAAACTGCTATGTCCAAAATCAAACTTGGACACTCAGTTATGAGCATGTAAGACATCTCTGGCAGCCATATTGGATATGTTATTTCTCAGAAGGCAACTGCTGCCTTCTGTGTCTAAATGTACAGCTGCAAAATGAATTTTTTGCTGAAATCATATTTGTTTGCATCACAGCAGACTAGCTGGATATCATAATACGACTCAAGCTAAAAGATGCTAAGAAGCTGCCACATAGAGTACTTCCAATGATATGGATTTATTTGAACTTATTTGTAGTGTTTCATAAACAACTGTGCAGAGTTACAGTCACTGACATATATGACAACATATTTTCATTGATGATGTTTAGATAAAAAAAAGAAAGCGCACAATGTTGGTTCTGTTTCGTAACCTCAGCTCTATCAGAAAGTAATAGCACTGCAAGCTTTGTTTGTTTGTTTGTTTGAGGCGTGTTTACTTGATATGTGTCTGTATTTTTCTGTAGAAAACTTACTTAATGATTTAACCTATACTGCACCTGTGTGCTCTTTGTAAGTTGGCACTATCTTCTTAGAGCTGAGTTTCTATTGTGTGATTGTGTTCTCTGTGTACTGCACATATTGACAGACACATCTGACAGCCGTCACAGCACATTTGTCACATGGTGCATTTAATTACATGAGCTATACTAAACAAACATGTTTGTAATTTATACAGTATGAACTACAATACAGTGTGAAAACCAGTGTTCTTCTGGTTCATAATTATATGGTTTTTGTGTACTAGTATGCTTATTTGTGAGTGTATCTCATCTCCAGCAGCCCTGTTATGTACTATGTACTAACATCAGGGCGGCATTTATTAAGCTGATATTTTAGCTGCAGGGATTACTGTACATCAGACAACAGAGGGTGACAGCAAGAGACGGGGGACATGGACAGAGTACCACAAGCCCTGGGAAGGGACAGATAAGAGAAGCAAGTGGCCGAACCCTGGGTCATTTGGCAAGGAGAAAGAATCAGAGCTAGCTGGGCACAGCGTTGGGAAAAAGTGGGAATCCCCTGGAGGAAGGCAACATTGACCCAACAGGGAGAGACTTATGGAGCCTGAGGAGGAGAGTAACGAGTGCTGCTGGGAACCAAGTCCCAAATGTCCTGCCAGGATGCTGCCTTCTCCCCCGACCCCCTCTGGACACACACACTGTAGCCCTCATCCTGCTTCAGGTCAGGGGCTTCTGGGCAGCTTCCCACCGATTAGGTTCCTTTCTTTCCCTCCTTCCATCAGAGAGCCAATTGAAGAGAAGGATGGGGATGGATGGATGTTAAAATTAGTCAGTGACTGAACTCTGGCTGTCACTCTCCATCCCACATCTATCCTTCTTTCCTCCATCCATCATGATCTTCTGCACAAATACACAAGAACACAATCACACTCAATGGTGCGAGGCATTCAGGAAGGCTGGTAATTGTTTTCACTCATTAAAATGCACAGTCATTTCTCTGAGTATTAAGTATTTTGAATGATCTGTTAATAAATAGGTGTGAAATGATCAACACAAAAAACAACATAATGTGTTCTTGTAAAGTGTTCAGACATCAGCTTAAGTGGTTTTTGTCTCTAAACTGGAAGAATATTAAAAGCATATCCCCTATTTTGGTGTTTTAAAGGTGGTGGGGGAGAGCACTGTCTAACATGGTGCTGTTACAGTAAGTGTTGAAAGAAGTTGAGATTTGGTCAGTGGGAAAGCCATAGCATATGTTTTTCTGAAACGTTGGTAACAGTATACACAGCAGATATTGGCTCTTTTCAGAATCCAGTTTGGCCTTCTTTTTTAGTCAGTGTGTTTCTACTGAACACATACTCTAGTGTTAAAATTACAGCATGTAGAGCATGTTTATTTCTACCACCTTTTTTTTACTGTACCCTAGAATTTGATGATGCATTCGCCCACGATTCCCACTGGGCAGTTTCAGTCGATCTAATCTTATCTGGTGTGTTTGCACTTGTGAATGGCACAGTGTGTATTATCTCTGTGTTTACTGTCCTTGAGTCTGAACTATGGATGAACCTGGTTAAGTTTGCTTTTATGATGTGAACCATTTTCATTAAAGTCCTGCACACTGTACTCCTCCTTGTGACTCAGTTTCCATATAGCACTTCATTCATTCAAAAATGCTTCATCAGAACTTAATCCATGCAGTAATGAGTGGGTTGATTACCCAAGGTCAGGTCTTTCATTTTTCCTTAGTTAATGTGACAATGACAATAAAGATTTAGCTTATCTCATCTTATCTGCAATGTTTTTTTAAGTAGATATATTTACTGTGTCTGTGTCTCGAATTTGAGTAGTTTTCTAAATAATTAAACCCCCCACATTCCACTACTATTCCTTACATATACAGTATGTAAGCTTGCACATTATTATGATCAACTAAATGCATACCTCAGTTGGTAAGTATATGAATGTATGAACCCCAGGACTGATTTGGCGACCTCATTCTGGTTCAAATCCCAGTTCCTCCTAGCTACTTCCTTGGTCAAGACTGTAGTAGCTGCATACGCCTTTCCCAAATCAAATGTACAGTATATTTGGCTGCTTGAAAAGTGAAATATGTGAAGGCGCCAGAAACCTCCAGAAGCTAAGAACACAAGGAGGCTGAAGTTCTTCTTCACTAACACCCTGAATAAATGCTATCACATGAGGAGAAAGCACATTAACTATGATCATAGATGAACCTAACATGCCTATTTAGGCAGATTCTTCAGAACTGAAAAACAGCATGTTCCTTCACAGTTGAATAACTGGGAGTCTTTTAATATCTTGTCTTTGAAATGTTCCAGGAACGGATACACTGCGTGGTCTAAACTCCATTCGCAACACCCCAAATGCAAAACCAGGATGTAATCTGATTTTAGTGGTCACATGTACCGCTTGTAAAAGGTTCTTGTTAGACGAGAGCCAAACCTTTGAGTCCAAATGAAAACAGTTTGTTCTGCTGACAGAGTGCACACGCTCAAATCTTCTCTCACACTTTGATTGTGTGAGCTTGTCATTTCTGTAAAACGCAAGTCATATGTTCACACCCTCTTCGTTGGGGATGTTAAGAAAAAGCACGTCGGCTGCAGCTAAGGCTGAAAAATATGGAACAGGTGAGATGTGTTATCTCTCAAGAATGAATTGTTGGGTTCATTTAAGAAATTTGAAAGTCTGTTTTTCCTCGCTGTGTCCAGGAAAAAATCTCCTACATAGGCACATTTATATTATCTGATCTTACTCAGAGCATGTCTCACATAGGAATAACAGGGTTTCAGCAAAATATTGTTTGCAAAAACTGATAAGCAGCCACTGTACGAGGATGTTAAACTGACCCTGGGTCAGAATGTGGTTCTGCTTTAAGACATTAGTCACAACAACAACAAACAGTCAGAGCTAAGTGAGGCTGTATGGTCAGAGTTATGACGAACAGCTGCATGTGAACGTGTTTTGATGTTAGTGCAGATCAAAGTCAGTGGGTGAAGGAAATTGTGCTTTTTTCTGGGTCTTCTCTGTTTGGGTGTTGGATTGCGTCAAGAGCCCTGAGACCCCAGATAGACCCATTATGTGCTCACGCCATGGCTTGTGTAAAGGGGTCTTGCCTCTAGCATGTGTGGCTTCCTGCGTCTGGGTGTGTGTGTTTAGGCAGTTCTGAGTAGATAATGGCCCTGGAAGGCTGAGCCGTGGTGGGGTAATGGAGACAGATAACCCAGCTTCACTGTAAACACCTGTCCATACACTGTGATTCATCGTATACAGACATGTGGACACACACACACACATATAAGAAGGTGTTGTAGTCTGCTAGCCTAATGCATGTGAATATTTTGTCTCCAATGTGTCTATCTTTTATCCTTTATTGCATTGCTTGAGTTTGTAAAGGTTTTGGCCTTTGCTTTTGACAGCTTGATATAAACAAATGAAATGATGCTTTTACATCGATAGAGCCACTCTGGATACTGGAAATACTGGAATTACTGGTGATGAGTGTGAACAAGAGTGTTGTTAAAGCAATTGAATGATATTTAGGGACATTTGTGTTTCATTTTATACTTGTATACTTTTTAAGTGTAGCATTAACTTGTCCAGTCCCCTTCGAACTCCCTCCTGCTTTACACTAACCTCCCAACACATGCTTAGATGCACCAGCTTTAATGAGCTTGTTGAGTTGTGGGACACATGCGCTTTGTGTTTTTGAGGTTACTCTCAGTTCACCTCTCTGTGTAGATATGCAGGTAGTGTACATTTACATGCATTTTGCACAGAATTTCTGCATCAGCTTGAAAATTTTTCTTGTGCAGATCCTGTATGCGCAGTTTAGTATGTCAAGTTATTGACATACTAACATTTAGTGTTGTGCATGAATATGCATTCATGTTAGGTGGTGGATGGGTATGTGCACTGCCTCATCAGACACCCATACGTCAAACGTTTAGTTAACTGATACCATGATCACCTCCTAACCTTAACCATAGAGTAGTAGCCATAGTGTTTGCCACTGTGTGCATAAACCTTTTCTTTATTCTTACTGTATGTTGATTGTAATGCTGATACAATAATTCAGTTTTCCCAGTGGAATTAATAAAATCATACTTTGTGTCACTTCAGAGTAGTTTGATTGTTGATGTTGAGCCTTGATTCTATTCTGACAGAATGCAGACATTTAAATGCCTTTTGTTTCTGAATCTGGTCTTCATTTGGTTAAGCAAGCAGCCCATGTGGTTTGGTTGCGTGCACTACTGTGCAACCAAGATGATCTTGCCTGGCTATGTTCATGTGTCTACACACACGGCTGCTTCTGTGCTCTCTGTGTGAGTGTGTGTGTGTGAGCATGTGAGTGTGTGTGGACGCCAAGCTGTCTCCAGTGGAGGAGGCCCAGTATGTCAGTGTGGAGGTGGAAGGGGAGAGCAGAACTAGCTCTATAAATCAGGCCAGATTACAGAGGCAGAGAGGCCTGTGACTCCCTTCCACTACCCAGCCTCCTCTGCTTTATGTCAACCGAAACACACCAGTGAACCTGTATGCTTTAGTGGATGGTATCATAGCACTGGGTAGGTTGGTAGGCAGTGTTCTAGAGTACAGTAGGAATGTTTCACTTTAGAAACGTCCCTACTTGATGCACATTCTGACACGTTTGTACCACTTTTAAATTTGATAGAGAAACATCAGTGGTAATTCTACTCTTCTTCTAAGAAGCACCCTTTGGGGGTTTACTGTTGGGATCTTCAGTAGTCATAAAGGCAGTAAGCCCATAAGCTCAAAAGAGGAAGACATAGGAATTGTACTGTTGACAGAAGCCAACACAGCAAGCTCAATGCAGCCACAATACATGTGTTTTGACTACAATCATAGACATGTTTTATGTTTATATGCTGTAACCAGAAAAGATAAATGTCAACAAAATATATTGTGGAAGGGAGCGAATGTGACACATTGATGTTATTTAACTGCAACTTCATTTGAGACTAAGAAAACATAGGCCCAAATGGATTTTTACAGCCAGTATGAACTATATACAGTCCACATGCGCACTAATCATAACCTAACATACTAACTAAGGATTATTGCAGATTTCTCCATTTACCCCATTTACCAGGCTGTGAAATAATAATTTATGACATTAACATTAGAAAGTTGCAAAAAGGTCTTTACATAAAGAAAATAAATATGTTGCGTGTATTATTTTATGTTACAGCCATAATTATAATTGCTATCTTTTTGCACTCATATTATTTTGTATGTTTAATATCTAACAAAGTAAAATATAAACTTTTTTTTGTCTCGCACAGCAGGATGTACTGAGCAACTACGTCAGGTTTTCTTTGGCTGGTCACTATCGCTATAGTCGAGTGATTTGTCGTTGGTAATGTGAGTGGCCTGTTAGATCACATCCACACATGGAAACTGCTAAATTAAAGTTTAAACAACCACAAAGATTGTGATCACTTAAAACACTTGCTGAGGTGGTCTTTCATGCACTTGAAATCCATGTTCCATGTCCATTAAATGTAGCAGCTAATCCTAAAACATGCCATGCTAAGGATAAATGAAAAACTACTACAGCTATAGACAGAGCCTTGATGAAAGCCTTTGATGGAGCTTTTTACAAACAGTTCATACTAGCTACTGACACACAAAATCATCAGTTTATTCATCATGAGGATGTTTTTTGTGCTAGAATAATTTATCTTTGTAGCCACACGATCACAGCTGCATTTGAAGTTTTTCTAAGTCATTGTTCTCGACAAGATTTTGACTTTTTATCCTTGGATGGGGCATTTAATGTAGCCATTCTTCATCACTGACACAGAGAGTGATTATTTGTTATGTTTTCAGTAGCCCTATCGTTTGGGAAGCTCAGATCACCCATCTACATAATCCCCCTCCAGAACCTTCCAGTGTAAAATAATGGTTTTCGTGTTTTTCTTTTCTATTTTTGGGCAAGGAAAGCTGGCAATATGATGTTATGGGCGTCCAGCACTTTCTCTCTGTTCTCGCTCACCATAGTTTGGAATTTAATTGTGTTTTGACAACTCTTTTCCATGGCTGGCCCAATTATAGCCTCCAGTTGGGCTGGTAATGATAGTTGTTAATGGGGTGAAAAATGGACGTGCATCTGACAGAAACCATAAGCAGATCCTCTGAAAGGAG
>JAUYWH010000005.1:23689320-23700905 GCA_034779795.1 Ctenopoma multispine | reverse complement strand
TGGTAATGATAGTTGTTAATGGGGTGAAAAATGGACGTGCATCTGACAGAAACCATAAGCAGATCCTCTGAAAGGAGCAGTGGGAGCCAAGGAAAGCACGGGCAGGAATGACCTCGCTGTGCTCCTGTTCTCTGAAGGCCTTTATATAGCATATATGGCTCCCAGCATCTCCTCCATGGCCTTTACTGTTCTATTATGCATGTCAGCCATTTTGTCAGAGTTAAAACATCAGAGCAGTCAGTAGCTGCATCAGGGCTACTGTACGAGGCCATGGGAATGACTCTGAGCGACCCGTCACACACACAGGCACACATTTCTAAATGTCGTCAAATTTCTCACGCTTTTTTCCTTCCCTTCCGCTTGCTTCTCCTCCTCCTTCTCTGCCTCCTTTTTTTCCCCCTTGTTTCTTTTGTCACAGGGAAAGTATTGATCGCCCTCTTCCCAAAGTTATTTTTAATCAAAGATAAACAAGGAATCTACATTTCCTTGGGAGATGTGGGGTTGCCCAAAGTGCCTTGCTCTTTCTTACAGTTTTCTTTATGCTCAAGGGGGAGGCACTGAATGATAGAGATGCAGCCACAGCAGTGTGCACGATGACTGTGTTTTATAAAGGGGGGAGTTGGTCCAGCGGGTGTTTAGAGAATAACACAAGTGCCACCAGCGAGTGGGAGACGTGGGAAGTCCGGATTTAGTCTCAGTTAGTTGCAGCACATCCTATTATTATCCCCCGGACTGTGCGACAACACTGACCAGAAGAGACCCTAAACACACACATACACACACAGTTAAGAGTTCTCCCCTCTCTCACACAGACACAGGCCAGGCCGTTCCCAAGTCCTATTTCTTCTGGAGTTTATGGGAACACTTAAATTTAGCCCTGGCAGGGAGTGCAGGCATAATAATCAAAGCTCTTGTCACCAGGCTCCCAGTGCTAGGTGGTCTGGCTGCCCTCACCCTATGGAGGACATGTTTCCTTCCTTGTGCAGTGGCACTGCTGGGACCTGTAACTATTTTTTCCTTATGATGTCTCTGCAAGCTAGTAGAATTGGCACCTTTAAAACACACTGTGAGGGAAAGGGTCTTAGCTGGTGAGGGTGTGCAACTGGATAGTACTTAACTGGGCTCAAATTTTCTTGTGCTAATCAATAATTAATGTGATTAGATCACGGTTTTGTGATGTGACTTATGGGTTTCCCAACACAAGGGTGGCTTTCAGGGACTGAGCTATAACAGACTGCATTTACATTTACATTTAGTCAGTTTAATCTAAATCAACAGGTTACACTGAAATTGTTCAGTGCAGTTTAAAGACAACTGTTTTACTTTCTGAGCAACAGCTTAAACTGGTATAGATCTTTTAAAATACAAGTATTCACTTTAGTGATATAAACCTAAAGCAAAAAGAATATGAACATGTAAAATGTGCTGTATCTTATAATGTAAATAACAAACTGCTTATCTAATATACACTTTGAGTGCAATGATTAAAGTCAGTGATTTGTGCAGAGTGACAGCTGACTGCAAAGATCAAGTGACGTGTAGCTTGTAAAGTCAAAAGGCCACACTTGTAAGCTTATTCCTCATACTCTTGTTGGTACAACGCAATAATATTGTTATTCAAAGCATGAAAGCCTCCATGAGGTCAAAGGTGATGAGGTGCTAAGAAGGTCTTTGACACTTGACACACACACACACAGTCACTACCCTGGCTCCCTACAGAGTGAAACTGTCACCACCTGCAGTGGACGACTAATTAGCCTACGATTTGTGTCATACACACTTCAAGTGTTAGTGTGAGTGTGTGTATGTGTGTTCTAACTCCCTTCTAACCAGTCTCTTCTCTCTTTGTCTTTCCATGTTGTCCATCTGGTATCATCTTATGGATTCTAACAGGTCAGTGTTCATTTTCTGTCTTTTTGTGTTCAGTATGTCGGCTTTCTCTTACCAGCATATTGTCAATATAGTACTGTTTAGTATTAAGTCGCATTAGAACACAAATACACCACATATACCCACATAGTTTAATTTGCAGGCGATTTGAGAATTCTGCTGGTACCCCAACTCAATGCAGTGAACTGAATGATCTTTTTTGGTGCCCAACCCACTGGAAAATGTCATTGGATAAGCCATGTCTTACCAGAAACATTTTAGATGCAGTTTTGCAACCATTTATGTATCGCTCCCATACCCACAGCTTCTTCAGCTGCTGCACATGATGCCGACTAGATAAAAGTGCAAACTTTGAATCACTATTATCTAAAAGGGAGTTTTTGAGATACTTTATGTAGTGTCATAGTTTTACTTTACTAAATGTGACATACAATGACATTTTGACCTGTCACCAGGCGCTGCAGTGAGTATCAGGCCATGACATTATAAATCTGCTGGGTTCCAGGTGATGTTACTGTTCTCAAGCCCTAACCTACAATACCTTTAAAAGAACCTAAAATAGTTCCAAATCATAACTGCCATCAATAAATATCAAAACAAGGAGAAGCATGATGCAGAGGTTTGTACGTTGCCTGTTCGTCTGAATAAAGTAGAAGAAACTAGAATGTTAGTTTTTATCTATCACACCGGAGTGGAACAGCTCCGCATCATGTCTAGTGATGCAGAACTGTGTTCTATTCTGTGTTTCCTGAATGAAACTGAGGGGGCCCTGAACAATATTACAGTAATATCGGTAAATGTATTTTATAGACTTTTGTCATATCAACAAATAGAAACCCTCATGCAAACATTTTTAAAATCTTTTAAATGACTAATCTTTAAAATTGTCTCATAGTTTTTGCTTTTTCTATTAGATTTTTTTGTTTGGTTTGACTTTGTATACATTTAATTTCCTAACTGGAATGTTTGTATGTTTAAAGCCTTCACATCATTGTCCCAAATGACATGATGTAATTTCTGCATATCTTCCTTCAGCATGAGCAGGGTTGCACGTTCTGTCGGTCCAAATAGCTTTATTGCACTATTTGTCACTGCCAGCACTTTGGGGGGGTTTTTCACTCCCAAGGTGAAGAGAGATGAATTATGCCCAACAGACTCAGCTTTTTTCATTCTTCCTCTTCTCCCTCTGTTCCGTGAGAAAGTCAGGGAGGATGGAGGGAAGTCAGGCTGCTCATCAATCCTTCCATGGAGAGAGAACGCGCAATGGAGTTCTGAGGAAGTGAAGGTGTAGGAGGCTTGGTTTAGCCAAGGGGAGTCCCAGCAGGAATACACACACACATGCACAGAGGAAGAATAACACTCATATATCTGGCGCGTCAACAACTGGCCTCTGTTTGCTCAGTGCTGACACCAGAACAGCCGAACTGCTACTGGAATTTCTCATCACCCTCGTTTTGCTGCTTTCGTGTGTGTCAGTATGGTTGCTTACGTCTGAATATGTTAGCCTGCATTTCCATCTGTTTAGGTATTGCGTGAGCACACACGGTTGGGGTCCCCTCTAATGTGTGGTTGTGTTTCCTGTTAGCCACACTCCAGCTGAAACTACCATCACTTTGTCACCATCAAATTGACATTTGTAGTTCTGACTCTTTAAAATGTGTGGATCTTAAGGACTGTTATCCAAAAACTTAGTTGAACCATGTAGGACATCAAACCCTTGGTTTATCACCATGTATTTGCGTTTGTATTTGATGTTTGCATCAGTCTGTCAGTGGCAGCATGCTGGAGTGCCCTGGTAGTCACATAATCACCGGTTTTAATCCGACTTGGGCCTTGTTGCATCTCAGACCCTCTCTCTCCCTCTGTGTTTCTTGTCCATCTCTACTATTAACTTTCTAATAAGCATGGTTAGCATGTTAGCACACTCAACTACTCACAGATCTACAGAGATGTGTGTGTATGTGAAGGAGTCAAGGTTGCTTCTTTCTGAGAAGCAGTGAAGCTACTGGAGCTTTTTTTCTATTAATTCTGTGTAGAATTGAAGCAAATACTTCAGTATGAGGTCTTGCAAAGTCATCCCCTTTCAAGGCCGTGAAAAGGAGCTTTACTGAAAGTTATAGCTGTCAGAAAAAGAAATCACTTAGCTGTGTTTGATCTTTCTTATGAAATATGCTGTCGGACAGCATTTCATATAATCCCGTACTTTTCGTAGCCAATGGCGAGCCTTATGACAGCCGTAAATTACAAAATGGCCGACCTAACTAGTGGAGTGAAAGAAGAGGAAAAGGGAGGGGAAGGATGGCAGAAATACACTTTGGTAACCTAGCATCGCCCCCACTTTTGCTCAAGCTCCCCATGGGATCAAACAAGAGGGAGGATTTGGACGAGTAAATCATTTCCTTCAAGTGGTGAGCTTCCAGGGCCGACAAAATGACTCAGACATGTGTGTTCATATCAAGCAGAGGCATCACGGCAACACTTTGCTAGAAATCCCAGCAATTTTTCTCTCACACTCTTGTGCAAAAGCTCAGAAAGACTTTGAAGTCTTTCTGTCTGGCAGCCGGTTTTGTCCAATCTTAATAAAACCATTAAGTGATGGATGAATGCTGATCTTTAACGTGTGGTGCCACAAGTCAATGGGGAAAAATAACCCTTTCAGACAAAATATTTGAATGATTCCATGTGTATTTATTGATTTACATGATGAACTAATGTTCAATAAGAAATATGAATATACATATATACATAGATTACTCCCTTCACCTTCAATTGTCGTTTCACTCCAAAGATAAATAAATGTGATTATTTGTAATATTATTTGATTACTGGCTATTATTTCACCAGACGTGTTACAACAAGTGTTTTTCCGTTTGTAGTTAATTTTTATTTATTCAGTATTGGTGAATAAATTTTGTAAAGATATATATATATTTTAAAACAACAAAGTCCCACCAACTGCCATGGTAATTTTTTATGTTTATAGAATGAATAAATTTTTTGTATAAGTAATTCTGACTATGCTGTCTGAGAAAACTATATAATAGTCACTAGTCAGTGCTCCAGAAAAAAGATTCTATCATCCTGAACTTCTTTTCTTAAATCCCTTTTTTCACCTTTGGAGTCTGGCTTTAAGAGACTGTGTGATTCATAGCTCCCTTTAACATTTCACAGAGATTCCTCTCCCCTGTCTGCGATTCACACGAGCTAATATTACCACCTGCCCCCATGTTCTTTTCTCAGACTGAAATTTGAAAAGTGACATTTATAGCTGTGCTCTGATATTATTGCACCAGTGTGTTCAGAGGAACCCTCCTTTAAAAAAGCCAGTTTTTCTTCTATAGCTTTGCCTAGAACTCCTGTTGATCTTATGAAATTCCTACACGCGTGTGTCAAACGTGGGAATGTTTTATCTTTCTTGTGTTATCCTTTTTCACTTAATGACTATTCCTCTGGACGCCACAGCCAGACGTTGTGTTAGAAGTGAGTTTCCCTCCTCTGTGGTGTAATGCAATCTAACCTTGGTCAAAGAATCTGACAGGAATGGAGACACCAGTGCGTGTGTGTGTATGTGCATGTGTGTGTGGGTGTGGGTGGGTGAGAATGCAAGTAAGCCTGTTGCCTATCCCTGTGTGTGACTGCCCATGCTGTGCATGTCCACATGTGTCAGTCCATGGACGACTACTGCGAGTCCATATGTGCATGCGGTGCATTGTGTTGTCCTGCTTACCTGTGTGTGTGTGTGTTTCTGGTTTGAGGATGTTGTGAGCGCTTGTTGAGAAGAAGCAGAGCCTAGATCTGCTTTCCATCACACTGAGCTGCCCAGGGCCAGAAAAGACCTCGACATCTCACACACACACACACTCACACAAACACGCACACCTATTCATACACAGCGGATTAGACCAGCCAATAAGAAAACACAAAAAGGCAGAACATGACTGAAACTCACATGTTGCACATGTACAACACAAAAACATAAACTTCACCTCGCTAAAAATAGATTTGATGTAATGTAATGTTGTTTCGTAATCTGTGATAATCCTAGAAATGTTACAACTTCATGTCTGCAGCTCCGTCATACAGGAGTGAGTTAGCGTATATGCATCTTTTGAAACATTTACTTTTCCTTACAAACAGTAGCTGTGTCCCAGTTCCACACTACAGTCTACTTCTCGGGTTTAGCCATGTAAATCTTGCTGGTGATGGCATGCACCCTTTTAGGAACACAAGTGTTCCTAAAAACACTTCTGACTTGTTTCAATGTGTTGTCCAGGGAAACCTTAACATGTAGCCAGGAGAAACCAGGAATCAAACCAATGACCCTGGGGTATGTAGTCCTACCAAGTGACTGACTGACACCCCATAAATATGTTCTAAAAATTTTTTTTGTCTCAGTGAGAAGTTTGATTGGTCGTAGCATTCCAAGGTCATGTGCATGTGCGTCCATGCTGCACAGGAAGTGATACATTATGTTTTCCCACCGCGTCAACTTATCTCTGAAAATTATTATAAAAAGTATAAATGTGGCTGCAGGTTCAGTCTGTTTATTATAAAAGTTAGATATGAAGTAACAGTGAGTCATATCAGAGCACTCTAATGTAGTGTGAGTAGCACGTTAGCAGAGTTGCTAACAGCAGGGTAGGTCACTCACACAGTCACTCTGGTGATGCTCATAAACACTAGACATTAAGCCTAAAAATACACTTTGGGTGATGATTACATATGTATAATGTATAGCGTGCGTATATAATGACACCTGGATTGATTTAAACAAATGCCACACTGGTTGACATAATACTGGGGGATAATTTTCACTGAAAAAATATTAGAAAAAAGTTACATGCTGTAACTTTATATATTTGATTAACAGTATAAACAGGGCAATGCTTAATCAGAAGTCTTGTTATACAGAGTTGCTCTAAACATCTCTGCCAGGGGCACAGCCTCTAAACAAGTCATGGTAGTTTCTGTATGTGCTCCACATACCACTGATAGTATGTGCAGTAGTTAGACTATCCATAAAACAACTGCTAAAGAACATTTTAAAGTCTTGATCACAAGTGTGATCACGTGCATACAGTTCACCTACTCAAAGATAAAATAAGCAGGAACATCACTTGTATCACTTTTTGTATTGGAATGCCTCTTTGGCAAGTACTTTTAGTTTTACCTGTGTGCTGAGTTTGTGTTCGTCTGCCACCTCTGATTAAAACAATATAAGACCAGCCTTATTTTTTTTATAACTTTATTGATGTCATGGAGAAACAATTGCCATTCAAGTCATTACTACTTGTGAGTTGAGGAACTTGTCCAAGGACACTTCAACATGTGGCTGTGTGGACAAGCCAATCTACCAACTAATCACAGCCATCCCTAATCAGTAATCAGCAGGTGTTTTCCATGAGTTGCAATGCAGTCGGAGTGGCATCAATTAGAGTTTGAAAGATTTGACCCATAGAAAACAAGGCAGCACTATTTTTGTTTCCTGCTGTGAAGTACTCAACTAATCAATAATGGCATTTAGTAAAATGTAAAATAAGAATCAGTCTACATGGTTCTGGTGTAAGCATGCACTAGCTACAATCTACAGAGGGCATAGGAAGATTTGTGGAGGTTGTGTGTGGGTGTGTGTCTGCAGGAAATAGAGTCATCAGACAAGTTGAAGGCAGAGTGCTGAGAGCTGAGTACTTCCCTCTCTCACCAGAATAAGCCTCTGATGGGCAAATGTGCTCCTTTGCCAATATTTCAGTATATCTGTTGACGTTGGTTTGCAGATGATCGCGTAAAATTGTCAGACCTTTTTCCCCCTCATGTGTCATAAGCGCCATTAATAGCACACTGATCCACACAAGCTGCTTTGCACTCGTCCTGCTCTCTCTAAAAGGTGCTGACAATGGCGGTGACAAGGTCTCACCTTATTTTCACGTTTTCGTTGAAATTTTTGTCGTTAGCCTCTTTTAGTGCATTGTTGTGTTTTGGAGAGAAGGTATATTCCTCATATCAACACACCATTTATACTCCAACCCCCACACCCTTATTCCCACCCCTTGTTGCCCCCAGCATGCCCCTGCTATCCCACTGAACTCATCAGCCCTGCTCTGCTTTGGTGCAGGAGTACAGGGTCCCAGGGGAGGACCAGGCTCTGCTCATCCACCCAGCTTAAGAGGGCAGGGATTGGGTTTAGGCGACAGGTGCCAGAGGGACCAGCCAGTCCCTTTACAACAACACACACATGCTAACACACACAGAAATACATACACACTGAATCTGGCCATGCCTTAATCCCCAGCCAGCTGTTGCAGTTGCTAGCCCAATCAGTCTAAAGTGTCGAGCGCTGGGGAAGCTTGGCTCTATGTGCGTCAGGGTGAAGAGAGGTGTGTGTGTGTGTTGGGGGGTCAGGTAGCTGCCATGAATGCCAGTCATCCTAGCAGTCCGGAGGGCTTGGAAATGGACCCTGTCCCACCCAAGGATGGGAGGGCACCTGGCCTCATAGATTCATAACACATGTTCCCTTGGCACCATCAGCACACACACATTCTCTCATTCATTATCTTTCCCCTGGCTCAGATAGAACCAATCCTATCACAGTCCTCCCCTAAAGGCCAGCCGAGGTGAGATGGGGCAGACACTCCTCTGTCCCTTGACTGCCCTCGGCTCCTACTTTGAGCTGGCCCATTCCTGTGTGACCCTGTAGACAAGGGCTAATCCATCAGAAGCATGGGGCAGGGGTGTTTTGGTAAGGGTTATGCAAGGCGCTGTGTTTGCTGTCAGGGTGTTTCGCTGCCAGTTCATGGCTCATGTCATCACTGGGCTTTCTCAACATCCAGCAGATTATTGCTGGATGGTTCGAGGTTATCCCCACACACTCACACAGCCAAAAGCAAAACATTATAAATGTCCAGGCCAGTGTGATACAAACAGGCTAATCTTGGTATTAGCTCAAATTTATAATCCTGAAAATTTTCATCATATAAAATCCCATGTTTGATGCTATTTATGACTAAAGTTTTTTTTTGCATAAACAGCAATTATTTTCATTCTACAACTGTGTTTTACTAAACATAGTTTGCATGTCCCTTCAAATATTGCTTTTCTTTTCTCGTTTCTGTATGTGTGTTAGTTGTTGTTGGTGTTTGACGTGTAAATGCCAGTTTGTTTGGGTGTATACAACATGACAGCTAAGTACTCAAGTAGTCAGTCATGTTTTTAAAATTTATTTTATTTACTATTAATTTGCATTCAGTTAAATTACTACAAACCAACCTGCATCACAGAAAACTGTACTGCACCTACTTTGTATCTGTGGTTGAATGCAAAATACTATTAAAATAATGTGTTTTTTTACTGTGTGCTTTGAACTTAAAAGATTTGTACACTAATGCAAGGTCAGGGTAAAAGGGCAGTTCATTTTTGCCCCAGGGCCCCCGAGTTAGCCATTGGTAGTGGCTGTTACACAAGTAACCACATATTGTTAGAGCTTATGAATTTTAGTCCTGAATTAGATTTAATTCTTCTCTTTACAAATTATTAATGTTGCTCACACAATAGTTTAATAAGGTAAATAAGAAAAAAAATCTTATCTTTGGACCCAATCATTGGACTAGCATAGATGGCTATTGGGAAAAATCTTTAGTTGCACTTTTTACCAGTTCGTATTTTAACATCAGCCAAAAATCACTTTTATTTGGAAATTATTTATTTTACTGTTTTGAGCAACACACACACTCTTGTTTCATCCCCAGAATGTGTAAAAAGGTGGATTTTTACTGTACAACATACATGACTGACAAGCTGTCTGTCTGACACGCACTCAAAAACATCGCAGTAATGAGCTCTTAGCAGCAACAAACAAAAACACCACCAAAGATGGAGACGAGAAGCACAAAATCACGGATATAGCAGATTAGCACGAGAAGCTGATAACCCATCTAAACCAATCAGCTGAGCTTTCCGGGGAGACTTGGAGTGTAATCTAAATGTTGTTTGGAAGGGTTTTCTTGTGACAAGAAAATGGTCTTTGTGTTGTGTATGTGCAATACCACGACTGTTAAGCAAATCCAATTTTTTTATGACTCTCGTAATGTATTAATTACGTCATATATGATCACACAGCTGTGCTATTATGTGTTGAGTGTATGAAAGTGTAGAAAAGAGAGGTGTTAGAGGTGAATCTGTTTGATTTGTTTTGCTTTACTAAAGGTCGACTGCCAGTTAAACAGTCCTTTCACAGTGAGTGTCAGTGAAAAGCAAATGCAAGTCTTATGAGGATGATTCTCATAATACGATGATTTCATAATTTCATTAGTCTATTATGTGATCACAAGATGAAACTCTGAGCTGCATCACCAGTTCATGGAGCATTTCCACACATCATGATGTGTATGAATATGATATCTGTTAAAAGCCACATCAATAAGATGTGTTAATATGATCCACTCTGCAGTCATAGTCTATGCATTATCCGGACCCTCCTTTCTCTGTCAATACCACAGCTAGAGATGCTCCCCTGATAGTGTTTGCTCTAAAAGAGCATAGTAAGCTCATACTGATATTGGAAAAAGAAAAAAAAACATATACTCAAATGAAGTTGTTCGAATTTCACATTGACTTTCTTCTGGATGTAGTCAGGGGAATGGTAGTGACTTAACTAGCCCCTTCCTGAAGCAGAAGTGGATCCTGTATCAGTGCTTTTAGCCCATATGGCCAGTCTCCACATAATCAATGCATTTTGACAATCAAAAGCAATTAGCCCAGGAATATTTGTAATGATGAGTATAATATTTTTTTTTCCTGGAGGTCATTTTAGCCATTGTAGAAAAGCCTGTGAAACAGCAGTGTAGGACATCACAGGGCTGCAAATCTGATTTTATTGTTACAGAAATCCAAGGGCCAAATTGTACACTAACATTGTTTATGTCAGCAGTGAGGAGCACCAACTGGCTGACATTAGGCTTTTCCAAGGCATCAATACTGGCCTTGTATCCCAGCAAACAGTAATGTTGGTATTAGGTTTAACCAGACAAAAAGTTCAAGTTGTTCAGAAGCTCAGTGAAATGTGATGACAAGTAATTCAATTAGGTTAGGGTTATTTACTCAGTATCTAATCATTTCACACCTGATATATGTTTTTTAAGGTGGCTATCACTGGTTCATGTACAACAAACGTTTGATCAGATTGACCATTGAAATTAAGTAACTCTGTAAAGCCCAGCATTATGTTCAATGCTGACATTTCAAACTATTCTTTCCTCCTACTAATGTGCACATCAGTGGTTTCAGTTAAGTTAGAGAATGGATGACATTGCCACAGATTCTGGGTTGGTATACTGTATATCATTCTGAACCATCCTTGTGTTCATAGCTGCTCTAAACCTTGGCACTGTCTTATAGTACTGTGTAAGCCAACATGTCAAGCTAAAGGGGAGAGGAAGTTTGATGTGGTGTCAGCATTAAATCAGGGAATGGATCCTAGCAGGATGTGGCTTTGATAGAAAGCTAGTGGCATCAATCCATGATGGTGATCTCCAAACACACTTTCTCTGTGCATGTGTAGTCTATAGAGCCCACTGTGGTTATTGGCCTGCACAGACAAGCCTGTATAAATGTGTGTGTGTGTGTGTGTGTGTGTGTGTGTGTGTGTGTGTGTGTGTGTGTGTGTGTGTGTGAGTGAGTGGGAGAGAGAGTGCGAGCGTGTG
>JAUYWH010000005.1:23678757-23689044 GCA_034779795.1 Ctenopoma multispine | reverse complement strand
TGTGTGTGTGTGTGTGTGTGTGTGTGTGTGTGTGTGTGTGTGTGTGCGTGCGTGCGTGCGTGCGTGCGTGCGTGTGTAAACTGGAGAGCCCCTGAGTGCTCTTTGTGCTAATAAAACAGCAGCTCTATGGGACACTGGACACCCTGGATCAAACTCCATCACATTACTGAAATATAACACCTCTTCAAGCCAAGAGCCTACATCCAGTTGATGTGTTTGCATGTTATAGGTGTGTGATGATGCTATGTGTGTTTACCCACGGTGTTGTCAGCAGCTTGACAGTCCCTTCACAATACACTGTCTGTGTCTGCTCTCTAAGTGCTAGCGTTCTCATCGATCCCCATCCTGTAGGTAGGATATTGTAATACGTGAAGACTTGATGTCTCTTTGCCACACTGCCATGGAACAGCACAGCATCGGTGTATGAAAATGACAACAGTTGACTAGGTGATCGTATGTTATACCAACCAAAAAAAGCATTGTCAGAGGTCATACCTTAGCATAACTTCTAATACTCTTCATCCATCCATCTATTATCCTAACGCCAAGGTATTGGTGGAGGCTGCCTTAGCTGTCTAGCTGTTGAGTGAGAGGCACAGTATAGCCTTGACCGGTCACCAGTCTATCACAGGGCTGATATACAAAGACAGACAAATAGTCCCACCTTGGGGCAATTTACCAGAGTCACCAGTTAACCTAACATGCATGTTTCTGGACTGTGGGAAGAGTACCCAGGGAAACCCACACAGACACGGGGAGACACCTGGCAGACGCATGGATATGAACCTTGGTCCTTCTTGCTGTAAGGTGACAGTGCTAACCACCACACCACCTTGCTGCCAAAATCCCTTCATTTCCTGTTTTAGTCCTTTTTGAGAAGACAAAAGTTTAGTCAGTGTCTAAACCCTTGATGTGCATCTGAGTGAGATACAGAAACGTGCATACATATGCTTTATAAACCTCTAAACATAGAAATAGAAGCCATACTCAAAAATCTTCACTTTCTCCTACAGTAATTTACAGTGGAATAACCTTTCCACCATCACACTGACCAGAGACACTCATAAGGACATAGTTTTCAACATTAACTATGCGTGGGTCTACCATGTATTTGTATATTAGAGAGGAACGCGTGGGAGCTTGGGAGTTTATGGGAAGTGCAGAGATTTAAAGCTCCTCTCCCAGTGCCTCCTCGTAAGGTCAGGACCTCAGTGCTTTGATCTCTCATTAGGGGGCAACCAAAACACATAAGCCACATTAACCAGTACTATATCACCAACACGGCATCCTTAAAGCTTGAATGGACTGACATAATGAATCAGCATCAAAATAGATGGTGGTAGAAGGAGAAAAAGCCATGGCCACAGTAAAAGGATAAGGAAATGCAGCATGAAGCAAAGATACTGCAGATGTATAATTTAAGAGAAAAATTGTATAAAACTGTGGAATTCTGTAATCAGTTTGTTGTATTTGATATGTTACACATCATCCAATTTTTCTTGATTTCATACTGTATTATATCCTTTCTGGGAGTCTAGAATAAAATCTTGGGACATTACTGGCAGCTCCAAAATGTATTCAACTTTATTTCACAGAATATCAACTGCGTCTCCATTGCGTCCATTTGCGTCTCTGAAGTTTTGGTGTCAGCCTTTATTTGTCAAGCCCCTGTGCAAGCATAGAGCAAAAACAACAGCAGAGAGCCAAAAACAAAGATTATCACTCCTTACCAGAGGACGAGGGCAGCAAGCTGTTGTGAATCAGTAATGATCCAGATTTGTGTCTCAATCCCACCCAGCACTGATGAGGTCGAGGCCTATCCAGCCATCACAACACAGAGGACGCAACAAAATTACACTTATCCCGTGACAGGTACTTAATGTAAAATGGGATTAGTTAAAATGTTAATGAATCTCTTAGTGAAATCAGCACATGGTGAGACCAAATGGTAATAGGATTTAAAAGACTAGGATAGTGTAACAGCACATATAAGAAACAGTGGTTAAAATAAGATTTAATGTAAAAAGATAGATGCAATAACACAACATAAACATTTAGCCCCTAGTGGCTCCAAGCTAATTTGGATGAAACCAGTGAGTAGCTACCGAAGCAGTGGCTCACAGAACAGCACACCAATCACTGATCTTGATTCATCACAGGCATCACAGGCTTTACCCGGCTTTTCATTTTATAGTTTGCAGATCGGTGACTGAACATAAAAGGAGGAACTTGAAAGCAAAGTGCCACAAGAAGTGTTTTAGTTTTATGAGATGCGAGTGCCACATGGGTACATTTAATATTATAAGTGCAACTTGCAGAAGATATTCCATCTCAACAGTTTCTTTGAATACTGCGAGTGCACCACTGCTTGGGGTCATTTGCTGTGTGATGTAAGGACCACCAGGTGCCATTTATCTGAACTGCATTCACTGACTTTGGCCGCTGTGTAACAAGTGACTCTACCCAGTCTCCAAAGCCCCAGAAGCTCCAATTGATTATGCAGTGGAAAATAAAACTTGTGAACGAGTGATTGAGTTGATAATCAGAGACATTTTGGATTCCCGGCGGCGCCAGTGGAGGTTATCCGGGTTAAGAATCTTAGCAGGCCATCTAAAGCCTTTTGGAGCGGGTCCTTATTAATCTCTCCCACACCCCCACCAAGACATTAGCACCAGGTTTAGGCCGATTTACCTCGCCTGATAACGCCCCCACCAGATCTGTCAAATCACGCACATACATACAACACACACACAGAAAACCATTTTTCATCTACAAACAGAGACATGAAGAGAGTGATGGAGTTTTCAGCTTTTCGCTCTGTTTGCTTCAGTAAACATCTGAGTGATGGTTGCTGTTTTCCATCCATCCTTCTTTCTTTCCTTCTTTTCATTTTGTCGAACTATTTTCCTTATTATCCCTCATTTCTGTTTTTCATTCACTTTGAGTCCCTGTTTGTTTTTGTTGTTTCTCTGCTTCCTTCATTTTGTCCTTGTTACAAACACACTTCCTTATATCATTTCCTATCTCCCAAAAAGAGAAAGTGTGCTGTTTCCATGTTTAGATGGTCACAAGTGTGTCTTTTATTTTTTAACCTGTCATGTAAACACACTTCATCAGACCCCTGTGACTGACAGAGGGCTGATTAGATACCAGGCGAGGGAGAGAGAGAGATTTTGGAGTCCCTTTCACACCCTCCCACCCAGTGACACCCTGTGTGTTGGAAGGGTGAGTTAAGACCCCCCAGCTATCCTGGATTATCCTCCATATAAGAGCCTTAACCCAGGCCATCGCTACAGGACTACTGTCTGCATCCAGATCAACACACACCACACACACACACACACACACACAAAATGCAATCATATGTTGACCTCAGGGGAAGGGGTAGAGCAACAAGCAAAAGGCTCAGTGATAAGAAACAGAAAGTCTATGGTTGAAGTTGGAGTGTAAAACGTGAAAGCGTACTGTAAATCAGTGACTGGAGTGCTTTGCAGGGGGATGGGGGGGTTTCATAAGTTAATCAATACCATAGTCCATGTTAAATACTCTGCTTCAGATCATTAAAAGTTATCTACACAGGTTTCTGCATGGCGCTGAGGTACCATTTACGTCACTGTAGCCAGCGTGGGGGCCCTGCATAGACCTGCTACATTGCTGGTTGGAGGGAGCCCTGACTCAGCCACTTCTTTCTCCTCTTCCTTACAACACACACCGATAAGAAGATAACAAAAAACAACATAAAATCAACGCAGAACTCAGAACTCATCTGAACCTTAACTGTAGCCTTTCAGACCACGGTATAACCCCCTCCTTGCTTTGCGCTCCTCTCTGTAGGAAGAACATTCTCGGCTCATTTTTTGACTGTCTTTAATTTAAACTGATGATCCACAGAGAAGTTACTCACTATCTACCACCTTCAAATCACCTGCAAACAATGTTCTATTAGCTTGTCACCACTTAACTTATGCTTCTGTTGAGTAGAGGAATCACCTGAGCAAAAGTTTTAAATCCAAACTGAAGATTAACAATATGAATCACGATAGAAAGCTCACACGTCATATGTTATTTTGTGAACATCAGCGTTATAAAAAGCTCTCGTCTCAGTGTAGTGATGAGGAATTATACAGAGGAAAAAGGAGTTTAACGGTGTTTGGTGTGTTCACTGTAGATGATAATCTCCTGCCAGGGAAGGAAGTGTACAACTTGATTTAGGAAAATATCTTGGTCAACCCAGAAAGTCACTGGGGATGGTGTTGATTGATTCAAGCTCTTTCTCCCAGGGTGTGGATTTACACTGTGTGTGTGTATGTGTTTGGGCGGAGAAGGCAGAGATTAGAGAGGCGGGGCAGCTGCAGTGTTTTGGCCAGCGCTCTATGGAGGCCAGTCCTATAAAGCACTGAGGCCGTGAAATTCATTTTATTGTCACTTAATCCTCACACTGTGGCAGAGTCCCATTTCACACTTGATTCTGGGGGCCTCACTCTGCTTGTGGGTGAGTATGTGCTCGCGCTCCCTGAGGGCCATGGCTAATTGGACAAATTTGCACAGCAGGAGTGGAGGCACATGCACGGCAGGAGATTTGATTTATAGGAACTGGGGTTGGATACGCACACATACACGAGAAAAGATAAATATATACAAATAAAAATTCAGTGCAAATTCTGCCTCTGTTTATAGATGTCACATTTATATATGTTAGCATAAATAGACACGCTTATATTCTGGTTTAAAACTATATGTGGATGTAATTATCAGTGTCCAGACCTTCTCCAACTGCTGTTTAAGACCCCCACCTAGCACTACTTAAATAATATAGGAGAGAGGAAGAAAAAATCATTCAAATCACTGTTCAAATGAATCAGTTAGTCAACTGTTATAAGTTGACTGAGCTTGCTGTTATAAGTGTCTCTTATAGTTTAGTATGTTTTGCAGAAGCACTAGCACAAAACCATGCAAAGGTATTAGACACAGGGTTTCTATCCTGTCATGCGCTTTGCATTTATTTCTCATATACATGTCCAGTTGTTGGTTGTTCTCCCTGTCTGCGTGGGTTTTCCCCGGGTACTCCGTCTTCCTTCCACAGTGCCAAGACATGCATGTTCGGTTAATTAGTGACTCTAATTTGCCCATAGGTGTGAATGTGACTGTGAATGTTTGCATGTCTCTATATGTCAGAACTGAGATAGACTGTGGACGTGTCTGGAGTGTACTGCCTCTCACTTAGTGACTGGAATAGGCTCCAGCACCTGCACGACCTTTAACAGGAAGAGCCATTGAGATAATAGATGGATGGATAAATGCAAGTCCACTGGTAGTAATCAGTCCCTCAGAGATTTGAGATGCTGCAATTGTTACACAATCACAATTGTAACACAAATGCAACCAATCCCTTTTAATTATAGTCAACCTTTCCGTTTTGTTCAAGCACTGCAACTTTTCTACATATTAGACCTACACTTTGTACCTCCCCTGAACGCATCACAGCAGAGCTTCTGCTGAGCGCTGTATGGTGTTATTTTGATAATGTAAAAATGATTGGTCCACTTACTAGCAAGAAGAGTAGAAGTCTGATTCTGAGATACTGTATAACGTTTGTATATCCCTGAAGGGGAAAGTCTGCAAAAATGACTGCAGAGACTGTGTAGGACAATTCCCTAAAGTTCCACACAAAAGTGGTGGTAAACTGTTTTGCACTGTATGCAACACTGTGGTGTGCCACCCATTTGTGTGTGTGTTACTTGGAACACTGAGAACAGTGAGGTCTATTCTCACTGGAACAAGTTGCCTTTGATTTAAAATGGATTATACCATGAGACTGTTTTGATACTCTCACTCTCTCTGTCATTTTCTTTGCAAAAAAACAAAAACACCTAACACACAACATATGTCACAACCTTTTGAGAAACCTTGCAAAATCTGCAAAAATACAAAAAAGTCTGAAAAACCCTGAATGTAAACAACAGCAGAATGTTAACTCACGACTCAAACTGTCCAGTTACCAAGTTAGTCCTCATCCATATAACATAGTCCATGTTTATAGCATACAACTTCGCATTTGAAATTGGTTTGCCTAGAAAATTCAGTGTGAAAAAAAAAATTCCAGCAAACAAAGATAAAGTTCTAATGGCTTTGATAAGTGGAGATGAGCGTAACAGCAGCAGGGAAGATGCAAACAGAGGGTGTGTGATGGAAAACATGGTCAGAATGACACATAGTAATGTTTTCTGACTATGCTTAAGGATTACGATGTTTTTTCAAATATAAATTCATTTTCTGAGGATTAGAGAAACCTGCTTTCTCCAGGTCCATTTCTCCCTGACAGCGTACGTGTAGCTAACCAGCTTTCCAGTTGGGTTTTTACTAGAGAGCATGTGCTGAACAAATGGTTGCAGACAGCAGCAGAGTCGCTGGAAGTTTGTTCTGTGTCTGTCTTCCTCTCTCTCTCTCGCTGTCTGCAGTACCACACACACTGCTTCTGTCACTACACAGTTCAAATCTATGAGTCACGCTCCCAAGATAAGTCAGAGGTGGAGGAGAAATCAGGGAGAAAACCTTCTTCATCAAGCACTATCTTGTTAGCTTCACAACAAATGTGATTAAGGTAAGAGAAACATGATGGTTTTGGATACAATTACAACTTTGTGAAAGTTAAGAGACCTCCCTCTTTATGGTTAAGTAACAATAGTGATCATACATAGTTAGGCGAATCCAACACTAACTTGTTGGAAATGGCAAATGAACCTGGTTTCCTGTGCTGATTATTAACAAAATACGAAAAGGCAATAATAAAAATCTGATGCAACTGTGATAAAATTCTAAAATCAGTTTAAGAATGGACCATACAAAGAAAGGATTTCAGTAGGAGCAGCTCTTTAATGCAGCTGGAGCAGTAGTTCAGGATACACAAGACAAATTGTCTGATGTCCTCACCCCATCATTCCCACCTAAACACACATATATCATGCTACACATCAGCCCAGTAACCCAGCATTGCAGTGAACTGTTTTGGCCTGGTGTGAGCTGCCTTGTTGACTGGTTTTTCTCTGCTCTCTCATTACGCTGCTTTGATGCTTCCACTGACACTTTGGTCAAAGTTTCCAACACCACAGCCATGTTGTTTAAGGACAACGCACTGCGTGTGTGTGCATGTGTGTGTGTGTGTGTGTGTGTGTGTGTGTGTGTGTTTGTCTGAATGTGCCAAAGTAGTTTGGGACAGTGAACCAAACAACATAGTGGCCACACCAGCATCTGGGCCCCAGCCTGTAGAGTCACAGTGTCAGGGCAGTAAACACACACATACACACACTACAGAGAATCAGTGTCACATTTAGCTTGGCTCTCTCTTCCACTCCTTCCCTGTCATTTACTGTATTAGCTGTGGTCTTGGTGCTGAAATGGTCCATTATGTGGGCTGTGTGAGTGTGTATGTATATGCCTATGTGAGAATGTTAATGTGTGTGTGTGTGTGTCTGTCTGTTTGTATGTATGAATGTGGCTGATTATACTGTAAACCGTATGTGTGCCATTGTGTGTGTATGTGATAGTGAGTCAGAGTATGGTGTGCGAATGGGTGTATATCTGAGCGTGTGTGTGTGTTTGTCTCAGTGTGTGTGTGTGAGAGAGATGTTGTTGTTTGTCTCCCCACACCACCACAGTTCTGGAACGGCACTGGCCACACACTCTTTGATGTGTATGTCTGTGTGTGTGTGTGCGCGCATGTGCGCGTGAGTGTGTCTTGATGTTGTGGCCACAGTGGATGACAAGACGTCCTGCTCTTTCTCAGCGGGATCCTTCCTGCAGCTGCCTGCACACACACTCACACACACAGTCCATCTGCTCATGGTTACATCATCGTGTTGGTCTTTTTTGTCTTCTCTTGTCTCTCCATTGTGTCTTTCTGTCCTGCACCTTCTGTCAGAAAGTGACAACACTTTCTTTGTTTTAACTTTACACTACAAGTGTCATTCAAACGGGTCTTAAAATGACACATATGTTATATCCAAAGCTCCCTCCCTAGGGAACATTTTGGACTAATTTTCAGTATATTAAATATGTTTTCTTCATATTAAACTATTACAGAGCCATAAAAAAATCAAGCATCCAGTGTTTTCCCCACAAACTGTGTTCTCGTCAGGGTGGAACAGCCCTATGAAACACATTTAGACCACCAGGGGACACAAAAAAACATAAAACCCAGACTGGTGACTAATGAGTGCATTGAAAGCCAGACTAAATGAAATCTGTCTGCATTTGCAGCTCTTTGAGGAAGAGCGACCCCGCAGTACCTGAAAGCGTGCCTTTTTTCCATTCATAATACAGCAAAACAACATTTTACATGTGTTTTCTGGAGAAACAGCAAAGACATTTTTAAAGCTCTATTAGACAAGTTGATTTGTTCAATTCTAAATCCTTGATATCTAATGATGCTAAATTGTAAATTTAATTTAAAAGGAATAAAATCTGATTTCGTTTTGTTTTACGTTTTACAACTTTGGTTGGTTGTAAATCTGGCCTCGTCTCAGTCTCACATCCAGAGCTTAACAGTAATCACTGAAATAGCTAATAAAAAGTAAGAGAAATGTTTTTCAAATCCAAACTAAATGAGTGTAAATATGATGGGGAAAAACAGTGGGCCACCCTACTGAAATGTAGTGAAGAAATCCATCTCTTTTATACTTACCAACAGCAAATAATTTAAATGATTTTTCATCAGGAAAGTTCATTATATGAGAGGAAATCACTTTAATGTTTCATTAAAAAATGCTGCATGTTATGTTTGAAGTTTAAATTAAATGAAGTCAAAGTGGAGTAAAAATGATCAATTACAAATACTGGATGGATAACATGCAGGGTGGCAGTTTTAACCAAGCAACAACAAGTGAATGTGAACATCATTTATATTGTCACATCATAATACTTAAAAATACATTATTATTTTTTGTTCAACCAAGTTTGAGTGTAAACGGCTCTGCAGCTCATAACTCCACCATTACCCATGCACACATGCATGCTTATGAAATATTAATATCTTCAAATCTAATTTGGATCAAGCACTTTTCATACATCCACAGTGTGCTGTGGTGTACTGTAGCAGTTTTCTATTTAATCAGTTCAGATTAATCCAGTGCATACATACATAGGTGGACTACATCAGATTTTTAATAATAACACAATCAATCTAGATCTGATTTGAATTAAGAGATGAAAACACACATGCCCATGGTGCTGGGTATGTGTATGTTTCACTCTATTTAGTGTCTTTGAAGGGAAGTAAAGATCATAAATCTGCAGCAAACCGGCGTCACAGCAACTGCCTTTCACCCTGATGCTGCCAGTGATAGCGTTGGTGTGTGTCTGTTTTGTTTGTGCTGCATGTATGTGTGTGCTCCAGTCTCAGGAGAGGCACAGCTCATTGCTTTTCTCAATGGAGGCTGTCAATCTATCTAGTTTCCTTTTCCAGTTTGCTACACATGCACATGGACAAACATACTTAGGTGTGTGTGTCTGCGTGCGTGCGTGCGTGTGTGTGTGTGTGTATGTGTGTGTGCATGCTGCCCCTGCAGGATTTATTGTTGTTCACCACTGTGGCCCAAAGTAAATGGATGACGTATCAGCCTTGTTTTCTCTGCTTCTATTGTCTGTGGGTCATCTGGAAGTGTTTTAGACGCCGATGGCTGCTCAGTGCGGGATGCTCTGAATCATTCAGAGACTCCCCATAACAATATTTCCATTGTTTATTTGTTTTCTCCTTCTCTGTCTTTTCCTCCTGTCTGGTTGGAGGAGGGGATTTTTTTTAATTCAAAGAAGCAGTTAGTTTGAAGAACAATATATACAAAAATATACTGAATCAAACTGATTTTAAGTACTTTCTTCATCACAAGAACCTTTTGTGGATTTTTTTTATCACTGAGTTGAGTTTTCTCTTCACCTTGTGTGACTGAAAAAAACTTTCTGTACTGACTTTTTTGAGGTACTTTTATTTTGGAGTTTGCAGTGGTCAGAGTCCATTTTCAACAAATTTTGTGGATGTGAGAAGAGAATGTGTGATAAAGTTACTAATAGAAAATTAGTTGTAACCAATTTGCTACTGAGAAAACTGGGTATTTATCTGGAGACATGTAGTCTAAAAAGAGAGATGCAGTAAATGAAAATAATATAAAAAAATACAGTAAATGAAAAGTAAGGGAACTTAATACTCTAAGAAAACAGTCAATTTGTGTGTGTGTGTGTGTGTGTGTGTGTGTGTGTGTGTGTGTGTGTGTGTGTGTGTGTGTGTGTGTGTGTGTG
>JAUYWH010000005.1:23668517-23678695 GCA_034779795.1 Ctenopoma multispine | reverse complement strand
GTGTGTGTGTGTGTGTGTGTGTGTGTGTGTGTGTGTGTGTGTGTGTGTGTGTGTGTGTGTGTGTTTGTGTTTGTGTTGGCTGTGGCCAGCGGAGATCGATGGTCTGTAAAGTGGATTCCTTATTGGCCTGTTTGCTTTGGCAGCTCTTGAAAGAAGCCCACTGATTACACTCCCAGATGTGTCATACACACACGCACACACACACACACACACACACACACACACACTCCACTGTTCACTGCTGCTTGCTTTCATGTCTGTGTATGTGTATGCTGAGGAAGAGGAAGAGGAGGGGGGAACATACATATTATCCTTTAACCTTGTGTGCTTTGACAGGTTACATCTTCACAAGATCTCTCTTTCTCTCTCCTCCACCCCTCCCCCCACTCTCTCACACAGACACACACACACACATAAAAGCTCTGATACCTTACTAATAAATACTGTAACTTTATGTGTTCCATCCCTGTTTTTTGGTGTGTTTGTGGGACAATCTGAAACTCTAAAACCTAGCGTAGGAGAACTGTTCTCTGCACAGGGCTGGAGAGTTTGAGGATGAAAACAACGTTTTCTAAATTTGAGCTAATTGTACACTTCTGTATCTAATTTAGCCTAATATTAACCAAAAATAGAATTATATGTATATGTGTGTCTGTATATCACCATATATATAATAAATACTAATTATAGTTATTATTAGATAGTTATTTATTTATTATATATATTATTATATATATTTGTTATATATATATTTTTTTTTATTTAAGCTATTTAATCATTTGTTTTAAGTTTAAGCCTCTAAACTTAAACCTATTCTAACCGAATTTTTTGTGTTTTTTTATATAACTTTAGAGCTTCACTCTAAAAACTGATGTTAACTAAACATAACTCGCTTTCATTTCAAAAGCTAAACTCTAATATTACAGGTTTGGATGGTGTTCAATTCATTTTGTTTCACTTGGGATTTTGGATTTTAGTATTTTGGAAATGTCACATTAGATATTATTTAGTTCCTTCTTTATATTATGTCCCTTTTTTCATTTTTATTTAATTGTCTCTATATTAAGAGGTGGATGTGCAAGCAGGTGACAGAGTGGCTGTGACAGCATCTATGTGGCTAATACTGTTAGCATGGAGTCCCTGCCTCCCTCCAACGTGTCCTGTCAATATCAATGTAAAGCTGCTGGACTGCTATGGAAGATGGCAGAATAGACAAGGAGTAAAAGCCTTTGATGTGTGTGTGTGTTCTGGAGAGTGGGATTTTGTATTTTAGTGACTTGTACGTATGTGTGTGTGTGCGTGTGTGTGTGTGTGTGGTCCAATAAAATCCTAGCTCCCGACATTTTTACTGCAGGTAAGTGGAGGGTGAATTTATGGTGCTTGTTTGGAGGCTTGGCTGACCACATGCTGGACACTTTTTACACACATTTTAGTTTTTTTTTTCAGCTGAGGACAGATTCATATTAATGCAGTCTGACATGCAGATTCAAAATCATTGTCCTGTCATTGAGAACCCCCACACAGAGCAGTACAGATTAAACAGGAGAAAGTTGAGGAGAGCTCAACGTTATGCAAATGAACTGTAACGCAGATCAGTTACAGCTGGACGAGAGACAATCTGATCATTTAGATTCTAGTGGAAATCTAAGCATAGAATCAGTGAGAAGCTGAAGTCAGCCATTTATTGATAACAAGTCTTTTTAAGGTTATAGCACAGGTTCCTGGGACTGAAAAAACAATGATGTGCAGAAGCCTCCACTGCTGGTGTGTCTGGTGGTGGATATGTCAGAAAACACCTGTCCAGTCAGTAAATTAGTGCTCAACACAACACACCTCCAGGTTCACCAGAGGCCATGTACTGACAAGTACTCTGTATCTGTGTGTATCTGTGTGTGTGTGTGTGTGTGTGTGTGAACACACTGTTACACAGTCCTACCAGTGGCTCACAAGCACACTTTGCATGTTGAGATGAGCAACTTGCAAACTATATACGACAAATTAACATAAAGCAAGCCACCGCAACAAAACTTCACAGCAGAAGGAGAGAAGTTTGAACGTGCAGAGGGGGAGAGGAGGAGTGAGAGGAGGTCCGTCCTGCGATGGGAAGAGCAGACAAATAGCTTTGAAGAGGCAAAAACAAGGAGATGAGAGGAGAGGAGGCAATTCCCAGGTGGCTGGTTGGCTTCCAATATAATTCTCCCCAAACTTGACAAGGAAATGAAATGGGCTTCCCCCTCCCTTCCATCCAATACGATTAATTCCCTGTAAGACGCTTGCTTTTAGACCCAGGAGAGAGACACGATAATGGAGGATTTATTTGCTTAGAATGAAGAGGCTAGTGGAGAAGGGTCGGCTATTTCATAATGCTTTTCTCTCCACCTCAGCTGGTTTGTCTCGCTCTCTCTCTCTCTCTCCCTCCATCTCTTGGGCCTACCCCGCTTTCCTGCCACTTGGTCATTCTCATTCTCGTCTTGCTGCATGTTGCTGCCATGCTGGAATGATCACAGTACAGTTGAGTATAGTACAGCTGGTGAGGTGGAGCACAAGTTGTCTGAGGTGCTTTAGAAGCTAGTAACACTACTGTACATATATCTCTCATTCTATCCCCTCTGGTCCTCTCTGTGGTGTGATAAGGCCAGCTTAGGGACACATTAGGTGAGGCAGGGTGTTAAGATCAAATAGGATTGTGGAGGATTTCCAGGAAAACAGGGCTGTGGCTTTGGTGCTGGGAATCCTCCTCGTTTACGCCCTGAGAGGAAACCAGGCACAGTACAGCATTCATCAGCACTGCTCACACCACAGCATGCACAGCATGCAGCACGACACCTCTGTCCAGTTTGGCCGGCAGGGCGGGATGAAGGCAACAGAACACGAGCAAGCCCCCTCACCCCCGCCCCCCCTTCCATGTCAGAGCTGAGTCTAGTCAGAAAGCTGCGACGGCAGCGTTGTATATGAGTATGTCTGTTTGGTAAATAACGCTAAGGTATTTATTTGTGCTCCGATAAACAGTGGACAGAACCAGTTTAGATTTGGATTGGATGACTCTACAAAAAAAATCACAAATGAAGGATTGTGGTGTTGAGATTGAGGCAAGCGACAGGCAGACAGAAGGAAGTGAGCAAATTCTGTGTGATTGATAAAGTCCTGTGACCCTTTCACACACAGATGACTGGGCGTATACACACTCCTCCTTTCTCACTCACATAGGCATATATATACACAGGCAGTGACACACACAAACCCTGTAATTGAATATCGTGCAGAAAGCAAACATTCTCTTGTAAACATATCATCTGTCACCTCTATAGCTTAATCCATATCCTTTATGGCAAACGGAGAAACATGCGGGCGCGCACACACCCCTGCAGCCTGTCAAACAAACAAATGAGGCCGGAGTCCCTGTGAAAGTCATCACCATGACCATCCCAACTTCATCATCACGTTAGCCTGCTCCATTACACAGCAACACGATCCAGCCTGAAATCAATTAGCTGGCCATGCTAGCACCATGAAGTGTACACTCCCCAATCTGTGTTTTGGTTTGATGGAAAACAATGTCTAGCACCCAGAAGGGAGTTTTGGTTATGTGGGCGCCACGTTTCTGAAAGATGAAAGATGCTTTGTACCAGTTCAGTGATGACTCTGAATCTGGGAAAATAATGATGCAGACTTTTGTTTATTTATTGGAGTTATAGTTTTAGAAATGCATTAAACATTTCAAATACCAGTTTAACAAATGATGTTAATATGGTGATATATATGCAGATATTAGATAGTATTTAAGTTTTCTAGATTCATGAAAATGTCATTCCAAACTGAAATATTTCACATTACACAGCAAGTGTAGCTCTGAACAAACTAATTAACCAGTTCCACGACTCCCAAGTGTGAAAAATAAACTCTGCACTCAGCTGCAACTTTGTGTTACATTCATATTTGAACTCAGTAAGTGAAGTAAAGGAGCTGAACATTCTTGAGAAACAGCTTTTCCACACAGCCATGTTTGAATGCTGACATTGTGGAAATACCTGATTATGGCACTTTCATTAATTCTGTGCACGATATTATAAAATTTAAATTCCAATTATATTTTTGCCACGATTAAAAGTTTTAAATAATTTGATTTTGAAATTATTAATGTGTATATTTTATATCCTCTTCTATTGCTGTACTGTACTTTACTGTACAGATTTGAGTGTGTACCTTTACTATAATGTAAGATTTTAGTGTAAGAACAAATTTAAGAACAAACTTAGATATTATGACAAAACATTTGTGGAACATTTTACACAAACATGTACCTTACATACTGACACTGTATAAAATGAGCATCTAGTTTCCTTTTCTGACACATGTGCCATGGGCAGACACAAATCTCTGAGCTGCACGCACCCATCTGTAGAAAGTGCAGCCTGGCCTTCAGATAAGACCATAGCAAACACCTGGATTTGGAAATGACATACTTGGCCTTTGGTTGGATGGTTTAGATTCACACAAATGATAGCTTAGAAATGATAGCTTAGAAAAAATGTGTAACAGAATCTGCTTTATTTGGTTGGAATGAAATGTGCACCATAATTTCTCACTTAGTTCAGATTCTGTGAATTTGAATGTATTTTAAACATATATTATTCTTTGACCTTTTGCCTTTATTAGCAGTGAGTCACACAGTAGAATATAGAGAGCGACTTTAACATGCAGCAGAGGTCCTTCTGCCAGAAACGAACCAGGAATGTTTTGCTCATGTGGCATGTGCTCGAACTATTCAGCTACCAGAATTAGTGCACTTGACCAACTGAATATTGTCAGTTGGCAATGTAATATGAGTGAACATAGCGTTGAGCAGAGTTTGCTGGAGAATGACAGGAAAATGTATTGTGTTGTCATTTAGTTGTGTTATCAGACACTTCGCTCATGAGTGATTGGAAAACAGTTACTGTTTGTCAAGCAAATAACTCATCTCTTAACTTATATCAGTAACCTGCCACTAAGCATGTCACACAAGTTTTAACCCACAACTTCCGTCAATTTGTCTTCACAACAAACCTTTGCCATCCTTAACAAATGTGCCCGACTATGGAATATCAAAAATGGTGAGCGAGACGTTTGCGTGCGGTATGTGGCTGAAGTCAGTTGGCAGTAGTACTGCCAACCAAATGCATATATCTTGACATGGTTCATGTGCACAAAAACATGCTACCCTCAAAAGGATCACACATATGTCGTACTTGTACAAATATAGGTCACACATACAGGCTGTCAGTGCACGCCTCCTCATTTGTCAGCAAACACACCCTTTCAGGGGTCTGCTTAGTGTAAAAAATATGAACTTCCTCTAATCAGTGCTTGCTTTAGATCATTATTAATGTCCTCTGGAAACCAACACCAGGACCAGAAAGAAGTCTTTTTCAAGGTAACTTTAATTTCCCTTTTCTTTTCACCTCCATGCCCTCTTTTCCTATGACATTCATTAGTGCAGCAGAACCATCAAAAGACATCTAAAGCGAGTACATGCCAAAATCGCCAGTAGCCTGCTGACTTTGGCATAGGGCTCTTTACAGATGGGCCTAAACGGTTAAGAAGTACCAGCGCCTGGTTTACTCTGTCATTGTCAAAACAAGCATGTTGATACATTAAGTTCCCTAATCAATGTCAGCTGCTTTTTATGGTCATATTGAATTACTTTCCTCCTCCGCTACTGTGTAAATTAGCAGTCTGAATGAGCGATGGTCTTTCTTAACAGAGGCTATCTAAAATATAAATGCCTCCTATCTAACAGATAAACACAGTAGATGCATAGATGGTTGATGGTTGAATGCATGGCCTTTTCAGTCCAATCAGATTTTCTTTATTGGTGTACTGTATGTTTATGTGCCGATGTCAATACTAAACTGCCACTCTGTTGCATTGATTGAAATGGTCTTTACATGAGATCTTGTTTGGCCAGAAGACATATTTGCATCCTTTAGAACAACACCTTTCTGCCACGTTGTCTATGGCTGTCTGTCTGCCAGCATTCAGCACAGTGCCCAAGAACTCATTTAACTTTCTGTTGTAGTCCCTGTATGGGTTAGATTTCAAAAGAAAGTGAAATTTTGCATGTGCCCTTTCAGATTTTGCTGTGAGTGTCTTGTGATCATATTTGAATTTCAGCAATGCCTCTAGAAATGCAGTAAAATTCCAGTTCCACTTGGGTATTGATCTCCCTCAAAGTTGTTGCTTAGATTGTCTGATCTGGGAACCTTAAAATTGTTAGTCTCTTCTTGGAAGACAATGTGGCATGAGGGAATGGTTCTCTGCCAGAAAACAGCAGATTGTTCCCAGGTTGTCGATGAGTTGCTACCCCAAATAAAGGAGGTAGATTTAAGTAAGACAAGATAGACTGGTGATTTGCTGTAATGCCAACATTACAAGCTGAACCCTTCTCATGAAGAGGGAGCTTTCACATTCAATTTACCCATCAATCCATGTTTTACATCTCATCTATGATCATGAACCTACAATGCACATATTTGCAACCAAAATAATTTCCTCTGTACACTGGTTGAGCATACTAGTGTTAGTGTAAAGACATTTGAACAGAGGTGCCAATGGTAACTTAAATATTGGTATATTAAATATTGGTGGATAAAGGAAAATTACATTCTTTTCTTGGTAATAAATGGAAATTTAGCGAATCTTTTGTTTGTATGCATACAAAAGAATGTATTTGTGTGTGATGATGCAGTGCCGAGATAGATGCATGCATGTCATATCTTGTTGTTAAAGTGTTAGGACTGACACAACAGCAGTTAACTTTGTCTGTGGTAAATGTGTGTTCCATCTCTGTTTGTGTTTCTATGTGTTGGGGTAGTTTGCAGACTTGTCTGCAATTAACTGCATACAGGTTAATGCATCCTAACATCTAAATGCCATATGTTTTGGTGTGTGAGCGGTAGTGAATAAAGTGCCTTGAGGCAGACCCCAGTATTGACAGGGATTACTAACACTTAGCTGACACCACTGAGACTACGAAGGGAGTAAATGATTTAGAAACACTGGCCTTAATGTAATGAAAGAAAGGCCCAGCCTTACAAGAACACACACACACACACACACACACACACATACCTCCATAGTGGTGCTAATCCTGTGAGCTTACATCTCCATTAACACTAACCCTGCACCACAAACCTACTCCACCAGCTAGCTAGCACTCTTAGTGTTTCCCTGAGGATATCAGAGACACACTATTTTGCTGTCTGTTTCCCTGACACACACATACAGACACACACAGCCTGAAGGGATGTCGATATCGGTTCACAGCACAGTCATAGAAGTGTGTATGTGAGTGAAAGCCTTTTATAAAAACGTGTTTTTGTGAAGTTATCTATATAACAAATGAATGGCTCCATTGTACGTGTTTGTTAAGTATTCTGCCTTAGCAACATGCTGAAAATACAGCAGTGATGTACAGAGCTTAGGTCATATGACTGCTTGATGTGGATTATATTACATTTTAAATGTGTGTCTAATAAATGAATAAACCTAATAGAGTCTGTGTAGTTCCCACCTGGACTATACTGTACCACCTGATTTATGATCTGTTTGTTAGGCACAGACTGTTCCAGTTTTCCCAGTGCCTAATTTCCCAGTAACACCACTTGAGTATGCTCTGTCTTACACACATGCACCATTACATATTACATAGCACCTATAATAAAGAAATTAGTTCAATCAGCTTCCCCGCACTAAAGCCTAATTGAATTAGCACTAACCAGGCATTCGTGTCTTAAGTGCATAGGTAACCCAGAAACTGTGGTATGAGGGCTCAGAACACTATATATTCAACTGTGTGAGATGTTTAGACAGCCACTAGCTCAGATTTGGTAGGAAATGTGCACTAATTTCCCCAAAAAGTCAACTGTCATAGATATAGAGCTAGACATGGACACGGGTCACTGATTTAATGACTCCAGAACAGTTTCTTATCCTACAGCTCTCTTACTTTTTTTTTGAACAAAGCTCAGAAAAGTGTTCCAAACTCTCTTAACCACACAAACGTCTTGTAAATAGCTCCTATTACTTGATGAATGCCATCTGTTCATTAGTAAGTTCTTGTATGTGTAAGCATTCACGACATTTGATCAGTAAAATAAATACCCGCAAGTGTAAAAAAAGAGGAACATCACACAGCTGAGGTACAAGTCCGGAAACAACAAATTTATCAAAGTCAGTACAGGTCAAAATGTATTTATAGCTCTGCCAAGTATGTGTCACCAGAGCAATCTCAATTGGACTTATGAATGTAGTCTCTCTAATAATTATTTTACTATTTCTGAAATAAAGCACTGATCTAGAGAGGTGGTGGTCAAGGATGGCGTTTACATCGGCAGCATCTTCCATAAAAAACATTACTACTGACTTGTAAGTCTAGTAGTTTTAGTATGTTGCATATAGTATTGTTCTACTAAGTAAAAAGTATAATATAATACTGTATATTATAGAGTAAAGCACAGATGCTAGTTTGTGTGTTGGAGAAGTTAGCGATGTGTGTTCATTTCCAACTGTGCCATCCTGAGCCCCGGCTGTATAGGTATACACACAAACACACACACACACACGCACACTGCTGTAGTGTGATTAAATCTTAAAGGAAAGTAGCACTAGACTGGAGGGATAAGTAGGGCCCGTATGAGGGGGCTAACAGCTGGGTGGAGAGTGGCTTTTAATCCTGCCGGGTTTTAACATGATGGAGGGAAAAACAACAATCCAGGCCGTGTGCTTTGAGTCCTCCTTTTCCTGCCAACAACACATGCCCATATTTCCAAAGATTTACAAACAGAAATTAAAAAGATAAAAAAGAGACCTAAATAAACCAATATGTGTCCCTACACACCAAATAGATAGATAGGTTTGATTTAACGTATTATTAAAGCAGTTCAGTGAAGTCTACTACTGTAGGTATCATACCATGTCTGCACAGTGAAAGCATAATGTGAGCAGAGCAGCAGGAGCTTCAGGGTTCTCAGTCCTGTCTACAAATGATGTAGACACAGACACACACAGGACAACACGCAATCGCTGTCACTACCTGCCTAAACCAGAAAGACTTGTGTGTAAAGTGTATATAGTACAGCATACACTAGCGGGGAAAGGTGTATAGTAATCTAAAGGAACGCATCCATCCATTACTGAGGTGGCAGGTTGCAGGTTCATCAGTGTAGTCCAGGCATCCATCTCCTCTGCAAAGTTCTCCAGCTCCTGTAGACATGAACTGGTTCTCATTCCCAACCAAAAGGAAGCAAACTACTGATTCCACTGGAGACCAACACCAACTGGAGACATGTTTGACATCTTGCGGCCGGACAGATTAGAGTTATACTTACATACTCTCACATCATGAATTGTGTGTTTTAGGCTTTCTGTAAAACTGTTTTAGGCTTTCTGTAAAACTGCGTTGTCACTCATGAGCTAAATGTTGTGTCAGCTCTACAGATTTAAAATGTTCTTTTCCAGGCACAAGTATTTTAATGAAACCAGTATTAAAAAGCTAATTTCAAAATGCTGAACGTCCCTACTGACTATCAGGAAGCAGTAGTTTTAGTCTGAAGCTATCAGTATCAGCCTTCGAATACCTATACTGGTCAAAGCATGGTCTGATAAACCCAAAGCTCTTCCTAACCTGCTGCCAAGCCCTTATCATCCAGAAAAGCCACTGCAGTCAAAACCTTTGATCTGCCTGGCTTACTGGCTATCAGGGAACAGACTACTGTGTGTGTGTGTGTGTGTGTGTGTGTGTGTGTGTGTGTGTGTGTGTGTGTGTGTACACACCCTGAGTGAGGCCTGGCCAATCTCAGCTCCGCTGTAGACCAGTGACAGGTGCTAATGCTGGGGCGAGAGGCTGCACGGGCCTCCGTGCTCCCTACTGTGATAACACTGACCGACCTCGAAAAGCTCAAAAACACACGCACGCATTAACTCTCACACACACAGTGTCTTAGCCTCCTGATAACTTCGCTGCACTTCAGAAGCTGTCTGTGTGTATGTTGGATTGATTTTTCAAAGGATTCCCCTTTAGTGCCAGCAGGCACTTCTATCAAAGCTGACCGTGAGAGCCTGGTGAGTGAGTGTGTGTGTGTGTGTGTGTGTGTGTGTGTGTGTGTGTGTGTGTGTGTGTGTGTGTGTGTGTGTGTGTG
>JAUYWH010000005.1:23654939-23668417 GCA_034779795.1 Ctenopoma multispine | reverse complement strand
TGTGTGTGTGTGTGTGTGTGTGTGTGTGTGTGTGTGTGTGTGTGTGTGTGTGTGTGTGTGTGTGTGTGTGTCAAACAATAACTCTGTGTTTTTCCTTAGAGGTGATATGTTATTATGTCCTGCATAGTGGTTGATTAAATGCTGGATAACTGTGGTGTGTGTGTGTGTGCATGTGTGTGTGTGTCTTTGTAAAGTTGGAATTGAATTTTGTAGCTGTAAAGGTCCATCTGGACAACACAGCTTAGTGCTACTAAGTGTGGCTCATTGCTTATAAAGGTACAACCCACTAAAACCTCCACCTGACCATTTGGCAGAGGTTTTACATGCCTGTATATTTTAAAATTTCATTAAATCAACCCTTTCCAAACTGATTGCACAAGTCTTAGTGTGTTGGTAGAGATGTAGGATGGGAAGATTTAAGCATATTCTACCAGGGCCCTCAGGACATTCATGGCACAAATGTGATGTCAGTGATTTGTTAGATTATATTACATTTAGTATAAACTAAATAAGTGATTTGAATATACCACTGCTTCTTCATCCATGTTCTCTGTACTCCCAGCATGTATTCAGAGACACACATAGAAAACCACAGCCTGTGCACATGGATGCTGGTCTTTCCAGGACAGGAAGATTGTTTGATGTCATCCTGTCTGTGTTCTCTCTGAGGGTTTTGCTGATACCAAGACCAGCAGAGAAACATTCCTCAGTAGATGCAGTTCCACAGGAATGTTTAGAGAGGAGGGAGGGTTATCTAAAAGGCACAGTTATGCAGAATTAAACCTCAGAAAAGCTGAGGAAGCTCAGCTATATCAATGAGGCTGTTCATAAAGTCTTCAATCACAGTAGCTGAATTTTATTCAAATCTGTCCAATAAGATATTTTATCTAATATTTCAATCATTTCATTAAATAGACTAGATTTTCTTTATCTGATCTGAAAATAGGTGAAATATAGCATATTCATAGCTACTCTTGCTACTCTTGCTTAGCTACTCTTATGCGTTCCTGCAAAGAGTGACTTCCACCCATAACTCATATCCACACCTCGAGGTCTGTGCTGAGCTGCTGCACTGGCGCTAGTTGAGATTAACAAAATTGCTTGAGGGCACTAAAGTTGTTTAGATCTGCCAGTCTGGGGGATTGAACCAACAACTTTTTGGTTACTAGCTCACTTCTCTAACCATTAACATTTGCATTTCTGGACACACCTCAAATCAGTGATTTCAACACAGGTGCTTTCTATTACTGCTCTTTTATGACACTTATGGACTGGCCTTTAGCACAGGTTGACCTGGATGTTTTTATTTTCCCATATTTTCCCGTTTTTATTTTCTCTTAACTAGTTTGCTGTATTGTTTTTTACTGTGTTAATATTGTGTAACTTATGTGACTTTTTATTATTTATTGTCTGCTTGTACAGCACTTTGGGCCGCACAAACTGTTGCAAATGTGCTATATAAATAAATCTAAACCTTGACCTTGATCTGCTGTGACATCACATTAGCATTATCATTGGCTTTAGCATAACGTCTGACCTCATACTGATATTTACCTGTTAAATCAAACTTTTCTATTTTTTACAAATGTAAAAAAAACTGTTTAGCATTGTAGTCATATTTTTATATTTTGAGGAGCTCAGCTTCAAGTTTATCCCAGTCCCAGCTTTTTGCTTAACTTTCTTATACAGTTCTCCTAAAAATCCTGATTCCTATTTAGAATTAAGTGTTTAAGATTTGATTTAAGATTTAAGAAAGTAGAAAATACCACAATAATCGTAACTGTTTCACAGAATTGTTTTGCATGTGCACATTTTAAAGCAGAACTCTTTATTTGTGCAGAATTAAAACTATGAATAAAAAGGCTTCCCCTCTCTAACCAACAGAAATAAATTCTACTACTCACTTGCTTCACTGGAGTCCAGCAGATCAGCTGCTTCAGACAAACTCCTACACACACAACTTAAAATCTCAACACAGTGCTCGTTGGGCCTATCAAACTCAATCCACCCAGGTCGACTCTGCACCTTAATCTTTTCTCCTTTCTGTCTGCCATAATTTCTACAATCAGAGAGATCTTGCTCTTTGGAGCCAGAGTGTCTGCAACCTGTTTCTCTCTCCCTCTCTATCTGTGCGTGTGCGTGTGTGTGTGTGTGTGTGTGTGTGTGTGTGTGTGTGCCAGTCAGCCAAGCAAGCAGACACTAAAGCAACCGGTTTATGCTATTAATGTGTTCGTTTGACTCGGTCACTGTGCCTGCCAGCACTAAAAGGTGATAAAGGCTGATGAATTGGTGGTGATCTTACTAAAGTGCTCCTGTGACTCAGGACAACAAAAAGACAACAAAAGTATCGAGTCAGAGCTTCAGTTTAAGCTTATCTTCAGTTCACTTCTGTTAATCAGCATCTCTGTGTTCAGACCTTAGTAGTGTTTGCAGCTCTGTCTTGAAGTATTTGTCTCTAATGGTTTTTTTCCACACAGATAATATTGAATCTAGTGTCGCTTATTGCTCCCTTCTGACATCATTCAAGATTCCTTTAATTATATCTATGACCTCTGAATCAGTGATGTACTATCACTGCTACTGCTGGATCTTTTACCTCATGTTCTCAGAGTCATTTAAATGCTCTGTGGTGACTTTAAGCATGTGTAGGCAGGATATCCATACATTCTATCAGAACAAACTTGCATCTGCTGATCCATTCAGTAATCAGACAAATCTTAATCTCTTTCTTTTACGTGTGTGTGCGTGTGTTTTTGCAGGACCATTTGATGGGCGTGGTGTGACCCTGCTCGAGGTCTGCGGTAGTTGGCCAGAAAGCTTTAGCGTGCCGCGGCATAACATAGGATCAGCAGACGCCAGCGACGAAGGCCTGCGGGAGAGGCTGGCAGACGCCATGTCTGAGTCTCCCTCCAGGGATATAGTAGGATCTGCTACAGGTCAGTGGACAATGGACACTGCACAAATGCACTATCTCAATCTTAAACACACAGTTGGTATTTTCTGTTTCATTTTTCCACTGAAGGAAGAATCCCAGATAGATCAGAACTTTAGGTCAGTCCCTCATAATGGCTGATTTAACCTAGATTATAATCCACACCACATCCAGTTAGTGATTTTACAGTGTGATTATTACAGATGGCAAGTGGAAGTCTGAGAATGTGAGAGGAGCAGATTGTTTCATTGTTGTGCGACTGCCAAAAAACGTCACTGCAAAGTAAATCTGATCTAAAATTGTGAAGGAACAAAAACAGTGACAAGAGTGTTAAAGGATGCAAAGAGTTCCACCTGTCTGTGTTGTGAAGACATGCAACCTGTGTGTCTAAAGAGGCTTCATGCACCTGAGCGTGGTGATGTTGTATGATTGTATTGGGATATTGGTAGAATTTGTATGCTGATGCTTTCACTCACTCCTTACACTCTTTATTGGCCATCTGGATCATTGTTTTTGTTCACATTCATTTGAAATCCCATTATAAATGTGTCCATTGCCGCTAAGTGTCTTGTTAGGTAGCTTGACTTCCTTCCTCACTGTGGCACTGTACAGCGCACAGCTCTGCCAGATCAAGGTCCAGTGATAGATTAACTCACCACTAGTAGGATGTTCTGGTTGTCTGTCTGTGCGTGTCTGTGTGTGTGCTAGGTGCATTTCTGCACACGCCATGCTTACTTTAAGCCTTCCTGCCGTGTGTGCGTGTGTGTGTGTGCGCGCACATGCGCAGCAGATATGCCGATGGCCCTGACAGTCCAAATGGTTAACTCATTTAGGAAGCGGCAGTGCTCTCCCCTCCTTAAGTGAACAAGAGTTCCTTTGATTTAAATGTGTGTGGTGGAGGGGGGGAGGAAGAGTGGGGCAGCCACAGGGATGGGGTGCAGTAGTGGAGTGGGGGGATGGTGGGGGTCACAAGCTTCTAATGGATTTAGCATTGACTATCACCCCCCCAAACCATCCCCAGCCATATCAAGCCTGCTCTTCCTCCTCCCCTCTCTGTTAGGACTTAACCTCATTTGTAGCCTCTCTCTCCCTCTTTCTCTCTCTTTCTTCTCATCACTCTTTTTTTACATCCCCCTCCCTCTCTGGTTCTTCATTAGATTACATGTTGGTTGGAGGCTTCCAGACACCAGTAGTCAGTTACCCCTTTTCTTTTTTTGCCCCCTCCTCCCCCTAACATCACATTGCTTCTCCACCCTCAGTTCCCCTGTCCACCGCTTTAATGCAACACAAAATTGATTACTGATCATATTACATCAAAATATACCCATGATACAAACGCACAAGCGCACACTCTTTCTGCGCCTTGAGCCGCGCTGAAGACATCATCCACAGGGAATGTGAGAGGACCTCCTGGTTCCTCCATCCATTCATACGGACAGAGGGGCTTCAGTATGTGCAGGCTAATCTAATAGCACAGCACTTCTTCACTGTACCATGTTGGAAATGTCACTGTGTCTGCTGGAAGTAGGGAGGAGAGTGATTCACAGTATCAACAGTGAGAACAAATACACACACAGTGATTATTCACGCACAAAAGTGCTCAGACAAACCAAAGCAAACCACAGCCTTAATACATCAGGTTCCATTAGTAAGTTTAACAGCTAAGATGACTCTTCACCAGTCAGTGCAGTGATGGCACCAGACCTTAGACAGTTCCTTTAATTGTTTTTCAGCTTATCTTTATTCGGGATCATCTGGTCCACGCAGGTCCGTACTGTTGTCGTTCTTCATCTTAGTTGCAGATGATATTTTTAAAATGTCATTTTCATCACAGGCTAAATTCTATTCACCTCTGTTGTTTTGGGGTCTAGGCAGAAATCACAGACACAGATGTCTCCAAACCCTTTTCAAAATTAAAGCAAAACTATTTCCATGACACCTAAATGTGATTGAAACTTCTTTCTTTTATGCAATTTAGGAGCTGAAGATTCTCATCTTTCAATATCCCATGGTGGTTCCTCAACAAAAAACAAAACACTTTTCAGAATCCAAAACATTTATTGTGAAAAGCAGTAATTAAGAGAAAAAAGAGAATTATACCTTAGCAAAAGTAGGATTTTTCACGTGAGTTTGGGGCTGGTGGTTTGACAGCGCTCCTGTGGTAAATATAAGATGCTTTTAAAACATCATGTATGGATTAAGCTGAACATGTCTTAACTTGGGTGAAAAGTTTCACAAGTTGTGTGATTTCACCACGTGAACACACAGGAACTGCAAGAAAAAGTAACACAAAACAAATGGATTGTTCCATAAGGTTTGTCTTTAGACTCTTGTCACACAGACTCCAACATGTCTGCTGGATGTCTGCAACGGTCAAGTCCAGCTAAATACTCCAAGATGGAATCTAAACACGCCATAATAAGAATTCATACTCCACAATTACTATTTGATAAAAGCCATATCAAATCCATGCCTTGTCTACACGAGGATCCCATCCATCTTCAGAGCCCAGACCTCAAGCTGCAGATGAATGAAGCACACAGGAATGTGGAGCAGCAGGCTTTTCATTCAGTTTTTTCATTCGCTGTGCTGCTTGTGCACAAGATTTACAAATACTATTTAAAAGATCAGATTTCCTTTAGCTTTCTATTGGAACAAGGCAACAGTCAACATGTCGTCCTGTCCACATATGATCCACACATGATACGCTCCCCCCTGGGTTAAAGTGAGGGGTTTTTTTCCAGAGTTGTGGCATTCTGTGAATTATTTACAGTTGCTAGGATTTCCATGTTAATGTATGTGCACTCAAAGTGTGTCTGTTGTGAGCTGGGCTATGTGTGGTGTGTTTAAAGACTCTGTGAATGTCTGTGTGTCTTGCTCTGAGACTTAGATGGGCAGAGGCAGATGGTATCTTGCATAGTGTCTCCATTTGCTGGGTGCGTGGCCCCAGCGCTTAGACACGCACACGGCAGAGTGGAGCTGCTAACAGAGACCTTGAACCTGATTGCAAACACACTCACACTTACACACTTACCTCACCTATACACACATTCCCTTCATCTGTTTCTCTGTCAGGTGTTTCCATGTAACTGTTAAGTGAGTTTTTAAACTTTGATATACAGATTTCAACTGCATCTATGTGCTATCTCACATTGTTTTTCATTTACATAATTGATTTGCCAATTGATGATTCACAAAAATAGATTTTAAAGTAGACAGCAAAAACCAAAATATTTTCGCTCACTATGTGTCTCTTCATAACTGAAAGGATCTCAGAGCTGGTATGCTTGCTGATGTAACAAATCACTGTCTCACATTCTCCTTTGGTGAACACACACACACATACACACACACTCTCTCTCTCTTGCACAGATTCACAGGGAAAACAAAGCCTCCAGTCAGGGTAATGGGGCTCTCACGCTAAGGCCGAGACCCAGCGTCGCCAGCTCGGAGGGCAGGTGACACTCACATATAGACATGGACGGATGGATAGAAGGGAGAGCGAGAACACAAGATGAAGAAGAGTAAGCGAGAGGGAAAGAGAAAGAGCCACTGACGACTAAAACACACCAGGGTTGAAATTAGATTTGGCTCCAATGATATAATGTCGCTAAGTAGATTTGTCTTATTGGTGCCTGCCCAACATAAATTCCATTGAAGCCATATGGAGAGTGGACTGCTGCTCGACACGACCCGGTGTGTCTCAGCTGAGAGCAGCTCTAGCACAGGAACAATGGCACTTTTGTTTCTGTTTACTTACATCATGTCATTTTAAAATGCACAATAGTGTATGATTGTTTAAATTGTGGGGTACTTCTTTTTGTCTGTTTCTGTTGCCGAGTGCTTGTTATCTGTACAACACAAAATGTAAGGTGTTCCATAACCAGCTGGATTGCTGTGCTGTCTTTTAGGCCAACGTTTCATCAATATGGGTTCATGGTTGTTGGAATGAATGTTGTCTACCAGTAATAAGTGTTTATGCATGCTCTTATGAATAACATACATATAAATTCCATTTATTTTTCCATTCAGTTTTACTATTAACAGAAGTAAAATGAATTGTTTTTATAAGCCAGAAGTAAGGGTTTATCGTTAGTACAGTCTTTTTGCTTTCAGCTCTATTGATCCAGAACATGGTTAGAATCTGCTCCTGTGTGTCTGAGGCTCGTCCTGATAAGTCAACAGTATATGACTCTGTATGATTACAAGTCATACAGTGAAACTAGTTTAGGCTAAATGTCCTGTGCTCACGGTACCAACAGTGCTCCATTTGTATTTCATGATACTGCGCTGCTGCTGTGTGTGCAGTGTGTTTGGTTTGGTTGATTAATGAGGTGAGGGTGCAGAGGACCACACACAACCACTGAGTCATAACTAGCCCTGTTGGATCCCAGCTCAAAGAAAATGGGAGTAACAGTAATAATAATAAAAATAATAATACTATTATTCCTATTATTATTAGTAAGTCTGTCTGAACAACACAGAGTTCTCTGAACGCCCGACTCAACACAAATATTTAGAGGAGCCTTATCAGCACCAACAGGCTGAGAGCACCCCCCCCCCACACACACACACACACACCCCTGTGGATGTACTGGTGCATGTATTTTTATCAACTGCCTAATATCTACCTCACTTTCTGACTCACCTTCAAAATGCTGTATGGGGGTTAGCACCTGATTGTAGATTAGAATGAAGTTGAAGTTAGGGTTCAGTATTTATTTGTGAGGGTTAAGGTCATGCTGATGGGCTTTGCAGTCAGTTTCCTCACAGTCAGTGTTTGTGTGTGTAATTCAGTTGTAGCCTTGTGACCGGCCCTTACTTCCTCGTTGAATGTTCTTATTATTTATGAGCTTGCAGGCGCTCGTCCAAACCGGCATCCTGACTTAATAATTGGTCGTTGGTCTGTTGGAGCCTTGGCTGTAGGCTTCTGGCTTGGTGACACACTGTATGTAGGCTTTGGAAGAGTTCCACTGTATTTCTGATGTTATCACTTCAGAGAAAACATTAGCTCTGCAGCCATATGCTTTGTGTGTGTGTGTGTGTGTGTGCGCGCGCGTGCGTGTGTGTGTGTGTGCGTGTGTGTGTGCATGTGTGTGCGTGTGTGTGTGCGTGTGTGTGTGCGTGTGTGTGTGTGTGCGCGTGTGTGTGTGCGTGCGCGTGTGTGTGTGTGTGTGCGTGTGCGTGTGTGTGTGTGTGCGTGTGTGTGATGTATGAAAGATAAATAAAGCTTGAAATAAGAAGTATCTGTTGATGTAATTGTCAGTGTAGATTGAGGGTTTCCTCTCCAACATACGTAGCCATATATTTCTGAATATAGTGTATTTGAGCCCTATGGTTTTGACATTTGGCCTAAAACTATCTCAAAGAAACAGCACAATGTTACGCATCTCCTTCATCCCATTTACTAATCAATATCACACTAGACATTGCACTTTAATAGCATGCTATTTTTCCATTTGGACCAAGCATTCTTTTTCCATTTGATGAATGTGCAGTGTATATTACAACAACCTATCAAGTGTAATGCCTTATTGTTTTAATGCCACTGGCAACTGCTAAGAGCCTGTAATCTACCATATGCATCTAACCGGTGTTGGGCTCCTGACTGGAAATATGCAATACATTACTCATTACTGTTACTCATTTCTAGAGCACCATAATTGCTTTAGTTATTACTCCCTCTGAGCAGTAATTGGTTCATCTACTCATTATTTTTCTGTTGATTGTTCAGGTTTGGGACTTGTCTTCAAAACAACCTGGAGTATTTCTCCCCATAATATTCTGCATCTGTGTGATGATCAGAAAATTACTGCTGTCATCATTTCCCATAAAATGATGAGCTTTTTTCAGTCAGTTTCTTGATCAGTTGCTCCATTGCTGATTAGAGAAATAGGAACACTTCCATGCAAACAATGTTCACTGTTATGAACTTTCACTTAGATTTGCTCATTTGAATTTTATGTGGTGTCCTGATGCTTGTCTCTGGTGTATTTTAAAATAACTACATAGGATTCACAAACATATTAGCATAGCATTAATTACTATACATTTTCTGATGTATGGTGGTGGGCTTTACCATGGTGATGAGTTAAGAGGTACTGTTTATAGCCTGACATCACACTGGCAAGTGTGACTTTTCCATTATTCAATACAAAGACACAATGTTTAAGAACAGTTTCTGTGTGGGGCATGCTAGCCCAATGGGTAGAGCAGTCGTCTATAAATCCAAGGGTGAGTGGTTTGATTCCCAGTCCCGGCAGGCTACATGTTGAGGTGTCCTTGGACAAGACACCGATACCCTGACCCTTGACGCCTCACAGGGGGCAGCCTGTCCACAAAGAATTTCCTCAAGGGGATGAATAAAGTGTCAATTATTATTATATATGAATGACCACATACCAGAACTGAGCATTATGTATCTGTACTTCAGTGGAATACAAACAAAAAAGTAGACTTTATGTTGGCAGAATTTTTCTTAACTAATTAAAAAAAACAGACAGAAAGAAACAAAGCCTTACAGTCTTCCAGCTTTGACTACTGAATTATCTGGAAATACTACACACCCTCCAGCCAATCGAAATCAAGCATTCTCTGTAGTTATGGTACAAACACATACTGTAAACTCAGAGTAAAGGAACAAGCTCACACATGTCTAGAGAGAACACATTTACAGAAAAGCTGGAAATGTTTTACTATGAGAAGTAAAATGTGAGATTTCAGGCTAGCGTAAAGCAGGAACACTAACACAGCAGGAAGTTGCTGCACATATCATAAAATGAATTCTGTAGGTGTGAGTGTAGGAGTATCTTCTGTCATCAGTGACAGTCTGTTCATAGATCAGAATCAATCAATGGGTCCTTGTTCAGAGTAAGACGGAGAAACAATTATGTGACAAGTGACAATCTGGAAGTTGAGTCATGGTAACTGGATGTAACATATGTTTCAACCTAACAAGAAAGAAGTGCAGCTGCCATGACTCAACTTCCAGATAACTGAGAATCTTCACTGACCTCAGATTACAATGTTATTGTATTAAATTAAATATTTTATGATAAACTGAGCAAATGTAGTAAAGATTTTAAGATAATGAAGATACTTTGAGGATCCCTCAGTTTCTCATTCAACAGCATACTAGCTGATCTGTGTCTAAGAGCTGTGTCAAAGTATAAAGCCATGCAAACAAACTACACACTGAAAAAAAACATCATTTGTTCTGTTATGTAAAAATGAGTTGCCTTTTAAGTTTTGTTATTGCATAAATCATTCCATAGAAAACCTCATTAATTGGTCTGCTAAGGAAACATGAAAACTAGACTGCACGCCTGATCAGGCAGCTGTGTGACTTAATGGTTGTACAATACATCCTGTATTTGAATTGGCCACATACTCCACTCGCACAAAGCCATGCTATTATCCTGCCGAGTGGCTGGTTTCTTCGCTATTCAGCCGTGTTTTAGTACACTGATACAAATCATAAGAGCAACAACACAGAGATGTGTGGAGGGGTGGGAGTGGTGGAGGGGCTTGGAGGTCCTTCTTTTCCTATCCATCAATACAGACATCTGCTGGCTTCAGTTATACACATACACAACAACCGTGTAATCACACACTCCCCAAGAAGACCAGTATTTGTTTGCACGTGGCGAAACTTATCTAGCACCTTTTGAGGCAATCACTAAGATCAATTACTTTCAAATGTTTCACATTCAAACTATTGTTCTTTTCAATCTGCAGTCAGTTTTGATCTTGCAGTTGAGGCTGGGGACTGACATCAGACTTTTTAATAATATCAGCATCTGCACTAAATATCGAACTGTTTGGAGATGACACCATGCTTGAGACCTCTTTGCGTCTCAACTGGTAGTTTGTCCCACTCTTCTTGCGCACACTGTTCCAGTTCTCTCAGGTTTCAGCTTTTTCCATTGATGCTCAGCTGGACTAAGATCAGGGCCAATAGCAGACAACTTCACAGTGGAACACTGTTTCTTCCAACCCATGCCTGAGTGCTTATAGAAGTATAGCTTGTATTGTTATGCTGTTGGAGAAGCCATGACCTGTGTGCTCTTCTCCAGAACACTTTAATAAACATCTGATTTCAGGAAGGTTCAAGATGCAGCAAAGCAACCCCATAACTGAGCCTCCTCCACGCCTCACAGTGTGGATGAGGTTTCATCTTTTCTGCTGTGAACATGGAGCTGATGTGACCTCAATAAGCTCTTTTCAAAGAACAGCACTGAGCTTCTCCTGGGCCATCTGACATGAAACCCGGTTTTATCCAGACATTGACGCATGGTGTGAGTGGACATTGTTGCACCATGCATCTTGCAGTTGTGGCTAGGAACGGTCGCTACCATCTTGCTTGGAGATGACACCATGCTCTTCAATTATTTTTGCTTATAGTGACAAGTAGCTTCTAGTTTGAATGAACTTTACTTTTCACTTTATGGTGTTAACAGTGTTACGCTGTTTTCTGGTGTCTCAAAATCACGCACTGTTCTTCAATTAAAGAATGTTGTTAAAGAACAATTAAAGAATGCCTACAGGAAACGTTGTTTCCTGTAGGCATTGTTTCCTGTAGGCAGTGGGCAAAATCAGTATCTCTATCACTGTCAGTGGCAAGTGTATCCTTACACATCATAATCATTTTCAGGTCTGCCTGCACACTTACTACTCTTACAATCCAGTGACCAAACTAAAAGAACCAGTTTAGTTTTCCACCATTAGCCACACTTTGACCAGAAAAACTAGTTTTACTGCATTGACTTCAGTTTACTTTTATCTAAGGTTCTGCTTATAGGTTATTTATAAAGCTGTATGACAGGAATTGTCATGAACTCTCTCCTGCTTTCACTGTGTGTATTTTCAGTATACTGTATGTATTTTATCAGGCCTCAGGTAATTTAGGACAAGATTGTGGTTTTCTTTGATATATTTCATTATAGTGGACACACATGAGCCATGATCCAGTTTGGATACACATGTTTTACATCAACCTTCCTTGCTTCCTTCCAAATATGTTTCCACGTACAAATTTGCTTTGTCAAATAGATTTTGTTACTGCTGCCCACTGTCACTATTTGTGTGACATTCCTGTACTTCAAAGCAGTTTTTCAGAAAAGGTCATGGTTTAGATTTGATGCCAGTAAAACACTACTGGTGCCTGTTGAGGATTTAGCACATGATGAGATCGAGATTAGGTTTCTCATTTATAGACTCTATGTTCTTGTTCTTGAGACAACAAAACACATGGTATCACCTGTTTGCACACGAGATGCGGTCTAGCTTTGACTTCACAGATTCTCATTTGGATTTTACCTCTCCCGCTGACACACTTACACAAGGCTTGTATGATCTTGGCTGTGGAACTGTCATAAGGTCACCGACCTGTAACTTGTAGTCATAAATTAACAGGACATCTGTGAGAAATACTTGCCAGCGGAAGACAAGGGGAAGACATTGGAGAGCTGAATGTGTCTGATTCTGGTTTCCTCAAGAGAACTGAATGTAATAGTTTAGGTTTTGAACATGCCAGTCTGATTTGTCATGAACTCCCAAGTCCTTTCAGTTTGTCCAGAGAGCTAGTTGGATAAATAATGAATCAGACATGGCTACTTAAAATGTGACTTCAGCCATCCATTGAAGTCTTTTTAGTGTGTGACATTTCAATTGACATAAACACGGGTAGTCTTCAGCTACCAGCTCTCTCACTGCTCGTCCGTATAGTGCAGCTGTATGTATATTGCAAATAGCATAATTGTGACTATGATCTCAGTAGTTGGTCTAAGGTACAGAGTGAAGTACTCATGCAATGGACCACACACACACAAACACACGTACACCATTTGGATACTTGACTAACTCAAAACTATTAGTTAATCATTTTGTGACATGACCAGAGGGCCATGTTGTCCCTTTACTTTAAGAAGAAAGTGAGAGAGGGTGAGCGAGCAAATGAGTGCACTCTCTCCCTGAAAGCTACTCCGTGCCGTGACAGACAGAAAGAACAAACGCAAGCAGCAAGAGGGGGGGGGGACAAAGACGTGAGGGATAGAGTGAAGGAACCCGAAAAGGGAATGTGAAGCTGGCTGAGGCCGCAGAGTATGGTGCTGCGAGAAGAGACGGCAAGTGTGAAAGCAGAGCGTGGTCATTATAGTTGCCCTTCAGCGCACCCCGTCCCACGTCCGACCCCATCCCCACCTCTCCTCTCAACCTCTCTCTCTCTCTCTCTCTCCTCTCTCGCTCTCTCTCCACGTTGCCAAGCAAGACTTTGAGCGTAATGTGTGGCGACAGTGTGAGACGATGAAGAATAATTCCTGTATTCAGAGTTGCCACCGCTTGCCCCTCCTCCTCTTCATCCTCCCCTTCATCCTCTCTCTCAACTCCACTGACAAGTCAGGCCTGGATATCATTGTATCATTTATCTCAGCCTCGCTTCTGCCACTCTGCCTTGTTTGCCCAGAGGGAAGTGTGAAAAGTGTGTGTGTGTGTGTGTGTGTGTGTGTGTGTGTGTGTGTGTGTGTGTGTGTGTGTGTGTGTGTGTGTG
>JAUYWH010000005.1:23618686-23646431 GCA_034779795.1 Ctenopoma multispine | reverse complement strand
CCTGTGGAACCAGCTCCCAACCCAGGTTCGGGAGGCAGACACCCTCTCTACCTTTAAGACTAGGCTTAAAACTTTCTTTTTTGATAAAGCTTATAGTTAGAAATGGCTCAGGTGACTCTGAACCATCTCTTAGTTATGCTGCTATAGGTTTAGTCTGCTCTCTCAGTGTACCTTTCTGCACCTATTCTCGGCCTTGGAGCTATAGTTACTGGTCCTGCCAACCTGCCCAGCACCTCGTCTGCTGCTCCTTGTTGTTGTATTGATCTCTGTTGCCTGCTGTTCTTTTCTCTCTCCTTTTTCCACTCACTCAAGCAGTTGAGGCAGATGGCTGCCCACCCTGAGTCTGGTTCTGCTGGAGGTTTCTTCCATTAAAGGGAGTTTTTCCTCTTTGTTGCCTAGTGCTTGCCCAACTGGGGCTTGCCCAACTGGGGCTGTTGGGTTTCTGTCTATATTTATATAATGTGTAAGGTATTAAACCTTACACTGTAAAGTGCCTTGAGATGACTTATGTTGTGATTTGGCGCTATATAAATAAAGTTTAAGTTGAATTGAAATCTGAGGGAAAAAATCACCTCTTATTAGAGGAGGTACACAGGCTTGTCCAGAGTTATCAGAGCTGATTTATTCTGTTGTCTGGTGCTAGTGCTATTGTAGTGATTATTCATTTCAAAATCACCATAATGTTTTGTAAGATAACGGAAATAATTATTTAAAAAATCTGAATAATAAAAACATGATTGCAATTTAAATCCTATAATATTTTACAACTGTAAAATCCAAAAAAATGCAATAGCCAGTTATTTTGCACAAACATGTCAACACTGAAATGTGCATAGTAGTGGTCTTTAGTGTGTGAAGATCTTGTTCTTTCTAAGAAATAAAAAAACGTTGTTGAATGTCTATGTTTTCTGTCGGCAAAAATATCCATATATATCCATATCCAGGTTTATTTTAACATCCAGACATGTGAGTGTAGCGATATTAAAGTGGTTGGTATCAGGCATCACAGCAGTAGGTTAGGGTCAGTGAAATTCATTCATTCATTCACAAAAATATGTTTCAGTACAATGTGATAATTGTGTTCTAAAACACGTATTCGGGTCTCAATTACGTTCTGTAGAAAAACGTTTCAAATTGGGATTGGTGTTTGGTTGTATATGAACGTAATGACAGGGTTGCTTATTAAGTGTATCTTCCAAAGTGACTTGGTAGTGGTGGAAAGTGACCCAAGCTTTAGTTTCCTGTGCATATCGCTGTCTTCAGAATCTGTTAGTTGTATGTGTTTGGAATCCACAAATTGAGCTGAAAATATTAAACATTCTTCTTAATATTTGCTGATCATGTTACTGATTTTATAGACTAGCCTGAGTATGTTGTTGCTCTCTTTTGACCCAAGTTTAGAAGGAGCAGTCAGCCTATAAAGCAGTTCCATATAGTGTCCAGTGTAGAGGCGGCTGTCAGTCTGCTCTGAGTAAGTAGCCAGTCAAATCCTGGGTCACCACTAGGTTTTCATTAGAGGCCTAATTCAAAGCGGCCCACATAGAGTGTCAGGAGTGTCCCAGCATGTTGTTGGCACCCCTTATAACACACTCTAATGAGCAGCCGCTGGGAAAGCTGTGGTCAGTTGTGTATATGGAGCTGGTGCAGCTTAAAATATATGGTCAGAGGAGACGAAGAGAAAGTCCCCACTCAAAGGCCTGAATTAGCCCCATGAATCACGTACTTTCTTTTTCATTTGTTCCTTAATCACGCAACCTGTTGAGTATTGTGATTAATGGGAGTAGCTGCTGGCTGTGGTTTACTCTGTGGAGTTCAAGCATGAGGCCGACATTCTCAGTGGACTTGCCAGTATATGGGCTGGACCCAGTTAGTGAGTTTATAAAGGTGCTTTAAGCATCTCTTTGCCTCTGTGATTAGTTAGGATGGACGTCGCATGATGGATCATCAGCCAAGCTGTTGAATTTCGGACTGCAGTATTAACCCTAACACCAGTGCTTTTAGTCAACTGGCAAATATGACAGAATACCAAGATGAGCGATTTGTCAAGCCCTGCTCAATAGTTTGAGCAGTGCACTAACTCGGAAAGACTGAACCATCCAGCACATAGCTCAGTTTGAACCTTGCACATACCATCTATCCTGATTTACTCTATGTGGTGCATCTCCCACTGTATTAATGTGTGCCGTCCTTCACACAGAAGGGTGTGTTAAGCCTGGCTTTTCACAGCCCATCAGGATGATCTCCAGTAGATGTTAATGAGCTTTCCAACTAATGTGGGCTCAACTGGACAGCTTTCGAAGGATTGTACAGCAAGAGTTCACATACTGACACTGACATGCTCTCACATGTAAAACATCTGTAAGTCCTTCTTATTAATGGTCATTTACTTGAATTATGTGTGTAGGTGAACTTAGTATATCAATGTATTCAGTCAGGCTCTGTCCTCATCTGATATGGTATCTCAGATGATGATAGAGTGGGGAAAGATCAAGTGAACTGGTACAGAACTAGCTTTCACATTTTGATTTAATCAACACATCTCATTCAGGTGACTCACAGTGGGTAGGACAGGAAAAACAAGCAGGACAGTAGAACTTGTGGACCAAGTTTGATTCAAGTATTTCCTGTTGTTCCCCACTCCTGCTCTTCTACCAAGTTCATCTGCGTTCACTGGGTGAGTCAAAATAGAACCATCATGTCAGATGGTGGACGAACCACTGGTCACATTGACTTCCTCTGTGCTATGGGCTGGGTCCCTCAGAAACAGACATGCTCACTGGTCAACATCCATCTGTCCAGCAAGAAAGCGCCTGGTACGAGGTCCAGTCCATGCCTGCTTATGTTATTAATGGTTCTGCCCTCAGTTTCTACTTTTTCTATATTGTCTCTAAGTGAGATGTGGAGCCTGCTGCCTGTACATGCCTGGGAACAAATGTCAGTTCTTCTGAACAGAAGCTTCTGCCAAATTATTGCATAATGTTTTTTTTTTATTTTAGTGATCAGATCTCATAGGTACTATAGCAATGACTACACCAGCAGAGAAACAGATTGTTCTGGATAAATGTTCTTACCAGCCAGAAGGAAGCCAAATTTGGTCCATCATTTTTCACATAGGCAAGTGTGTGTATGTACTTTTATGTAAGTGTGTGTGAGACTGTTGAGGTTGGAATGTGACGTGAGAGCACTAATCAGAGGCAGCTGGGCCAACGGTGAGATTAAAGTTAAAACACAAAAACAATCAGCTAGGATAAGTATACCATCACTATGGGTTACTGCCCCCATCCCAACCTCTCAGGGGATGGATGGGTTGATGGATGTGTGGGTGGATGAGTAGTAGGGTTGTGGATGCAGGGACAGGACTCTACCCGGCCCGGCTGGCACAGACCCTTTGATTAACAAGTCCCGTGTGTTCTCTTTGATCCCTTCCTGCACATCACACACTGCTACACACTCACAGTCAGGGCCACAGGAAGGCCTGTGTTTACACTGTGTAGCTATATGTATATGTCTCTTCCTGTTTATCTGCACTTATGGGGTTCAAATGTCCTCACAAAGATAGAAGGGTAAATTAGTTAGTCATGGTGCTTGTCCTCATGATGGGGTAGAGTTAGCACATGGGGACAGGATGATGGTCAGGTTAAAGATTACAGCTGGATTATCATTAATGTGAAAGCAAAGAATTCAGATCATTCTCTGTCATAAATAAACTTTAGCTTAATGTTGTCTTACTTACTTTTTTCAAAGTTTTCATCAATATGTTATGGTCTTTATAAGATATTGAGCATAGTTATCAGCTAAATCACACAAAAGACATGATAACAGGTGAGGAAGACCAGGAGGTTCACTTAAAAGATTCAGGAAAAACGAACGTGAAAAAGAACCTGAATAATTTCTCTCTTTGTTTTGTTTTTATTTGTTTCATACCCAAAGTGCATTTTTAAAAATGGTACACTTGTCTTAGCTTTGTGATTATGTGTCGAGCTCAAGTGACCTACACTGAGTACTGTGCCTGAACGCATCCTGTGTAGCTACAAAAAGAGGCATTCTCCTGTATGGACGCAGAATGATGGTCAGATCTACTTTGAATACTAGTTGAGAGTTATAAATGTAAACACTGGCTTTATTTTCTGGCTGGATCACATTCGCATAGAAGTGGCTACAATATTTTCAATGCCTGTAGAAAAAGTGTCCAACAAACTGAACAGAATTTCCCTTTTAAGTTCAGGAGATGATGACGTGCTTGAGAGTTTTTCCAGCTACAACTACAGTGTTTTGTAATTTGCATTTGAAAGTAGATTTAGCCTGGGTTTGTATGAAAATGAAAGTGTGTATGCTGCAGTCTGTGTGTGTTTGTGTGAGAGTATAAGAGGATTAAGCCCTGTTCACAGCTGAGGGTGCAGACTGGACATTCTCTCTGTATGTCCGATTGGCTGATGAGGTATTAACTTGCCGCTGTGTTGTTATATGTGTCTCAGACTTTGTGAGGACACATCTCCAAAAACAGCAACATTTTCCTCTGTGTTTAACCAGAACCACTCCCCCCTCCCCTCCCCCCTCCAGCCCTGGCCAGAAAAACCTTCCCGTTATCTCCAGCTGTGGCATCCGCTGCTGTTTTACTGATAGCTTTTTCAACTCTGTATCTTGTGTTGACTTGCACTCTCGTTTGAAGTCTGGCCACTGGTGTCGTCTCATAACACAACTCCAGCTGCAGCGGCCGCAGTCAGCACCCGCAACAAAATGGCTTCCAAGTTTAGGCCACACACGTGCTGATAACTGGAGTAAAAGCTTTTTCTTGGTCAAGAAAATGTTATTTTAGCGAACTCTAAAGGTCAAAACACTATTTAGGATGCTTTTCTCCCGAGAAGAGAGAAGCTCTCAAGAAAGCTGGATACCACATCCAACAAGTTGCACTTAAATGCTGATATCACCTTTCAAATTGTAAATATAAATTATTTTTGGCATTCAAAATGTTATTTTTGAAGATAAGCCACTATATATTAGCACAAACTATATTTCAGCTGGCTCAGATCAAACATCATTCATGTCATCAAACCCTACACTGGTTTCTGTTTCTTCGTTGGCCTCCCTCCAGACCAGCATTATCTGCACATCAAGTTGGACAAAACCACCTTGTAAATAACCATATTACTTTACCTAGTGACATCAGCCCCAGAGGAAAAGAGTCCCAGCGTTAGAGCGCTCAGGGATTGTGTTGGGGGCGTGAGAGGTTAAGACTTGTTGAATAGCTGGTAGACGTCACACAATGAGGTGGATTAGGCAGCACTAGACAGGGCCTTTAGGGCTTTACTGGGGTGTTCAGCAGATTACAGCGCCTACAATAACTAGCTCGGGTTGGCAAAAAGGCTTGCTGTGTGGGTGGGGGTGGGGGGTGGGGGCAAGTGGCTGTTGGTCAGTGTGCCAGGCTCTGGTAACAGGGAGGCATTGTGTTCAATTTTAGTCTATGGAATTACTAATGTCTAAAAAGAAGCATAGCAGCAAATTGCTTAAGACCCCCTGGGTCATCTGAGTGACCTACGGGTGTCCCGCTGAGAGCCAGTGGCACAGAGGCAAGTAGCTGACAAACATGAGCAGTCCAGGGCTCCAGTCAAAAGGTGAGGTTCAGTCTCAGCGGCTCCAGCACTTGTCTCTGTTTGCCTGGAGCCGAGGCTGGAAAATGATATCATTACAGATGACCCATATTCTTACAGATAAAACCCAGCACTGTGATCTGTGTGTGTGTTTGCTGTGGTACTGTGATGGACATGAAAAGGTGTTTCAAATACAATACTAAGCCACTATGGACTTAGATGAGCACTGGCTATGTGACACAACACAATATCACCATGTCTCTTCACTGTGTACAGCTTGCCTCAATTCTTCCAAGACCTTTCCCACCCCGCTGTATAACCTCAAATTAAAATAAAGAAAGGAGATTAAAAGGATTTTTAAAAATTATTAGCAATCTCATCCAAGCAAGAGTAAAGTGAACCAGCAACAGCAGTCTTCACCTCACCCTGTGTAGAGCTGGGGTAATAAAGAGATGGTTTGGTGGGTGGGAATATCTGCAGAGTGGCACATTTTGCATGTGAGCTTGGAAAATATCAGTGTGGTTTGTATTAGGTTTCCTGGGCTAAAGTAAGACTCTCCCACTTCCTGCGTGCCCTCAGTGACTAAGGCAGTCAACAACACACGCTGTTGTTTGGTGCAGCGTGATTTAAAAAGTAAATTAGGCCTTCTGTTCATCTTAAGGTCACTAATGTTTCCTGCTGATGGCTTTTGACAGACAGCAGTGTGCAACGTCGCCTCAAACGGCAGAAAGAATTCATAGCATGAGACTCTGGCACTGTAAAAACTCCAGCAGTGGAAACAGTCTTAAGAAAGTGAAGGTCACAGCAGATCACAGCTGCAGAGAACATCTCAGCTTTCGTTCTGGTGTTTAATGTTGCTGCAGGCCATTGTGTCAGTAGCTGCTCTTACACAAATGACAAATATTCAACAGAGAAAACCTCTTTCCTTTGCATCAGTCCTGTCAGTGGTTTCTCCTGACACTGAAGCACATGATATAGTGTATGTATTTATTCAATTAGTGACAGTGGGATATGGGATTTGTAGCAACGTGTCCTAACCAACATTAGCATCACATTCACTTCACGTAGGCCACTGGACCAGTTGGTCTTTTGTTTGTTTGCCTGCTTGCACATATCAGCACTCCTGTCTTCTTCTCACTGGTTGATGTGTATGTATCATGTGATGCGACACTATGTGAATTCTTCTTCTGAGTGTGCCAACACACATACCTACAGACACATAAAGCTGTGTTGATCAAACTCATTCTCTGTGTGGTGTGTTAATATTTCTTGTTTAAAGGTCACAGAGCTCAGTTAGAGGACACTAAATGATCACAATTAGACAAAGAGTGACCAGTAAGAGACACATGTACCACAAGTAGTTAAAAAATCACCAGAAAGACACATACAATGACCAAACAGAGATAAACTGTAAGCACAAATAGACCCAAAATGACCACAAACAATTGAAAAATAACATAAGTACAATAAATAGTGAAAATATCACCACAAACATTTTGCAAATGATCATGTAAAACATGTTAAACAATCAAAAGTGACCACAAGATGATTCAAAACGACGTGACATTTGTAGTCGTTTTATATGTCTGTGCCATGAGGACCTTTGTTTCATAATCTATTCCTGGCTGGTTTAAAAAACTGTATAAAACAAAACAGCCGCAAATGACCCCTTTGTGTGGAAGAGCACATTCCGTCCTTTAGTCAGACCAAATATCAGCCTTCATGTGCAGCTGAAGGTCTGCTGGATGACAACGTTTGATGATCCGTATTCTACAAATCTACATGCACATGAATAGTAACCATGTGTACGTTTGTTCTCATGTGCGAGATCTGTTCTCAGTCTGTCGACAAGACACGCTGCAGTACGTTCGCGGGGCGTTGACCACTGTCAGCAGAGCAGCCAGGAAGCAGAAGCAGATTAAATACAGCTAGACGCCTGATGGATGTCACAATACACTACATGCATCACAGTCTTAATACTGCGCTGCCACTTCCGTGCACGCCATTCTGTCCACATCTCCATGGATATGGTTTACAGCATGTAATAACTGTAATATGTTCCTTATGGAGGCATCCTCACCAGAGCAGCTTGAGGCCTGATGAAGAGCTGAAGGAGAAATGCTTTGTGTCACCCAGAGAATGCTGGGAGAGGCCGTGTGTTTGGTTATGTCCCAGAATAATTAGCGTCCAGTGATGCTGTGGGTTAATCCCACAGAAAGTGGACGTGTTGATGCAGGTTCACTGTTTCATGATACCTGGAGTCATCTCTGTGTTTACACAAGTTATTATTTGTACTGTCTGTTAATTCTACAAATGATGCTGTAAAGTTTTAAATAGACCTGCTGGTGACTTCAAAACATTTCTAGTTCGCAATTCAACAAGGAAAACTCAAAACTATGGAAGATCTATGCTTCAATGAAGATGAAACGTTGGATCAGTAACATGCAGACGGGACACGACGAGCGTTCAGTGGTTACCTCTTGGTTACAGTTCTCAGTACTCAGTGTTCACTGTACACACTCATCTAGCTTGTTGTACTATTTAACAGTTTGTCTCTCTCTCTCTGTCTGTCTGTGTCTCTCTCCCTGCAGAGCTGCAGAGGGAAGGCAGTATTGAGACCCTCAGTAACAGCTCGGGTTCCACCAGCGGCAGCATCCCACGCAACTTCGAGGGCTACCGATCCCCCCTGCCCACCAACGAGAGCCAGCCACTCAGCCTCTTCCCCACCAACTTCCCCTAGAGTGCCATCACTCTTCCGGAGAGCCACCACCACACGGCCCACCCGACCCACCTCCCTGCCTCCCACACACCTCTCCACCCCAGCATCACACAGTGACAAACTAACATGTTGAACTGTGTCTCTCTACACTGTTTCCCCTTAGCTCTAGTTAGTGTGAACATTTTATTTCTTTGCTTTGATCTGAATTTGGGTGTTTGTTTGTTCTTTTATTGAAGCTGCCATTGACTGGAGCTTTTGCAGATTTCCACTTTAAATTTGACCATTTTAAAGCCCAAATCATTCCGAAAACAAAACTGCTTGTGTAGACCCTCAAAGTGTATTTGTGTCAGCGTTAAAACACATGTAAGATCTGGATGTGATTTGAATTGTTGCCGAACAGTTAACTAAATCTAACTTGCAGGAAACAGAGAGTGAAGTCGACGCCGCAGCTCAACAAATAAACACAGACCTGCTCGTTACCTTTCTGTTGTGTTGAATCTCGAGCCAGTCGACACAGACGTGGCTGGAGACCGACCGTCCTCTCCTCTGCTCCTCGTGCAGCTGATGTCTGCCATTTCCTCAGCCCACCATCATTCTGTGTGTGTGTGTTTTGAAGTTTTATGGTGCGCCTGTCGTCTGAAGGAGCCATAAGAAAAGCAGCGTCAACAAAGGAAAAATGTTTGTTCTAGTCAGACGTGTAGTGGCTCCTCTGTGTGTGTGTGTGTGTGGCTGCTCTCATGGCCTCTGGCTAAATGTTTTTCGATTCAATTTGATCTTTTCATGCCTTTAATTTTCATGTAATTCCATTTGACAGGAGATGCAGTAATTACATGACACTATTACTACATGGCTGAAGTCGTTACGATGTTTACAGCCTAACTGAGATTTGTTTCCATATATTTCTTTGCTCGGCTCTTCCTGATAGTACATTTTCACAGAGCACAGTAACAGAGGCTCGTGCAGCCTTCATGCTGTATTTTGTATAATAGAAACTTTTGACCAAACTCTTTGCGCTGCCTCTAGTTCAAGATCTCTACAGATGTATTTTTCTTTAAATGTGCTTTGCCTGTCGCAAAGATTGACTTTGCTAATCAGTGATCTCTCTTTGCCTGTTGTCACTCTGTAGTGAACAGTAGTGTGCAACGACTGAAGGACTGCATGTCGTGATGGCCTGGCTCGCTCACTGCTTCCTTCAGTACGACTTGATTTATCAAACACTGACTCCCTTTTTTCAGCGTCCGTGCAAGTGAAAACAGAATAAAACTGGAAGGAAATGAAACTGTCTGTCTTTTTTTTCCCTCCACTCTGATTGCGCCTAATTGTGTCGTTCAGATTTCAACCACGGCGGTGACCATCAGCACACAGTACCACTAGTAATTAGTACCATATTTTTTAACAGGCAGTAAAGTTGTTGTTAAAGGGACTTTTTATGGGCGACTCTGGCTCTTTGTTCTGAGAGAGAGCAGAGAAACCAGAGAGCGCCTTCGTTTCTCTGCTAATCAGCACAAAACAAAACAATCTCTAAACTCTTGTACACTTTTTATTTAAATGTAGTAAAATGCTGACGGCATCTGAAGTCACTGAAATTAGATTAGCAGCAGATTATTCCTCATATGCCTTATTTCATCTCACTGATGTGTTCATAAGCTGCAAGTCGTAAAATGAAGAAAATACTTCTTGCTCAGCTGTAATAGAAGAAACTAGATGTGATGGCCAGAAAGTGTTCGCACAACAAAAAGGTATTATACCTCCAACACTTCAGTTCATATTTCCTGTCGTGTATTTGAAAAAATAAAAACTACACTCTGAGCTGGAGAACAAGGTAAAAGTATAAAACACAATATATGCACAATAAAGTAGAAATAAGCTCCAGCTGCTGTTCACTCTGAGCAAGCAGCAGAAGAAAACTCCAGTGTGTATTTCAGACTTTTTTTATTTGATTCCAACATGTTATTACAAACATTTCACATGATTGAACATCTTCACATGTGCACAGTAGAAATGTGGAGGCCAGGTTTAATCTGAGTAACAGTATGGTTTGTGTGTAACACGCTAAAAACCTGGAGACTGACGCACGTTGTGTCCGTTTAAAATGAACATGTAGCACAGGTTGAGAACCCTAAACACAATTATTTCATCTCTAATGTTTCAGAAAGCAAATCCCTACTCACTGATTCACGTCCCTCTGACAGGGACGACTGACTCCCTGAAATTAGCTACCAGGTCCCAACATCCAGCCGTACACGTCCACGCTGAATCCCACCCTGTCAGCTTTCAACAAGTGACTGATGGCAGCAAACTGAACACTGTCACAAGTGAAGCACTTCAAAAACTGATTTCAACATAGGGTCATCACCAAACAACTGTTTCAGACTGTTTAACCTGAAACACAGCACTTTACCATCTACTGTGCTCAGACATGTCAGTGTGTGAGTGACAGCAGGTCAGCATCCTGCTCAACACATTTTACTGTCCACATAGTAAACACTGGGTTTTATTGGATTTCACTCAGTGTAGCTGCTGTGAGCAGGGGCGGATCGGACATTTTCTACGGGGCAGCGTGAGGTTGTAGCAGGGTGGCCGGGGCAGCATGGCAGTTTTTATTTGTATCATTCTTCATCATGTTTTAAGTACTGAACCAACATCAGACAGACTTTGACAAGATGGAGCTTAAAGCTTGACACAGAACAAGCAACATGAAGCAGACACACACATGCAGCACTGAAACCAGTCGACACTGTGTGAAGGTTTTAATTATGTTAAACAGACTTTTACATCATGCAGGGTCTAAGAAGTCTTTGTATCTCTGGATTCACACTACTACACTAACACCTGGCTGTCTGATGAAGCAGTGACAGCACACCTCCACCTCTTCTCCAGTTTTTCATTTCACACAGCACAGCGTTGCCATCATCTGTAGTTTACAGTGCAGTAGCTCTGCTGAACATCTGTGCTGCTTGCAAATCGTAGCTGAAGGTTATGGTTATGCAAACCAGCAAAATCACTTGTAGCCAGTTTCTTTTTCCTTCTGCAACAAATGGCTACTTCAGAGTGTGTGAAGACGGGTTTTAAAAAACACTCATTTTGCCCGATACATCCTTACTTACTCAGGCCTGCCTTACTGTATCCATATGGATTAATTTGCCATGTAACTTTATCCATAACCATCAAACTAGAGGCCATTCATCACAAATCCTGCGGGTCAGTCATTATTTGAACTGTGCAGGAAAGCTGCAGTTGTACATTTTATTGTATGTATTGTGGTGGGACTGCTCTACATGGGGATAACAGCTGCTTGTAGGAAGAGAGATGTAATATATGTAATAGACAAATGTCGGCAGCTCTACACAAATGTTCACTCACTCACTGTCAGACATTTGCCTAAACAAATGGAATCCAGTGAGAGAGACACACGATAAAAGTCACACAACAAATTCCACCTTAACATTTCTTTTCTGTATATTTTCTCACTTTGATGATTTTAAACTTAACGGGATTACTGGAAATGCCCAGCTCATGAATTCATAACTTGATAACACTGTGTGCTACTTACCTCTAGATGATGATGTCACACTGTCCTCACACTGAATGGGTGGTGAATCCTCACACCACCCATTGTGCCCAGCGAGTTGGAAAGTCTGTGTGGAATCACTGTAACAGCGACAGCAAGAGAATCTCAGGTGGCTTTACAGGCCCTGGACCTCCAGCACATTAGAAAACAGTATCAGAGTGCTGGGTTTGTGTGTGAGCTGTGTCTATGTGAAATCCATATGCTGGAGGACTTTGTGAGATGGTGTCATTCAGACAGGTGTATGTCACACGCTGGTATTATGCAGCAGCTGATGTCAGTGATCTCTGGCTGGAGGTGTTGCTGAAAACTTACACACTTTCACATGGATCAGGTCTACGTCACGGAAACATAAATCCTGAAACACGTGCGTTATTAAACTGCACATCGATCACATCGTACCTGCTGAGAGAATTATAGTTTTTTCAATTATTGTTGGACAGTACAACAAAATGAATCTGTTTTTTAATGTTGCGTGATAAGGCACCAGGAGAAATGATGGGGAAATGAAACAGCTGCATTTTTCTTGTCAGACCAGGTTCCTGATCCTGGCTCAGACACTGGTTTGCCACCACTGAAGCTGGACATGTACGTTTGTGCAGGACAAAGCTGGAGATGTCTCACCAATCTGAGCCCACCGTGCTGCTGCTGCTGCTGCTGCTGCTGCTGCTGCTGCTGCTGTCAGGTTAGATGGAGATTGGATGTGAACGAGCAACATGAGCAGGATTTTCTCTGGATCAGCTTCAGTTTCATGCACCATATTTCTCCTTCCAGAAAAAAAAAACATTTCTGACTGTCAGTGCTGATGATGAGTCTGGGTTTGTTGGACTTACAGGCAGCTCTTTACTTCGAAAATAAACCTCAGTTAATACAAAGCAGAATTTAAACTGAATTCAAACAAATTTTAACCTCATGTTCACTTTTAATGAATCCATATTAATTCATAATGTGCAGCATGATCTGGAATAATTTCTGGTAATTTTCAATTCAATTCAACTTTATTTATATAGCGCCAATTCACAACACGAGTCATCTCAAGGTGTAAGGAAAATGTGCATCTCATCTTTATTGACGTCATCATGTGACTTCATTTATTCCATAATATTACAGATTATTATTCATTCTTATTTAACATTATTTTCACAGCTTGAAGGTGAAAATAATCCGTTCTCGCGACATTTTGTTACGTGACACGCATTAAAACATATTTTCAGGCCTGGTTATTACGCTCTATTCTCGCGGGGCTTGAACAATAACCAAAAATGACGCTTTCAGCTTTTTGTCGCAATCGAAACTGAGATCTCGTTTGAACTTTTGAGTCTTGAGACGTTGTGAATATTCAGCGGATGTGGTTGTGTTTCCTGTGAAGTTGTATGACTGTGATGTGTCCGTGCGCAGGTATCTCCTCTCTGCTCCTCTGATGGGATCCAGTTTTCCGTGCGTTGCAGCTGCTGCTTCAGATATGGTCCACCCCGTGCACACGTCTGCGAAACACACACACACACACACACACACACACGTTTATTTTAAAAAGTGTCAACAAATAGGAAATATTCAGATAAGTATCACTTCAGAGCTGCTCTCCTCCGATCCCCTTCATAACTGCGCAGGTGGATTTTAAGTTTAAATGTCCGGGGCCTGCACACACTCAAAAAAAAAATTTTAATTGTTTTGCGCAAATTCAGTGAGTCGACTTTCAAAATAAAATGTGATCAATATAGAGAAATGTCTAAATTAAATAAAGACATGTGGAGGAAGGTGAGTGGATGACAAAATAATACCGCAATTTATTTACTGTGCTAATTATCCGCAGGTCCAGAGGCCTTCTTTGTTCTGCAGCTTTCAGTTGTTGCCGCGTTTTAAAAGAACTCGTTCAGAAATGTCGAAATGACTCGTGAAGGTGATTTTATTAAGATGATATCGACATTATGTTTTTTTTCTTTTAAATTTTTTTTATTATTTAAGTTATTTCCTCACACTAAAACCCAACAATACCGTCACATAACAATACTCTACTGGTGATGTGAGAAACGGCGCACAGCAGCCCGACACTTCTTAATAATAAAAGGACAAAGTGAGATGACGGAATTTAAGATCATCGTGATATTAATGATTCTACTGCTCATTAGCGGCTCACAAAGCAGGTTTCCCAACCATCCAGGGCCCCTGAGGCTCCTTGCTACAATAATCTGGTACAATTTGTCCTATAATTAAAAGAACGATGTTATTCCAGTAAAACATTACAAATGTAAATGAAGTCCTCGTCAGTGGCCTTAATGAGAATGTGTCTGAGTGTTGGCTGCGGTGACGCCTGGATGTGACAGCTCTGTCACCATCCTCTGGCTCCTCACACCCCAACTCCAACCACGATAGCGCCCCCATCTGGTGGCCTACCTTTCGGTCAGACGTGACTACAGCTTCCATAAAACACCGGCTCCGATCCGTGGCTGCCAGGTAACCGGATATGAGTGCTTGTAGTTTCTGATGAAGTTTGTCATAAAGTCATGTCCAGTAGAAAATGTTGAGAACAGAGCTGTGATGCACCAGGTATTAGTCTAGTCCCAAAAAAGCATTGTTCCCAATTATACAGCATGGTTCAGTATGTACAGCAGTGTGTGTGTGTGTGTGTGTGTGTGTGTGTGTGTGTGTGTGTGTGTGTGTGTGTGTGTGTGTGTGTGTGTGAGAGAGAGAGAGAGAGTTGGGAAGGAGCTGAGGAAACATTTTTACTTTTCCTACAAGTGAGAACTGATATGTTTAATTTAGGAGAGTGAACTGGAGGAGCTGGAGAGGTGGAGGAGGTGAAGGAAAGGAGACGGGGGAGGAGGGCTGCTGGTAGTTGCAGGAGGAGGAGGAGGAAAATAGAAAAGGAGGAGGAGGAGAAGAAGAGAAGGAGGAGGAGAAGGCCGCTGGTCGCTGGGTTTCCATGTGACAAGGGGAAATATGAGGGACTTTGACAGGTCTTAAACGGTCTGGCGCCAAGGCCCCAGTCTAGCCGCTAAATATAGCCGGAGAGATGATGCAGGGAGATGGGAGGAGAAGATGGAGAGATGAAAGAAAGAAGGGAACAATGTAGAAAGGGAGGAAGAAAGTAACAATTCTCGATTGTAGACGAATGTGGCGAAAAACTGTCCCGTTGTGTTGTAATTAGAGCGTCTTCGGCTCGGATCACTGACAGGGGCCAAATCAGGCGCACTGAAGACGCTTCTTACGCACTTTTTCACATCTGAATCTGCATTGTGTTGTACTGTGTTTTATTGAGCGGACGGATCAAGGACACATAAAAGCTTTAGTCGACTTCCTACTGTATGGAAAACGTCGTGCAAGCACTTAATTTACTGCAAATACAATCCCAACAACACACAGCGGGACAGCGCATCAAATATCTCTCACTGAAGCTGGAAAGTCAGTTTATCTTTGGATTAATTTCTCGGTATATTATACTAATTGTCTCAATATTATATAATATATGTGTAATATATATACGAAATTATAGGCCCCGTTTAATATAAATATTATTATCATCAGTTCTCCTGTTTTTAAAATTGCGCATTTTCTCCACATTTCTAACTGACACAGAGGGCACACAGAGCACAGTCACTGTATATTTCCATTCATCCTGAACACAGGGGATATGTTATCTATCAGCCTCCCCATACATGTAAACGTACCAACAGCTCAGAGCAGTCCACCCTTCACTTAATGACTTTTAAATCGCGCGTAATGGAGATTCCTGTGCCGTTGACGGCACAGAACAAATAAATGGTGACTAATTTGCACAAGCATTGTTGATACAATTATCCATTTGAGTATTCCGGCAGAAAAACCGTTATCCACCTCCATATGCTGCTAATCTTTTTTTTTTCTTCCCAGTAAAGCTCCTGCCAAGCCGCCGCTGCTGCTGCTGCCACGGCCTTCCTACATCTATGAGGTGCCATAAATGTGAAGGTGCCGCGTTCCAAACAAATAATAACAGATACACATAAGTGTGAGGGGAAATTATGAGCTGCACCAGGAACACGGTTTGGATTATTTTACATTCTCGTGTAAAGCTCTTTTTTTTCCAACACTTTGCTCTCTCTGGACACAGGTTGCTGTCGATGTGCGCACTGTGTGGAGCAGTTTATGCTCCAGGGACTTGTGTCTGGCCTGATGTGTTTCCTGGGCTTGTAGAAACTGGCTTCAGTCAGGTACAGTGCGCTCTGTTGTGCTGGGGCTGCCCCCCTCTGACCTGCCGGCTCTTTACGCATGGTTGTATGAATCTGCTGGAAGCCGAGCAACAAGTGCAACGTAGTGGAGATGTGCAAACATTTCTTAAATCCCATAATATGCTGAGTCTGACACAACGTGTGCGGCGTGCTCGAACGTTCTGGATGTCTGAATGTTGCAGTGTCATTTAAAGATGTGGAATAATGTTTTTATAACACCGAGTCTGTTTGGATTGTTTTAATGCTCCATGCTGGCTGCTTGTTAAATGCATAAAATAAATATTACGTTTCAATATTCGGCTTTTTATAAATATTATTAAATATGATTCTTTTTTATGGCCACTGAGAGATCTGTCTGTCTGTCTGTCTGTCTGTCAGCGAAGCCGCAGAGAAGCGGTGAAGTTCCAGGGGTTAATAGGAAATGCGCAGTTGTGTCTAACAGTGTGATTCAGAAGGATTCTCACTTTTTGTTTCAGTTTTTCTCGAAGTGACGCCTGTGGCCCACATCACGGTCCACCCGGCCCAGAGAGAGCAGCTGTTTACCCCCCCCCCCCCCAAAAAAAAAGAAAAAAACCTCACATCTGACACCGAGTCATGACCGAGGCAGAAAAGTGGAGTGGAGCCGCAGATGAGGCTGCTGAGGGGCCGGAGGGGCTCGCACATGCACGACTTCAGGGTAAATATGAAGAGACAGGAGATTGTTCTTATTGTGGCGCATCAGCCGACTGGCGCCGAGCGGCTCTTTAACAAACTGAGTCCAAGTTAATCAAGAGCTGCGGCGCTGGACTTTTCTAAAGGAGCTCAGCAAAGCAGAGAGGAGGGAGGCCGGTGGGGGCCCCCCCGTGGCTCCCGGAGTCCCGCACTGTCCTTGGTTGGACAAAATACAACCTGTCGGAGATTACACGCTACCACGGCCTGCCCTCAGCTGAGCACTAAATCATCTCATCGCCGCCACTGTTTGATGTGGAAACGAGAAAAACTCTCCGCGACGTCAAACAGCAGGAGTGTGACGGCCGCAGCGACACTTCTATGATCTAACCTCACTTCAAAATACGCATCTGAACATGCCAAGCACTGTCCAACAAATGGAACTTAGTTTGCAGCCAAACAAGGAAGAGTTGAAGTAGTGAAGTGAACACTCACCGCTTTCCTTCTCCCTGATTGTCCTCTCAGAAGTCATTCATCACCATTCATCTGGTTTCCTCTTTTCCCTCCACGCAGCATCTGGGTTTGTCTTTTCCAGCCTCGTCTCTTTATTGCGCCGCTGCCGCCTTCCCGTCAGCTCGATCAGGAAAACGCATCTACTGGTGCTCGCGTTGGGGACGCCGGGGCTGTGTGAGGGGGAAGCCAGAGTGCAGGCAGCTAACACGGGCTAGTGTGAGGCAGATCCAGCCTGGCCGTCAGCACAGCCGATAACATGGAGTAATTACAGTGTGTAGTTCTAGAGAGCAGCAGCAGCTCTTTAAAGAGATCTGTCCGGGGCGCAGTGACTTGTTCTGAAACGACAGTGGTAAACGTGCAGAAGTGGAGCTGTTCCTCTGTATAAAGGTGAGTATTAAGATAGTGAGTGTGGACAGGTTGGCTTCACCGAAGGCGGCATTGTAAAAACGCAAGCCGAGAGAGGTGATGCCTCCACCGGCCAAGAACTGGGCGCTGACCCGGTGTTGGCTTGGAAATGGGGGTGGGATTTCCCGATCTTTCCTGTCATTGGTTAATATTTTATTCTGTTGACATGTTTTCTTACTGCTAATGCTTCCGACACCTTCTTGTCCCCCCTCCTCTCCTAGAGTCTGGCCGGAGCTGTCAGAACCACGCCTATAGGGGCCCACAATTGGTCCAGAAAGCGTAAAATCAGCAATCAAAGGGGCTTGGTTCATTAGTGTTGGGGATGGAGGCAGGAAGGACATGTGAGATAGTCACAGATCTGCAGTGAACGGGGCCACATCTCTGCAGTCAGTGTGGGATGACTATTTCTCTGAGAGGCACACAGCGCAGCCAGGCTCTGCCTTCACGGCGCCGCTTCTACTGAAGGACTCGGCGGAGGAACCAGAGGAAAAGCACATCAGCAACAACTCTGGCTTTTTTCTCCTCACCCTGATAACGCGTTGTGCGTTTGACACGGCGCTCTAATCTTCTGTACCGCTCTACAGAAACTAACTGCTCGCGAAGCGCGGAGCTATTTGCTGAATCTTGGGGGAAATACCACTACAATATCCATTATTTCACTTCGGTTTTTGTGGATGCACCGATGAGAGATCCAGTTTTTACAGGGACTGCAATGGCTTATCACCCTTTCCACGCACACCGGCCGACTGACTTCCCCATGTCCGCCTTCCTAGCGGCCGCGCAGCCTTCCTTCTTCCCGGCGCTCAGTCTGCCTCCCGGGGCGCTCACCAAGCCCATCCCGGACCACGGCCTGGCGGGGGCGGCGGAGGCTGGGCTTCACCCGGCCCTCAGCCACCATCAGGCGGCTCATCTCCGCAGCATGAAAAGCCTGGAGCCCGAGGAGGAAGTGGACGACGACCCCAAAGTTACACTGGAAGCCAAGGATCTTTGGGACCAGTTTCATAAGCTCGGGACGGAGATGGTTATTACGAAGTCCGGAAGGTAAGAATTCCTCTCGGCTAGTTTTCCTCTTTTGGATAAACTGAGAATTTTTAAATTTGAGATCAAAGCTCCGCCGGTTCGTGTGGAGATACGCACACAATGGGCTGCAGCTGACAAGCTCCGAGCAGCTACAAAGCCGTTTCTTCAGCTTCTTAAAAGTCCGCCTGTGCGTCAGGCCTGCGCTGCTCGGCCTTTATTTCCCACGGATCACCAGCACGTTGTACTGCTCCCAAAAGATACAACACGACAGGAATCGGTTGTGTTTGCGTCGCGTTACACACAAAACGCGGGGTTCAGCCTCACAGCTGTGTTAATATTTCTCATATGAAATCAGAGAATAAAAGTGGTTTCATTTGGTAGTTACATATTTCTATATTTCTCGGCCGATCAGAGGACATATTCAGAATACGTTCTGCTTTTTATCTCAGCAGCAGAGCTTCTGACTGTTAGAAACGGGCTGTCACTTCAAAAAGCACCAACGTAAAGTGCTGTGCTCGTAAATATACTGCTCAGCTTTGTGGTGGACAGAGACACCACACACACACACACACACACACACACACACACACACACAGGCGGTGTGATTTTTGCTCTGTCGCAACACTGGACGATTATCTATAAAATATCTATTTTGTCAGATTTGTTAACGTGTGCTGCTTGAATCACGGCTTGTTGACTCTGTGTGTGTCTGTGTGTGTCTGTGTGTGTGTGTGTCTCTGCAGGAGGATGTTCCCTCCGTTCAAAGTGCGAATAAACGGGCTTGATAAAAAAGCCAAATACATCCTGCTGATGGACATCGTGGCGGCGGACGACTGCCGCTACAAGTTCCACAACTCCCGCTGGATGGTGGCGGGCAAGGCCGACCCGGAGATGCCCAAGAGGATGTATATCCACCCGGACAGCCCGGCCACCGGCGAGCAGTGGATGGCCAAGCCTGTTGCTTTCCATAAACTCAAGCTGACCAACAACATCTCAGATAAACATGGATTTGTAAGTACACACAGTTTATTTCTTCTTCTTCTCTGAGCACACTGTACATTTCTATATGGAGCCTGTATTTGTTATTGTCACATGAAGTGTGAGCTGGTGGAGTTCAGATGAAGCATGCTGGGAAAGGGGGTCGCAGCAAATAAAAAGCTGAGAAAAAAACCTGCTGAAGTCTGATCAAAATGACTGAGTGCAGGATAAATATATGTGTGCAAAAATTAAAAAAGACGTCATAAAATGAGCAAGTGCTCTTTAAATAAGAATAAAGTGTGTCCGTGTGCGCGTGTGTGTCCTCGCTGCTGCGTCTTCCCCTCACGCACGCAGAAATTCCCAAACCGAGCTCCCGCTCTGTGCTGCAGCTCAGGCTCTGCCCGCGGGCCCCGCGTCCTGCTTCTTTAACCCAGCTTGTGACAGGAATTAAAATTAAAACAAAACAAAACAAAAACAATCAAAAGTCATATTTGAGCAGAATGTTTGCAGAGCTGAGGATTAAATGGTGGATGGTAAAATATGGGTCACGTCAAATGACGTGGAAGCTGTTTGACTGAAGTGTCTGATCACCCCCAGCCTGTGACTCACACTACACTACAGTACAATATAGTGTAGTATAGTACAGCTACAGTGTGGTGGTTGTTGTTGTGTATGATATTGGGGCCGTTGTGTTTTGGCGTGTGGTGGATGCTGCATGTGTTCCCATGTGTTTCTCAGTATATTTACCTGTGTAACAACACGCATGGAAACTATGAGCCAGTGTGTGTCTCCGGCTGGAAACAAATTCAACATTTACATGTCAGTCGTTTGTTTCCAGCTTGATTTCTTTATCTTTGCTCGTCTTATTTTTCTGTGTGTGAGCTGAATGCAGTGTTAATATTCCAGTTTTATCCAGAATTACGTCTACCATTTATAGTCGTTTAATAAATAATAATAATGATGATAAAATAATGTCTGGACGTCCTGGCGTGTTTTGTATTAGTATGGAATTTAAAGAGATTTGCTGCTGTGTGTTCACGGGCTGCTGAAGTGACTGTGCTGCATTTGAAATGAATGAAAGAGTGGAAATGTGGAGTTTCTGTCCCATTAGAAACGGGATTAAATCCGATTTTTTTTTATTTTTTTTTTGCTGTGGTTCTGAGCCTCATGACAACATGTGTGGCCTGGTCAGGTTTTTTCTCTCTGCTACGCGCTAATTACAGACGAGTCTGCTCACACAGTAATTATAACAGCATCAATGATCCAGTCTGCAGAAAATGCATATTCACTGTGGCGCTGTGTGTGTCTTCGTGTGTGTTGGTCCAGACCATTCTGAACTCCATGCACAAGTACCAGCCCCGGTTCCACATAGTGCGGGCCAACGACATCCTGAAGCTCCCGTACAGCACCTTCAGGACCTACGTGTTCCCGGAGACCGAGTTCGTGGCTGTGACTGCGTATCAGAACGACAAGGTGAGTCCGCTTCGCACTCTAATATGGCTGCTATACTTTGCATAATAAATGTCCTACATGTGCCCCCCCTCCCCCCGACACCGCCAAGCCCCGAAGACTTAATCTGATTTTGTAGGTCGCCTAATTTCCCTGCAGAGGACTCGCATGTCCCACTTGATTTTTTGAATTGCTGCTGGAGTTTGGTGGTGGATGTGTCGCGGAGCTGCGCACTTATGTTGTGAGGCTGTACAAACACAGGATGCTGTGTGTTCTTCTATCTTGACACTAGCGGCTTCCGTACGTTAGATTTATAAGAATCTTCCACTTTTAAAAATAAATGATATTTAAATGGAGGTTTTTAAATTTAAATGTGAATTTATTATAAGCCGCTTCGCTGGCTCTTTATCCTTCTCCATGATGCTAATTGGAGCTTGTGTCCAGGAGGGTCGGAGGGAGAGGCGGGGTGGTGGTGGGGGGCGCTTGTTGTAAAGGTTTATGGCAAAGAGTCACCATCGATTAGAGCGCATTTAAACTCTCTCTCTCTCTCTCTCTCTCTCTCTCTCTCTCAAAGCGCCTGAAGCGTCTTGTTTAAGTCGCGGGCCACAGAGGGCCTCCAGGAGCCTAGATGCTTCATACAGGCCTTTGCCGCCCCCGTGACAGTATAAGCCTACGTAGAGCCGCACCGGCCTCTAATACATCCGGGATATGTCGCGAAACAGCAGTGATCCAAAACCGCGTTATTAATTATTGATATGATAGTCATCTGTTGAAGTGTTTCCCCCTCTGCCTTTATTATTTCTGGGGGGAGGCTTGTGTGGCCCCATAGAGAAATTTCGTGGCAGAATGTCTCTCCAGGGGCCTATGAGAATAACGCCCCATCAGTACGCTTTTATTAATAATGCAGATCCGAGGCCCGCAGTGGTTCCTGCCCAGCACGCTGGTTTCTCTCTGTGTTAATCCCAACACAAAGTTTTTTTTCTCAATATGTTCCAGGTGTTTCACCATCTTTACATTCTGTCTTCTGCAGATAACACAACTGAAGATTGATAACAACCCGTTTGCCAAAGGATTCAGAGACACGGGGAATGGCAGGAGGGAGAAAAGGTACCTGTTCCAAAAATGACTGTGTTATTATAATAATAAATAATTAAATAATATATAAAATAATAATACAATTATTATTAATTATGTTTCGTTGCAGAAAGCAGCTGACCATGCCGTCACTGCGCATGTATGAGGACCAATGCAAGGCGGACCGGGAGGGCGCGGACTCGGACGCCTCTTCCAGTGAGCCTCCGACTACCAGAGACGCTGTCCACTCCCCACTGGGAGCCGGTACCAGCCCGCTGAGGTTCAGCAGACCCAGTCGAGGTGAGCTCCATTAGCTCTTGTTTGTTTTTGCTGGACTGTGGGATTATGGATCTCAGGCCATATTATCCAGCTCCTCACAGCCGCAAGGCGCTCGTCGTATATGTATTAAATGTATTAAAATATAAGTGAGGTTTGGTGGAGCGGCAACGTGAGGAAATTACTGTTGATATGTTTTTATGATAATGATTTACGTTGTCCTGTGTGAGTTCAGGCCTAGTCACGGGCAGCCACAGCGTCAGGGTGGTGACGCAGACTGATGTTTGCGTCTTTATTACTGCTGGACTGGTTGTGGTTCATGCAGTGAACACCTGACAGCAAATCACATCAGCCACTGTACCGGTTCATTTCACTCACCTCTGCTGAAACTGAAAAAGTTAGTGATGCAGGAACAGTTCACAGCAGCTACATTCATTATCGTGTGTGTGTGTGTGTGTGTGTGGGGGGGGGGGGGGGTTGTAAAACTCTTATTGCGGTTATTGATATTCGACTTATTTTTTTATCCTCTTTATTTGATCTGATAACACAATTTAACTTTTCATTTATTTAACTAAGTCTAACTACTTTTAATTAAGGCATTAATGACATTTATTTAAATGTCTAATGTTTATTCATTTCATTCATTCATGTGGAGAAGTAACACAAACGATATTACCATACGATCAAACTAGAAATCTACTTTTAAATTTTAGACCATTTGATCATTTCCTAATAACTCAAAATATGGGCTAAAATGTGCAGGGTGGGTTTGGGGAGTTTATTTCGTGTGTGTACTGTTTTATATTGTAATTGATTCTAAATGATTGGATAGTCATCTTATACTTTGTTTCCTGTGTTCCTGTGTGGTTCCTGTGTTGTAGATGAGAAAACATGCACTGACAGTGAGCAGGAGCTGGAGCATCACGATGAGCACTGCACAGGTTCCAACAGCCCAGGACCTGAACCTGTGTCCCCCTACAGCTCCAGGTGTGAGGAGCGCATGCGGGACAGGCCCAGCCTAGAAAAGAAGGACGACTCCATATTCAGTATAAGGAACCTTGAGAAAGACAAAGCGGAGAGCAGGCACAGGAAGGACAACGTGGACGCATTGACAAAGGACTCAGAGGCTGGAGGAGGCATCAGTGCCAGTAAGGACGCCTTCTCCCCTCTCGTGGTCCAGACTGAGAGCCCCTCGCACTTCAGCCCAGGCCACTTACAAAGCCTGGCTCTGTCTGGACTGCACAGTCAGCAGTTCTTTAACCCTCTGAACGCCGGATCACCGCTGTTGTTTCACCCCGGGCAGTTTGCCATGGCCCCCGGAGCCTTTTCTGCTATGGGCATGGGGCATTTATTGGCCTCTGTATCCGGAGCAAGCGGTTTAGAAAACAGCAACCTCTCCGCCCAGGGCACGGGAGGATCCATCAATCCCTTCCCTTTCCATCTGTCCCAGCACATGCTCGCCTCACAGGTAAAGAAGACCATCCAGTCAGAAAATGTTTTAGTTGTTCTGTGCACCTGTAGCACTGAGCTGATGTCAGCAAGACAGGAAAGCTTGGAGTGAGAGTCTAGACAGGACTGGGTGTCTGTTCATATCAACACCAGTACTAATTAATCCTGCAGGAATCAGAGCTGGAGGTGAATGAAGTGCTGAAAATAAGTCTGAGGAATAAAGTCAAGTGTTGTGTATTTGCTGGGTGCAAACAAGTGTGACTTATTGTGTTGTATTAAAAAGGGTAAAAGTAAAATAAAAAGCACAGTTCATTCAATTATTATGTCAACATGGTGGAAGATAAGAATTTACACCCCAAAAATAAAGTTCGTTTTATCAGACATGTCCTGGATTTTCATAAAAGTCAGCTGTGAATATTAAGCAGAAGGTTTTTATGCTAATTCTTTGAATTAATTCATTTCTGTTCATTTCTGACGGCAAGTCTCTCGTCTTTCACATTTCAGGGCATCCCAATGCCTCCGTTTGGAGGTCTGTTCCCATACCCCTACACCTACATGGCGGCGGCTGCAGCGGCGGCCTCTGCCTCAGCCCTCCCCACAACCAGCACCTCCAGCCCACTGTCCAGGAACCCCTTCCTGGGGTCGTCCCGGCCTCGGCTCCGCTTCAACCCGTACCAGCTCCCAGTGTCGCTGCCTCAGAGCTCCAGTCTGCTCACTACCAGCCTACAGGGCAGCCTCAACGTGGGCTCCGAATCATCCAAACCCAGCAGCAGGGAGACCAGCCCGGCCCCAGAGCACCACAGCAACCACAAGACAGGAGGGTCAAGCGGGAGGGACACATCTCCCAAAACCTCCATAAAGGACTCAGTGAATGAGCTGCAAAGTATTCAGAGACTGGTGAGCGGCCTGGAGGGCCAGAGGGAGCCCTCCCCAACTGCAGACTCTCCCAAGTGATGAGGACTCTATCTGGGATGAAGTCTTGGCTTGAATACCAAATGACTATAAGTGCATATGTCCTGTACAGCACATTACAGAGACTGGGATTAGGGTTGACCGATAAGGATCGGTGAAGGCCGATAACTGATGTTTTTCAAAACAAAGCTGCAGATTGACAGAACTTTTGTCCAATTACATTTGACACTGACGAGTTTTAAAGGTGGAACGTTGGACAACACTTCAACTATCATCAGACACTGAAAACTTTTCCTCGACTCCCCCAAGAAACTTATTTCTACAGCATTTCTTCATTGATGAAATAAATAAATTCAGAAAAATAAATTAAATGTGCAAAAAATAAATAAAAAAAAACACATGGGAACAATTTAGGTAATGAAACATGAAATTATTCTAAAAATATAAAATGAAAAACTACAATAACTTATCAAAGCATCAAAGAAAGTAACATTTCCAATGTAGAACTTTATCATGTCCCTTATATCAGGCCGATATCGGCCCCGATATATCGGTCTAACCTGTGTGAGAGGCTGCAGCGCCGCAGACCGAGCGGCGCACGGTGGTGTGAGTGTGCGTGTTCAGTTTGATTCACTTGAAGCATCCAGGCCTGTTTTTTTTAAAACCCATCCCACGCCGAGTCCTGAAACGGGAGCCTCATCACGCAGACAGGCAGGTCCAAAAACCTTTTTTTCCAGGCCTGATTATTTCAAAAGGGATGGAAGCGGCGAATGTTCCGTCTGCCAGAGAAAGAAAAGAAAAAGAAAGACAGACAGACAGAAGCATCATTTCATGCCAGAAAAAATGTTTTTGAACTATTTATGTAATTAAGAATAAGAAAAAAATTCTGTAAATAAAGCTAAGATCCAAGAATATGCAATTGGTATTAATTTATTCAAGCTGTATATTAGCGTGTATATATTTCGAATTTAACTTGTTTCTTTTTTTTTCTCTCCTCTCTCCACATTTTACATCAACATATACTGTAAAGCTGTTTAGCGCTTGTTGGTTTGACAAACTGTGTATGAAGCATCGCAGATTTTTTTTGTTTAGTTTTCTTTTTCTTTTTTTGGAGGCGTGTGTGCCATGTTTTAGTCTGCATCCACCGACATATACAGAGGAACAAACCTCAGGTTACTTCACTCCAGCCAGGAGACGTTCAAAGCAATTCCTCCAACGGACGCATCATTCATATCTATTCATAAATATATTTAAAGATGAAAGTATCTTCTTTATGCTGGTTGTCCGGGTATTTTTTTTTTTTGATTGTCTCACAATTTCAATAAAAAATCGTTGTGCTTAATAAAGCTTGCAGAAGTATTATTATTATTATTATTATTATTATTGTTGTTATAATTTATTTATAACTTTTTGCAACATATTTTATGAAGTCATCTATGTCACACACTCTGACAATACAAACACACACACACACACACACACACACACACATATGCGGGGCAGGAGCGCCCTCTGTCGGACGCATGTTTAACAGCTTCTGATGAGAAATCTTATTAGGTTTGACGCATAACTAATAAAGCTAATATGAAGCAGTATTTTCAAAATAAATCTGTTTTATAAATACAATGATTTGACAGTCATTGTAGCAGCAGCAGCTTCTTTTGATTGTTTCTCTGGTAGGTCGGGTGTGTCTCCTGCAGCTCTATTTAGAGCAGGTCCAGCAGCGTTTCCTCCGCTACAGTGTGAGCGGCTGTATTTTTAGAAAGACTCGAGTGATGGGAGTATTTATAGGAGGAACTTTCTCTCTGGAACTGTTAACTGTTCTCCTGTTGCAGCTGCGGCCTCAGGTTTGAACACTAACTGTGTTTCATTCTGCGGAGAGAAACTGGGCCGAATACTCAGCTTTAACAGCCAAGGTCACAAACATGTGGGGATGAACCGAGCAACAACTAATCATTGTTAACGTAAAATGGAAGTGGAGTTCTCCGAAAATCATTTGTGCATTGTTTCCCAACGGGAACCGATGTGTGTGCGTGTGTGCGCACGGTGCTGCAGCAGCATTGTGTGTGTAACACTGTGTATGTGTGTATCTCGGTTTAAAGGGTTAAGCAGGGGGAGTTTAGGGCAGCAGACAGCCTTTTGTCCGGGACCCGGCGCCTGTCGCCTGCCTGCCGGCCACAGCCTCCACACCGCCCGCTTCCTAATTAGAGCGCCCCCCTCCTCTTCATCCTCCCCCTCCCACTCCCCCCTTCATCTTCATTTTCTTTTCTTTCTGCAGCGATAATCACAAAACTCTCATTCTATTACGCGGACCATTGTTGCGCCTCTGTTATCTTCAATTAACAGGGAGAGCGACTCGACCTCGCACTCTGGGAGAAAAAAGTATTTGTCTAAATCAATCAGTCAATGAGTGATCAATAGGCTCCTGTGGAGGCCCCGTGGATCATAACTAATGGCTGGTGACGGCGTGGGGTAAAAAGGCCAAGATTATTCACAACTTTGTGAAATGATCAGCGCAGGTCTGCGTGGCTGCTGAAGCACAGTTGGTTTGAGCGCATTTCCTGGTGTTTAGAACATGAGTTCAGTTTCTATCTTCTCTTTATCTCCAGGAGCACAGTGTCTGTGGGGATCTAGTCTCACATCAGTCTGCCTGCCCCACACTACACATGCGCACACACATATATATATATCTATATATATATCTATATATATATATATAGATATATAGATATTTACTGTGTGTATATATATATATAGATATATAGATATATATGTGTGTGTGTGTGCATACTAGATATTTATTTACATTTAATTTAATTGAAACATTTAATTATATATGTGGTAAATAAGTCAAAAATATTAATCTACATTACAGATATTGTCTTATAAATATTCTTACAATTTCAGTGGTAAAAAGTAACACATCACATTTATATATATA
>JAUYWH010000005.1:23563637-23618087 GCA_034779795.1 Ctenopoma multispine | reverse complement strand
TATATATAACTTCTGACTATATTTAATTATCAGTTAGTTTAAATTAGCACCATCATATGAATCCTGCAATATTCCAGTCATATTTAATATTTATTAAAACACCATGTTAGATCACTAAGAGGCCAGTTCATGACTACTTAAAATTCCATGCTTACGCACTTTTACTGAAGGAAAACTTTACATGAAACATTTGTAATGCACTATTTGTATTTTTACCAACACTGAATACTCATCTCCAGTTTTTGGTATTCAGTATATATAGCAATCACTCTGAGGTCATAAATTATATGAATTTAAGTAGGACCAAATGTTGTTTGTGTTAAATATTACATATTCTTTTAATGTTGTGTCCTTCTGAAGTAGTAATATGTTACACGAACCTACTGATGTCGTGTGATTTGTGAGATTAGAATAAATCATGTGGTGGGGAAGGAAAAGCGTCAGTGAGCCCTGATGACCCTCCTCTGACTACTCACTGGATATTGTATACAGTATTTGCCAACAAGCATTTAGATATCAAAAATACCAGATTCTTTTGTCTAGTTTCTAAAAACCCTGTGGAGGGATCATTCTGCTATGCGATGTGTGTAAGCTGACTATCTGAGAATGAAGGGCCAGTATCAGAACTGTATCGGTCTGAACATCCTGGGAAACAACCCACAGACCTGTGTGGTGTCTACACAGTGCATATTGTTGTGCTGCTCCTGTGACTGACGGTGCAGGCGCCCCATTGGCTGCTCGGCTCAGGTGCAGCATTTGCACTGGTCCCACAGCTGTCCAATCACAGGCCGCTGTTCTCCTTCAGGAGGAGGCGCTGGAGAGGTAGGGAGAAAACACATACACAGCCTCTTACCTCACTGCAACAGCTCACATACAAGTAGACAAAACACACAAAGGGCGTGCTGAAGAAAAAGACACAAAATGCTGTGATCACTTACAACCACAACTGATCACTGGTGACAAAATGCACACGGCCACCAGAGCTGGAAGTTCAGCATGTAGCTCTGTGTGGATATGGTGAGAGAGGAATACAGTGTCATGCAGTAATCATATCGGATGAGAAAAGTTGACCACAGATGAATGTGTGCAAAGCTTTTTCTCTGTCTCATTTTCTCCTGTCAGTCACATCGTCACGCTGGTGTGTTAATAGGCAAAATGACAACTGAGTGTGCGTGTGTGTGTGTGTGTGTGTGTGTGTGTGTGTGTGTGTGTGTGTGTGTGTGTGAGTCCTACAGCACCACAGCATGCAGGGGCCCGTCGCCCCCTCCTGGACACTGAGGAAGGAAAAGGAGAGTTCAAGACTTGTCTCTTGTAGAGCACACAGCCTGACAAGACTTCACTGTGGGATTACTAACACATACAGTATCCACTGCTAATTTTTCACTTGATGATCTCATGATTCCTCCATTGTTTTAATCATCCTGCCAACACAGGACTACTTCCTCAAACATGGCTGCTAGCTGCTAAGCTCTGAAACTCACACTGGACACGAGTGTTTGTTCATTTGTGTTTCCTTCTCCTTTTCCTGTATTTTTCTAGGTAACATGATCTGACAGCTGACATACACATATTTCATTCTCCAGTGTCAATGAAGACTGGTTATGAATTATTAAGCATCTAAGAACATTTCTGGTTGTTTGAGGCGTTTCTACTACTCACTTTGACTCCATTACCTTTCTTTGTAACTTTAGTTACTTTTTAGAATCAGATTAGTAATATTAAATAAAGTATGATAAAGACTTTATGGAGTCCTGAAATTCACAAACTAAATCAAAGTATAGATTTAGCTTTTAAAGTGTTAAAATGAGCTCAACAATAATTATAATCTAGTAATATCATATACATAGAGTATTTTTACTTTAACTTAACATAAACATTTTGAATGCAGGAATTGTACTTAAAGCAGATTATTTGTACACTGTGGTATTTGGATTCTCCTGCCACCAGCAAAGGGTCACCTTTCCACCAGTGTGAGTTCCGAAACAAACAACCACTAGGTGGCATACTTACTTACTTTACAAGTGTAAAATACTGATCTGTACAATGCACATCTACAAGAGGTACTGAGGAAGGTAAAACTGCAGTAAATGTAATGTGTTAGTGTGCAGTTACAGATACATTTAAATTGCCTTCACGAAACACCCTGACTTAAATATCTGGCTGTAAAGGCTGATTATTTGCATGACAGGAAATAAAAAAGTGAACCATATTAAAACGTGAAATGAATAGATACAATTCATCTGAACAGGAAACGCTTAAAAACAACCAAAGTAGTAATAGTGTCCTCTCTTTATCTGCAGCTAGTAATGGAAACAAGTTGCAGACTTAGGAGTCTCTTTGTTAACGCTTGTGTCAGAACATTTAGCCCTGCTGCAGACTGTTAACAGGTGGAATCTGAGAGCCACATAACAGGTTCATGCAATAGCGCATAAAACCTACAGTCAAACATGGTGGTGGAGACACCGAGGTGTGGGGATGTTTTGCCTATTGTGGGGTTGGTGATTTTCACAGAATAAATGATGCACTGAGCATGTGCATTAGAGAGCAGTCGCCTCTTCTAGTTTAGAGTTGTGTTGAAGGGGATTCATTTGATCCTAAAAATACTGTACATCAAAGCTCTGCCAGGTCTGTTCAGCTGTAAGGCAGAGTAATGAGGGCTGAGCTGGGTGGCTTTCCATTCAGACCTCAGCCCCAATAAACCTGTTTATGAAGACTCGAGAAGGGAAAGTGTACTCTTTTCTAAAGGAGCTCTGGAATAATGTGGACTCTGAGATTTGATGCAAAGCAGAGTGTAAGTAGACACATGAGAGAGAAAAAGTAGGCCAGACATCTTAGTTAGCTAAGAATGGTGTGTCCTGCCGAAGAAAAACCTTTTTCTGTAGTGACAGCCTGCGTGGTTTAGAGTTTTTAACCCCAGTATACATATGTATATATTCTGCATGAACTCTTGGTTGTTCCACGACATTACATGCAATAAATATAACATGTAAGAGCTCCGTATAAAGACTGTGTGTCATGGTACATCCTCCTGTGACCTGCTGCTCTTGAGACAAATTACAAACTGAAAGATGTCGAATGGAAAAGCCGTAAATCAGAGCAAAGCCAAACACTGCAGGGTAGCTAATGAAGTGGCTGGCGAAGGCCATGCTGGGCAACCTCCATCTTGTCACTCATTACTGCTAAAGGAAACATTGGAGGCTCTCGTTGGAAATGGACACTTTTCACTGTCCTAGATCAAACAGCAGCAAGAAGCTGCACCCGCCCGCGCTCCCAGCCCAGATCACAAACACAATATGAGCCTGTTGCATATCCAGGCCTTTGTGAACGTATATTTTTGATCAAGCCAAGTCCTACAGCACGTGTTTAAAACGGACAGGCAAGAGGAGCTGTGTGGGATGTGTGCACATCTGACCCCAGAGAAATCATTTGCTCCGATGGCACTAAGAGGTCTGGCCTCCACACAGTGAGATGAACACAGGAGATTAGCAAAGACTAACATTCTCTGTCACGATTAACAGATGCCTGCGCCAAGTCAAGACGGTAAGACTAAACCCGCCAGCTCTTCTAAAAACATACAAACCCCCCAACACTTGTCCAAGCTCCGGCACATGTAAAATGCACCCACGCCTGCTTAGATAAACTCTGAGCTGCTCCACAGACATGCAGTGTACTCACACTGGAGTTTGACTGATGAGGCTACTTCTTGAGAAACAAAGACAGTATAATATGATACAGAATATTTCTAAGTGTTTATTGATAAATGACATGTTAGCCAGCTGTAAATATGACAACTTCAGAATTACCTGAAGAGCTAGATGCTCTTACTCTGGCTTTACCGGATAATAGGTTAGCCAATATAAAGCCAAAAAGATCTCTTAGGAGGTGGTGGAGACCAAGACGGAGCTAAAAGACAGGAAATATTTTATTAGGATAATACTGATCATAAGTTTAGCAGAAAAGTAACTCAAAATGAATGATATGATATGATGGTAATATGTCAACTTGGGCAAAATCAGTTATTGCAGTTTTAAAGTACTATGGTCAGTATTTTACATTTCCCTGTGCAGTGGTGCTTTTTAATTCATTTCATGCTAATGCACATGCACTCACAATACACAATCCTGTAGGTCAATGCAGCAATGCACCAGCATTACAAAAAGAGGACTACTAGCTTATAAACACAGGTTTCAAAATGTAAAGAACTGTTCAAAATTGTAAGAAAAATGTCCCTTTGCATTTGAGAAGGAAAAATCCATTTAACACATGCACACTCTATATGTTGGTGAGTTATACTTTATGTCCACAGGGCATGAGTGTGATCATGTGAGTAATAGATCAAATGTTTGTTTGTAATGAAAAGAAAATGATGATCACTGTTGAAACTCTCATCTTCAGGAGTAGTATATTTAGAAAGCTGAGTTAATAACATTTTATTGAGAGAATTTAGAGGTCAATGACGAAATGAATCATTTGAATTCAAATCCATCCCTGCATAAAACTGTGAGGTCATTCAGGTTCATATTAATGGATCATACAGCGCTAAGTCTGAACAGAGGTGTGTAAATATATTTACTGTATACAGTGAATACACGTAATGGTTCAATATGGATGAATACACACAAGCACATACTGTGCATGAAGAAGCACACTGATGACATCATCACGTGAGAAGTTCCTGTCTTCTCTCCAATACTGACAGGGTTTTTTTTCCTCAGTGAGAACAAAGGGTGAGCCCCCCCCAAAATAAAACTCTTTTAAAACGCATTTTAGATGACCGCTGACAAGTCACTCACACCCAATAAAAGCAGAGATATAGTGAAGTGCAGCAAGACAAATGACTGCCCGACTTTTACCGCCAGCAGCAGACTAAAGCTGGCAAAGTCCAGCAAAGAGGATGGGGGACCAAAACTAGATCCTAAAATCCCTGTCCCATTTAATTTTAATGACCCGCACCAAGCAATGGAAAAGAATTCAGACGAGCTTGTCCTTGTCACAAGTGTCTCTACTTTATGGGTTTGTCACAGGCACAAACACACTGCTGTTTGACATTTAGCTAAGACGCTGTTACAGTGACCGAGGTCTGACGACAGGGGGAGTGTGAACAACACCAGAACGGGAACATCTCAGTAAAGAAGGCAGAAAATCCAAGATGTTAATGATGTTAAGATGCATGGCTTTAACATCAGTAGTTGTGTGGAATAGGTTATGGCATGCTTACCAACTCCCGTAGATCAGAAGTGACGAAGACTTATGAGTTTCAGGTTTATAAACCAAATTCACTTCCAACTGGTTCTGTTTCCTCCTGAATGAAGACTTTGGTTTAATATGTGAGAGTCCAATAAGAGCCACAGATGTAGAGATCTCCATCTGCTATTAGAAAGCCACATAAAAGGCAGCAGGGAAAGTCCAAATGCATCACTTCCACATTCTGCGCACATGGAAAAGTCATTTCTTCTAAAACACAGACTGTACGTTTTGGCATTTTAAAGATTTGGGTGTAGGAAGAAGACAACGGGGGACAACTTGTTCCGTTATGGGAGGTCTGAACAATGATTTCCACCATTCCGGGCTCAAGCCTGTGAAGTCTGCAGGATAACCAGGTCCCATGTCTGCCCTGTCACATGTTCAGGGATCAGAAGAACCAGGGGAGCTGGAGTGTGTATGTGAGTGTAAGTAAGACTATGGGTTTGACCAGATCTTGAACCGAGCAGCACATGATGCCCACGTACTGCCAGCCAGGCAGCTTCTAAAGTCCAGCTGAAATCAGCAATTGACCCTGACACTAATATCATCAAGCTGCACTCCAAATTAAATGGTCACAGTGCAAACATGGCGCCCACTTCAAAGGCTCCAGGGGCTTACCTCTGAAAAACAAAGGGCATGACACTGTTTAAATACGAGCACTGGAGAACTAGTGAGACGCCAGAGCTTATGAGGTGGAGCAGAGAGAAAGAGCCCAGATAAACAGGAGCAGTTTTATAGAAGCTGTAACCCTGATAGTCTGCTTTTAGACTACTTCAGTACAGATTCATTGTAAAACATCAGACTCTACTGTTTTTGCTTGGTTTCATTCATCCAGGAATTAAAAAAACATTCATTTTTACCTAAAAAACACAAAAACACCCACACAGACAGTGTGTCATGTCATGGTGTGCACACAGTATGTTACTACTACGAGTTTGCAAGGTCACTTTGAAACATTTCTAAAACACGCCACTGCACGTGGTCCCAACAGGAGCTGCAGATGTGGCCGCTCAGAAACTCACAGTGTTTTTACCGTGTCATTTAGCTATGTAACAGGACGGCTGTGACGATTCTCAGTCATCCAGGTCATGGTTATCCCACAAAAGCGTATTCAGTGGCAACTGGACTTGGATTAGTTCCTTGAAGACGCTTCACCAGCTGGAGGGTGGATAACTTTTTTTTTGGCATGTAACAGGATGTAAAAAGATATTGTTTGTAGATGCAGAATTATAAGCTTAATTCAACCTGAGCTTGATTCCTACAATCAACCCAAAAATAAATTCATGTAGGGGACAGGAATTTAATTGTTGTCCTTTTTCTAATTAGAATTTTTAAAAATCAATACGTTTAAGAGAGGCAAAGAGTTATCACTGACATGAAAAACACTGAGGTGAGTAGAATTTTGATATATTTTTGGAGGTTTGTTAGGAGGTTAGGTTTTTATTTACACAAGTCAAAACGTGAGAAATATCATTATCTATGCTTTGTATCTATCTAACTTCACCTGGATGACTGAGAATCTTCACCAACATATTCCCTCTGTAAAAACTGGTCTGGGTAATACAAGTCATCGCTGAATTATCTGCCACCTCTGCAGCAGCTCTATCGCTTCACACATGCAGCAGTGTGTCAGTGACTGCTGACAGAAAGAGGGAGGCTGATGAGAGAGATGCTCACACTCATTAATGCTGAGCTGATTCAGGCCAAGACTGAAGATGAATGACTGGAACTACTGTTTACTCTTCTTCTGATGTGGGACATAAACATCTTTATGTATCACTAACACGAAAACGGTTAACAGAAAACAGTTTTCATCAATCATCTATGATGTGTGTCATGAACTAAGATTTTCACATATCCACCACTTGGGGCACAGAGCTACAGAGTTCCCTACACTGTAGGAGGAAACATCCAGCCAACCGCTAAATGTGTCAAACCACTGTTTGTGACTAAATTTAAAGGCTTTTGCAGAAACCCAAACCGCTGCTCTTCCATTAATTGGCCACAGAGGATTAAGGGCTCACTCTAATGTGACCGCGCAGCTTAATCCCTCCACATAGTGAAGATGTCCTCTGTGACATATTCCAAACAACAGTACAGCACATCACGTGAAGCTTAGGTTCACACAAATAATGAGTGGAAGTCTTTTCTTTAAGGGGGTAATTGTTTACAACGAGTGAAGGACCGACTCACCCTTCAGAGGGAGATGTTCCTGTATTCCTGAAGCTGGACTATTCAATCTTGATGAAGTTGATGAAGATGTGTGATACAGTTGAAAGCTTAAAAAATGAGTAAGTGAGGATTTTTGGTTAAATGTGTTTCTGGGTTCTATCAGCAAATTACTGCACAGTCTCTCAATCTTTTAACTTAAGTTTCAAATGTTGATGATTTGTACATGTATTTTTACATTCTTACCAGGCTACCAGGACTAGCTGAACAGGATGCTGTTCTTCAGTATTATATCATTATATCATGTATGTTGCCATAGTTTCTATACTACAAAATATAGCAAGCCTAGATAATTAACAGTTACTGGTGTTTGGTCTGTTGTCATACCGTATCAGAATCAATGCTTAATCAGAAAACTCTACCCACGTACTGTGAAGCACAGTGTCATTGTCAGAAATCCCAACCACACAAACATGCTTGAGCACAAACATACAGCCGTCCATAAACATTATATAGAATTTAAATTACAAAATGAATGTAACACAACAGTTGATGTTAATGAAGTAACATAGCTTTATTAGCATTTGTAAGCAAAGGTGACATATTTGGGGTGTGTGCATGTACAGTGAGCTTGGTGGGACAGATTGATGGGTGTGATGGATTTTTAGAACAGCAGCTGAAGAAGACGAAGAAGTTTTTTTACTGCAATTTAAGGACCTACTGTTGCAAAAATGACTGTGAGCTTAGATGCTAAATCTGCCACTTATATCACTGTGAAGTGCACATATACCGTGTGAGAACACATCTGATAACTAAGGGGTTGGATTTTATTTCCTGCTGCCAGGGTCAGTGGAACAACCAGTAACCACAATATTGATGTATTTTCATGTCATCAAGTCCAGTATTTGCTTCATCAGCTCCTGAAAAGAAATCAGTTCTTTAGCTGCTGAGGGTGTCTACCTTTATGTGCTGTTTGACCAGAAACAGAAAAGTGTCACACTGTAAAGCCAAAACAACGAGCAGAAAGATGTTAAAAGAGCTCGTTCACCGCTTTAACAGTTTCTTACACAGCATACACTGAATGTAGACACCCCTCACTCAGACTGCAGAAGGCTGACATGATGACTCACATGCTGAATCCAAATACTAAACAATTCCATCCTAATATGTGCTAAAGTGTGATTGTGCGATGCACTGGAGTCAGGCCATGAACAATAATACAGTGGAGGCCTGAGCAGGGGGAGCTGAGAGGGAAATCTCCACCTTGTCTGTGACGCACTGCAGCCACTTAGTGCTGAACATTGGCCAGGAGGAGAGAAATGACCAATCGGTGATTAGAAATGAAGCAGCGTGGAGAATGAGGAAGGGGGAGGGGGCCCGACACTGCATCCAGCTAATAAGAAAGGAGCCTCTTCCGCCATTTTGACTGTGGAAGAAAGAAGGAGATCAGACGGAGAAAGAAATGTGGTGGTGTGCATTAGCCAGACTCCACTTTCCCACCTCCTGCCAATTACACAAGAAAAAGTTTTGCCAGAGAGAGAAAAGACCTAACCCTTAAATCTGACATGCCCCCACCTTCACCCTCACCCCCCTATTAAACCACGACACCAAGAGAAACGAAGCTTCCAATGGGTGAAATCAAAGAAATTTTTCCCCGACACCACTTTGAAGTTCAGCACACTTTCAGCTTGACAATCAGAGAGGTGTGTGAGACGTGCAGCCCGCAGCGCGGGGAGATGGGAATGGAATTAAAATCCAGCAACCAACATTCCACCGACAACACTAAAATTACTTTATTAGCAAGAAAATATGAGCACATCACTTTTTTGTATGTGATTTTACAGTAATGCAAAATGTAAATTCCCAGCCAGAAATTAGTCTGATCCCAGTGTCCGTAAGCAGGAAAATGTGGTGGTAATCACGGTGAAGAAAGAAATTCTACACATAGTTTTACATACACTACATTTGATTTTAAAAAGTTATTATTATTATAAATATTTCAGATTTAGTATTACAGTTTTACATATTCAGTGTTTCAGTAACAGCAAGATTTTAAACTGCTAATTCTTATTAAGAATTTTCCTAATTTTATGATTTCAAAAAATTCTGTATTACTAAATTTGGGGACATGTGAATTTTACTGGACAACAAAAAAATTCTTCTAAACAATATAATTCCAGGAACAGCTGGCTATCACCTGAAAGTGACAGCTGTGTTCCCACATATGCCAAAGACTCCCAACCATAAGTCTGTCGAGATGAAAACGTGCAGTAAAGAACAGAATATAATATTTAACATGAATTTGATGGCAGTGAGTGAAACAGTGGGGGAACAAGTCCTGATTTTCTATAATTCCATGATCACATTATCTGAAACTATATATAGACTACATGTACTATATCATTCTATTCTATAGAATTAGGTATTTGAAGAGTGCGCAGATGTTTGTCTTCCTCTCTGTGATCACCAAATGGAAGTCATATTTCGCAGTCCAACACTGGTGTCAGACTGACTGCAGCTGAAACCTCCTACTGCTCCGACCACGTGATGGTGGGAGTGTGTGGAGGTTCAATTCCCTTACAGAACCTCTGGTCAATTCTGCTGCTATAAAAAAAATCTAACTTTTTGATTGCAGCAGATATTTGCAGAGGTGCTGCACGAGTCTGGCACAGTGAGGACTGACGTTCCCCCCTCAGCGCAGAAGAGACTGAAGGAGCACAGGGGTCAGGCCAAGCTGAGAGCAAAGCACGAGGTAAGAACACAATAGGAAGCTACTCAGGAGTTTTCTTTGTTTTACCTGTGATTAAAATGGTTAATTTTGCTATGGAGTCTGGTGCATGGCTGTCAACCTTAAGTCAAAATGAAAAATAGAACACACAATACTAAATCTGAGCATGAAACAGTTTTTATTAGACTTTTTTGGTTAGTTTGGACAAACGGTCACATGCAGCCAAATCTAGTCCACCACCTTTAGCACACATGATGTGGAACATATATGTTGACATGTATTTCCATGTTCACTTGTATTAGACAGTTCAGTCTGTTTCTATCTCATGAACTGCAACATTCTTTAACAGCATGAGAGCTGAGTGACACGAGGCCTACGAAATGCTGAATCTACTGCTCATCACAGGCCAGGCTGTAGTGTACTAATTGGACTGATTGTCTAATTGGGTCTGAGAAAGTGAGGGCGTCTACTGAGAGAAATGCAGCCACACTACCGCACAATAAAGACGTTTGCGCACTTAGTGCGGCGGCGACACGCAAACATTGCTCAGCCTGACGGTGCAGCTATTAATTCAACAAGCAAATGAAACGTTTACCTGGATAAATATTCAAATGTGAGATGATTGAACGACTTGTGGTGGAAGTCATTTAAACAGAGTTTGTGATATTTAAGTGTGTGTGTGTGTGTGTGTTGGGAGTTAACAGTTTGAGGTTGGAGAATAAAGCAACAGATCAATCTCCACTTTTCAGCAGTTGGAGAAAGTAGCAGTAGAGCGTCTGTCAGCGGCGCTATCAAGCGGCTTGGAGAGGCAGCGGAGCAGAGCTGCGAACACGCACGCCCGCAGACACACACACACACACACACACACGGCACACAGTGACACACGTGGCGGCTGATTCGCTCATGTCACCAGTAGATATATAAGCCTCACTGGCACCTGATTTATAGACGCGCTGCAGACTTACGCTTCATTTAGCGTCAGACCGCAGGCGCGTTTCACCTGGAAGCACAGCGCGGCCTCCGCGAGAGCTGCTGCTGCTGCTGCTGATGGTGGTGGTGGTGGTGGTGATGATGATGGTGGTGATGGTGGGGCTGTCAGCCTACTGTACACACACACACACACACACACAGACACGTGCCCAGAATAAGTGGTGCTCTGAAGACCTGCATATTATTTCCGCGCAGCGTCGCAGGTGTTAGTGATGAGGAGGCCGCTGCGCAAAAACGTTTTTCATTTTTAGAACAAACCGGTTTACTTTTAATTAAATACTTAAATCGAGAATTCAGTTCCTTTATAGCTGCACATTTTATTTTGTATCTTTCCGTCTCTAATGAAAGAGAATCGATAACTGAGTAGCGGGACTACAGGCTGTATTTTAAGAAGAAGGATATGATTGCGTCCGTCAGTCCGTTGTTAGTAACATGTTAATAAATGACAGAAGGATCAGCTGTCCTCACGCACAGCTCTCTGTCCGCTCAACACTCCAACTAGATTACAGCACTTTTACTTTTCCACAAGTCAACATTATTCCCTGCAGTTCTACTTCTTCATCAGAGCTGATTGTTTTACTGCGCTGTGAAATGAGTTGGTGGTGTTTCCTTTGTTGTATCAGGGGTTTGGGAGGCTTTGTCCTGCAGGTAAACAGTTCTCGTTCGACTGTTCGCTGATGCTGAAGAGATGTGTTGACTGGCAGCTTTTGCACTGCAGCATCATCATGATGAGGGACAGGTACAGTCCAGCCGCTGACCTGCTGCTGTCAAGTCCTGCGCTGCTGTGTCTGTGTTGAACTCCCACTAGGCCTCAGTGTAGCTGCTGGTGATGATGAGAGCGTCGCTGTGCACTCCCTGGATGTTGCCGAGGTTCAAAGGAGGAACAGTCCGCCTGGGAGGCACCGCGGGCCCGCCGAAGCGTCCGTGCCCCGCCGGGGAGAGAAGCACGGCGACACACTTCTCTCCCCCTGCTGCTTCCACGCACATCAGCGAGGTGGCGAGTGTGTGAGTGCGCGCGCAGGCGCGTGTGCGTGACTCCAAGAAAACAGCCCACTGACTTCCCCCCTCAGAGCTGAGAGCGAGCAGCGCACAGGCGCAGAACGCAGCTCAGTGCTGGACAAGCTGGAAGGCACTACGGCAGCCGGAGCCGCACACCGACACTTTCCAGCGGACCAGCCGCCGCCAGAGCCCCGCAGCAGAAGAGGCCCACGTGTAGACCGAGCTGTTTCCAGGCGCACAGGGATGGATTTAAGCAGATGATAGGTGACTGCGTGAGGTACAGTGGAGACATGTCTGTGCTGCTGATTAGCTGCTCTCTAAATTGATTATCTGCTGATTATCTGCCTGCTTGTAAACAGCGCTGTGTGCTTCAGGAGTATTAAGGAGACGCAGTCAGAGGATAGGAAGGTGATCCTCTGTGAGGAGAATACACCGACAACCACACAGTGACGGAGGGACACAGCGGCCACACTCTCTCTTTCTTACATGGACACTGCTTCTTTTTTCTCCTTCTGCTCTTCTTTTTTAATTTACGTTTTTATTCATGATTTTTTATTGTTACGTTATATCAGTATCGAAATCAAAGAACGCAAAAAGAGACTGATTTACAAATGCAAGCTAGATTTATTCTTCTTATTGTAATAGTTTTAAATAACATCAATCTATTACTTACAAAACTATTTAATGACCCAGCATTTCTAATCTAATAACAGTAATTATTAAAACGGACCTAATATAATACGATAATAATAATGATAATAATAATAATAATAATGTGATAATAATAATAATAAATCAAGAAATAAAAAGAATGTAGTAAATGAAGGTTTTAATGTAGAATAAGGAAAAATGGCGTCAGTATTTGAAATGTAGGCTTTATGTAATGTAGTGTGTGAGGGGCTTTCATGTGGATTTTTTCTTCAAATAAATTCGCCCTAGCTTTTCTGCAGAGGTTGAGAACAACCTTTGAGCACGGGCACAGTCTGTGTGATCTTCTATCTTCTTTGTGAAGGTCACTGTCAGCCTGACTGTGAAACAAACTTGTGTCATGTTAAATTAAACAGGAGGCCTCTGCCTTCATTTATTCCTCAGATGATTTGCCATAAGGTGAATTTCTGTGGCAGCACTAGTAACCTGCTGTCAATCTGTGCAGCTGTATAAAAATGTTGGAAGATGTTTTTTGTGCTCATAGTCACATATTTATTCTCTAATATCATTTATTTGTTTGTCCATGTTTGTGCTCAGGATTTCCTGTAGAAGAGCGGCAGACACAAAATGGCGACAGATTGAAATGTTTTTACGTTTTAGCTGTATTCATGCCTCACACACACACACACACACACACACACACACAATTGGCCTTGTTTGCATTTCTCCATATCTGTGCACCACTTTGTGCACAGCTCTTGAGAGGATTTGAGTAACATACTCAGTGCAGAACATGCTGGTGGTGGTCACACCACATGACCTTTCCCACCAACATGGGAAATAATAGAAGGGCCAAATGTGCACCATGCACAGTTGTGATTTTCTGAACCTTTTCACAAGATTTAAAAACAAGGATTATTTAAAAATCATTGTCCTGTATTTTTTCTGACTGGCCACGTGTGATCTTTGCTGTTGTACTCACAGCATGAACAAACCAGACTCCTTTGAGGATGGAACATATTTAAATGAAACCATTAAATTACTGTATATCTTTATTTTTTCCATTATTTCTTTACTTCTATCTGGTGTTGACAGGTTTCGATATTCCATGGTGTGTGTAGGTGTGTGTGCTCTGAATAGTTTTCAGATTGTATGTCCACAGTCAGAGAAATAGAAACAGGGTTCTGGCTCATGCTGCTCAGTTAAACTCTGCCAGCAAATGGCCCAGGTTGGTTGTTTCCCTCAACCCTTATCTTTATTAGCTTTCACAAATGTCTCCATCAGTTTACACTGGACGCCGCCTCTCCATTTCATGGCTAAGAGAGTGGCCGCTGTGCTCCTTAGTGAGCATGGCTCACTAAGGAGTGAGCCACGCTGGGGCTTTTGCGGCAGAGAGACTCGGTTTGGGCAGTTCTGCCTTATTTACTAGTGAGATTTGTAGTTAAGATTAATTGAGGACACTATAAAGTTTTAGAAGAGTCATGAGAACGTGGAGCCAGTCTGAAACACAGTAGCTCAAACAACCTACAGTGGGAATATGAAATTCGTCTGTTGTGTTGCAGGGATTTTAGGTTTGTGCAACAATTGGCATTTGTAATAAAATAAATGTGATTCAAGAAGAAATTAGTCAGATAACCTGAGGTCCCGGCTTTATGTAGGAAACTGTTTCTGCACTCTGGAGCTGGGGGGGCACCCTAGAAGGGGTGAACCCCAGAGCAGCAGCAGCAGCAGGATGAGACAGAGACACACATGGCACTTTATGGAGTAGTGGGACAGACAGTCTGCATGGGACCTGTAGGTGTGAGAGACAGGAGGACGTCGTCGATATAATTACAAAGAAAAACACATCCCCCAGTTTCACTTTAAATGAATCTCACTTGTTTCGTTTGTTTCTCTTCAGCTTTGGTTCTTTAAAGATCAAATTCCTACTTTTCAGCCGCGTCTAGTTCTCTGTTAAGGCTTAGCTCCAGTGTAATTCTAGTTCTACACAGGCTGACATTCATGTGAGCTGGGGTTCTCTGGAAAGTGGATGAGGGAGTACAAGGAGAATTCTAAGGAAATGTGACTTCTTCACACTGAACATTTTTAAGGAGCAGATGAATAGATTTGAAGTGAAATAAAGGACATGAGTGAGACGCTGTTTAACCTTTTGGCTTCTGACTGTGAGTGAGTAAATCTGTCTTTACGTTCAGTCGACTGCTGACCCTAAAACATTTGAATTCTAAATAGTAACAAATAACGAAGCTGACAAATTTAGTCCTCAGTCACGTAAACTGTATATGTTTAAAAGCCTCCCCGAATCTTATTGCTTCAAGTTAACAGAAATCATTTCCACCTTCATGTGACTTTTCCCGACTCTGTCACAAACAACAGCAACTGGTAGCTGGGCCTTCATTCCAGTCCAAACGAGTGAGCTTCTTCTCACTGAGCAAACGTGCGTTCCTGAATTACAAACACATGGTTATGTAGCTGAGGCCGAGATTTTTTTTTAATCCAAATTCAACATGTTTGTAGTTTATATTCAATGGGCTTGTTGAACACACTAGAACACAGCAAGTGAGTGTAGGTGTTGTTAACTAAATATCAACCATTTCAATCTACAGTCACATAAACAGAGGGTGTGTAGCACACGTATATAAATAAAGCTGGCTGTGATAAAGGCAGGATCTTTTGCTGGTTACTGGGCAAGAACATTAATTCAAAGCTTACATTTTAAGTGCTAAATGAAATATTAGTGAGGGTAAATTTTAGAGGTGTTTCACATGAAAAATAGTTATGAGTGAAATGAGACTGCAGAGATTATTAAATCATGTCAGTCAACTAAACATTCAAACATCATCATTGATTTAAAACTGTTCAAACAATGTCATCATTTGTATTTATTTTATTAATAATTGAGTTTATTCTCGGAGTCCAATTTAAAATGAACAAAGATGAAAGTAAGACTGTAGATCACTTAGCAGTCATAGTTCATACTTGCACTCCTGATCCAGAGCTGATCAGCTGAAAAGTCATCTGGCACAACATAGTGTGGACAGCACACTACACACACACAGCAGCAGGATTTAATGGCAGGGAATTAAATAAATGTTGCATTTCTACTGTTACTGTAATAATATGGGACTAATAACATCATATAATTAAGACTAATTATATGATGTGCGTATGTGAAAAGTGTCACATGACTGGCCTGGTGTACAGCGGACATGTCTCCGTGCTCTCACAGCTACTCCCTGATAAGTCTGACAGCTGAGTATTTGTCTAATCCTGCAGAGATGCTGCAGGAGAAGTCTTCAGCTGTGACGGATGAATGTATGAGCCGGGTCCAGACCCGCGTGGAGACGGATCCCCTTCCAGACCCGTCACGGCTGGGCCTGTCCACAGCTCCTGCCATTCCCAGCTCCAGTGAGCCTGAACAGGTACACACAGAGACTCCATATACCAAACACATGCAGTTACTTCTTATGATGGCAGACTGTTGAAGTAAAGAATATGTGCTGTGTTAGTGTGTGTACCACTGATTTCCACTCTTCTTCTCAGAACATTGAGAACATTAAGGTGGTCCTTCATGAGAGGGAACTTTGGAAGAAGTTTCATGAGGCCGGCACAGAGATGATCATTACTAAAGCAGGCAGGTTAGTAAAGCAGCGAACACGACATGTGTTGCAGTCCAGACACAGAGATGGAAAAAACATTAGTTATTTAAGCATTTGTCACTTTGATTTGACTTTTTATGTTATTGTTATAGCTGAAATGCACAGCTGACCTCTTGATTCTGTTAATAGAAATGGTGATCACTGGTGGAAATACTAAGATCTTCTACTTATACGTAAAACTAGCAGCACTGTAAAAACAAATTTAAACGTAAAAAAAAAAAACGTATCTAACAAAAAGTACTATTAAAGTAGCATTAGTGACATGGTCTATTCTATAAGTATAGTTTATTAGCTTATTCTGAGTACTTCAATTACACAATTTTGTACAATCTATAGAATGCATTACTTTGTGTTTATAATTGTAATATGCAATATGAAGTAGTTAGATACATGTAGTGAAGTTAAAGTCCAATGACCTGCTCAGAAATGTGAAGCAAAAATGTAATTAGCATATTCTAAAAAATATAAAAAGTGATTAAGTACAGTAATTGCAGGAGTAATGAGCTACATGTAGCAGTTTAATGACATACTACTGAAGTTAGTTAGGAATAAATTAGGTATTAATTAGTCGTATGTATTACTGCTATTTATGAATGGTTCAGGGAGGTAGTTGCTATTTTACAAGTTACCTGGCTCAATGCAGCCTGATTGTTAGTTAAAGACCTGGAATCTAGTTTCTGGAGTCTTTACAAATCCAAAGCTGACATTCCTGCTCTTAAAGCGAGTGCTGGGTTGCAGACCTCGAGTACTTTCACCAGCACAGAGTGCATGTATACGTTGCATATGTCACATTCTGCTAAACGTTGTGTCTATTCTATGATACAAACATTTATAATGTGTGGAAAATTACAAAGAAAGAAGAATAATAAGTATAAATAAAATAAATAAAAAAAGACTGTCATACGTTTCAGACAGCTAATAGTAACATATAGCAGTCATAATGTTGTCTTTCAGGAGGAGACAAAGTTCCTGCAGTAGTGGCTACATAATTGAAAACACAAATGACTGCTTGGCTTGTTGGATTTAATGCGACCTGAGGATTAGATAGCGAGGCCTTTGGACATTAACCAGAGAATGAGTATACTCTTAAATCGACCTCCGCCTCTCATTCCTCAGGGAATTTTTTTTTCTAGCAAAAAAATGTAAAAGGTCACCATATTTTTTCTTTAATGCTGCATATCTGTAAGAGATGGGCTTTCCCTTGTCCTGCTGATAAAGTGGGCTCTGAATTCTTAAAGCCCTTTGAAGGGCTGTGAGGTTTAGCCATGCAGCTGTGCTATAGGAACCTGTCTACAGCACGTCTGCTGCAAGGTCACAAAAAAACTGGCTTTAATCTTCAGAAAGAACAACTCTACAACATTAGATGATATCAAACCAGACTGAATTATTCACATACACTGTGTTATAAAGAGTATGTATAGAACTAGTCATCAGATTTGTTGCAGCAATTTGATTTCATATATTAATCACAGACCAGATAAGTAAAATAGAAAAACTTTGATGATAACTTAATAATAGTTATATTACTTACTGTAATACTGTCAGATTTATGATGTCACTCAAGACAGCAGTGTATGTCCTGTCCTCAATCTCTTATTTAAGAGATTTAAATGCAATTATTGGTGAAGTTGAGTTCTGCTTGATTAGGGAGTCAAACATATGAAACAGAAAATGAGATACAGTTGGTCAAGCCATAACATTTTCAATTAGATTTGACTAGTTAGTGGCTACAGTCAAAATTGTTGAGACATTTCATTAAGATCCACAAAAGACAAACTTTACAGCGGTGATAAAGGGAAGATGAGGTGATTACCAGAGTCATTTGGATTCATCTTTTAGGAATCACAACTTCTTAGCAATGTTGTAGTTAGACCAGCTTTCAGAGCACCACAGGGATGGAACCAACCAGGAGTCATGCTGCCGGCATGGTTACAAGTCTTGCTTTTCTATTCGTAACACTGTCTCTAACAAAGTACAACTAAACTGTTACAGCAAGTACTGTACGCTTTGAAGGAAACAGCTTTGTGACTGGATTGGATTTTTTATTATTGTCATAAGTGAATTGTTGTTATTAATTGACAAATTTGACAAGTCACAAATATGTTGATATTGAAGGTTTATAGAAAATGTTTATAGACAACATATTAGTTTTGCACCCAAATATCTGATCTTGCAGTACACTAGGTTAAGGTTAGAAAAGGATGGTAGCTTCAGAACCATGTTCTTTTTTCATATTTACCCAAACTGTGGTCTTTCCCAAAGCTTAACCAAAGTGCTGGTGTTGTGCAGGCCAACTACCAACTTGTGAGCAACAGCTGTAATAGCACCCACAATAAATTCCACTGTAGTTCTGAGCCCTGACCCCAAACTAGCACATGTTTAAACTGATTTGTGAAGAACAGTTTGGAGAAAACAAAGCAAGCACTCAATTACAATCTTAAGAGTATTATTAATTTATGTTAGTTCTGGTGTTTTGTCCAAGGGAACCTCAACATGTAGGCAGAAGGAAGCAGAAACTGAACCATTAACCCTGACGTCCGTACAAGACTCTACCAACTGAGCTGATACACCTGCAATAACATAGCAATGTTCTCTGACATTTGCCTCTGCAACTGACTATCCATTTTTACTCATATACATGTCAGCCATTGTTGACATGAATACCAAGCAGTAAAGGCATTTTCTAATGACACCAACACAGTAAGAGCAGCAAGTCCCTGCCTGCTGACAGAAAAGATGATGGGGATGATTGATGTGTGTCAACAAGTTTGTGTGGTTCGTCTTCTTCAAAGTCTTTCTTTATGAGCATCTTTGAAAAAAAAATGGTTTCATGCTTCGGCAAAAGTGTGTTAGTCAGATGTTAAAGAGTTTTATAGCTAGTTTCAACAACACAATGACCTCACAGAACAAATATTAGAAACAGACTTGAAATAAGTGTAGCTCTCTTGTTCCCATCCTTTTTGGCTTGGGATCCTTTCAAATAAAGCAACCCATCACTGTAGACTGAAGTTTCATGCAGTCAAACTAAGAGTTTATTCTCCTCTCATATTGTTAAGTTGAAATAAATTTAGATGCATGTTATCTAGGACAAAACAGATGAGATCATTGTTATGTCACAGAAATCTCTTTCCTAGCTTGACAATAAATTGGAATCCATGATTTATTTTTTAATCTCTCCACCTAAGAGCCCAAAAGCACAGTTGTAATGACACTGAGAAACTGAGGGTCTCATGCTCAGCCTGAAATAAAATGTGAAAACAAACACTTGCACTTACAAAATTACAATTCCAAAAAGACACAGACAGACAAAACAAGAGGAGTGAAAATGATGCAAAAGAGTGCATTCAGTGTATGATGCGGTAGAAGACAATGAGGGCCTGTGTGGCTCTGTGTGGAAATGAAAGGTCAAAGCATCTGCAGGGTGTTGAGTTTGTTGCCAGCAGAATGCCTGTCAGAGTAAGAGGTGAAATGGACACTTCATATCCATGTCAAAATGTTAAGTGTTATGTGTATCATTTTAAACATTGCGTGATAAATAGACTGTCAGGTTAAACTGCAGACAGTCAGGATTAACTTTGTTTTATGAAGTTCTTCAGCAGTGTCTGAAAGCAGCTCAAATTTGGCTGAACTTTTTGCATGTGGGATGTGTTTCTGAGAACATCAAAAGTATTTGGACAGAAAGATGAATACATGAAAAAACAGAAAGAATAAAGGGGTGCAGTAACTGAGGAAGGTCAGTGCAGAGGTGACAGTGGAAGAGATTCAGATGCAGAACAACCAGGCTGTCACCCAGTGGATCCCATATTTTCCCAACACTCTGAGACTAAAGTAGCTCAGTCCACTCCTGTGCAGCACCTAACTGAACCTACACGCCGTGTTATTGTGAGTGTCATTGTCCAGGCGTAAAACTCCCTCTCCAAAGCACCCAGTGTAGCTCTTCCCTCACTCTCCCTCTTTGTACACAGCCCGTCAAGAGAGCAGTGGCAAGTTGATAAGAGGAATCTGGCGCCCACAATAGGCTGAGTCTGCTAGGTTGTAGCGCTTCATCATCCCTCCTCCCTCCCCACCAACGCTCCTTTTGATCTCACCGTGGTACTGGAGATTCCCAGAGAGGGAATGGATCACTGGAGGGCCTAAACATGTGGGATTGTTAAGAGAAACAGCTGGCAGGGCACCGAAACACACACACTCTGACACTGATACCATACATACACCCTCTGACTTTCATTTCTCATGATCCACCTTAAACTCACTCTGTATGTATGTACAGTATGTTTATGTATGGCTTTGTGGTGTGTGCCTTTGGAAATGGGTTGTCCTGAGATCTATCCGTGTGTTTTAAATAGATGTAGCATTTATATAGTATCAGGATACAGTATACTATGTACCTATGATCTATGAAACAACAAAGAGCAAACCAAAATCAATTTGTGTTAGCGTGATAGTATCAGTTGGAAATGCAAGCAGTTAGATAGTCAACTTCTTTTTGGAAGCCCAGTCTATTTGTTATGTTGCCTAACCTGACCAAATACCTAATTACCTCTGCCTGCTCTGTCTCCCTGTTTCTCTTCCAATGTACGCTTTAATATACAAAATGTTTCTTATCGGAAACCAAATCTGTAACCAAGTCACACAAGACGCACAACAATTCTGTTTGAGTCTTCATCATGTGGTGGTAAATGTGCAGAACCAGTAAAACCCCATCAGTACTCAGTTCATCTACCACTATTGTCCATTAGTGATATGGAATGTATTTCTGTGTATCTTACACATGATTCATAATACATCATAACTGTCAACCATACTGCAAAATGTGCTGTGCTGTGTTTGTGACCTATTACCCTGTTGTTCTAAAATAAACTAGACTGTATGGTTGCAAACTTAAGACAAGTTGTGAAAGCAAACAAAAAAAATGCTTCATAATGTACAGAAGCATTATGGATTTGACACCACTTTTAAAAAAACTACAATTTCCTTATAGAAATTACAGATTAGCTTGTCATGTACTACAAATGAGCACAACCACATTCATTTGACAGTGTCCTTCGGGATGCATCAGTGCACCAGTTTTGACTCTGCAGTAGCAGAGTCCTTAGGTGAAGGGTTGTGTTTCTTAAACCAATCCAAGGGCCACATGTGTTGACACAGGCGTCCATATGCTCTGTCTGTACAGTGTGAGTGGAGCCGGAGATGAGCAGAGGTCTGTTTTGAATGTTCCTCTTGGATTAACCCATCTTTCAGTGAGGATGATACCGTGACTGATCTCTTCTTCTGATTGGATTTGAAGCCTAAGAGAGAGATTTAAATTACCTGCCCTCAATCCCTGTCCTCTCTCTCTCTCTCTCTCTCTCTCTCTTGCATGAGGGAGTATTTACAGTAACATGATCAGATGGTGTCAGGCCCTACAAGTCTTTGAAGATAGGCATTTGCACCAATCAAACCAGCAAGTATGAAGATAGAGGTTTTGATGCTACCCCATCCTCCTAGCATGCAGGGCTTTCACGAGTGTTGCACTCCAGTGTTTGAACACGTTGCCATGGGCAGCACCCACAGATAAACTGCAGGCCTTTTTGACTGCAGCCTCTTGAGCAATGACAAGTTGGCTGTCTAAATTGTTGTCCAATCTGGGGTGCCATTAAAAACCACTTAGGGCTTTATAAGGGGGCGTAAAGTCCTCTGCAAAGTTTCCTTTGGTCCAGATGAGATGAAAACGTTTTTGGTTTCCCAGAAGAGGTCAGGAAAGGTATCTCCCTTCATGTGTTTTTATAGCCTTGACTGCTATATTAGCATATTCTGTCTTTTGGTTTCAATCCATTTAAAAAATGAGAGATTGTGAGAGCGTGTTCCCATACTTTTTATGGCATCAATAAGTATGAGAATAAATAAACATCTGCAAGGATACAGATTATTTCCAGGCCCGAAAAGTTAAAATTTTGACAGTAAGTAGATTATTAAAAAAGAAAAGCTCTGGCAAGCAGATCCTCTGTAATGTAGTTAGATCGGTAATCTTTGTAGAAGTAGGTTTGATCCACTTAACGCTCAGGAAAAGGTTATTTCAGGTTTGAGAGGAGACATCTTCACACCCTACTCGTCTGTCAGTCTCATGATCTTTGTGGGACCTTGCTCGTCCCAATCCCTTAAGAACATTAATGAACTGCAGTCAGTGAGCTAATCGGAGCTTCATCTGAACTATCTGTGACAATATTACACTTATCCTACACAAACAAGTGTTTCCGCAGGATCCTCTCTTAAGCAGATGATCTGTGAGTACACTGTGCAGAGACGTGCTTTTGTTCGACCTTGAAAAGTTGATGCATATAAAAATACAATTTAATTAAAGAATTGAATCATGTAGAACTTTAATCAAATCCTTAATAAAAGTTCACAAACACACTGATTTCTGTTTTTGTTAAAGGACTAATGTTTAAGTCAGAAACAGGTAGTTCTCCATCAAAAATAATAAAAATGAACTGTTAATGTACGGCTTAGATCAGTTGTTTCCATTTTTTAACAACTTTTTTTTAACCCTTTCTAATTCTTTAACAGAAGGATGTTTCCTAGCTACAAGGTCAAAGTGACCAGGATGAACCCCAAAACCAAGTACATCCTACTAATTGACATTGTCCCAGCTGATGACCACCGCTACAAGTTCTGTGATAACAAGTGGTAAGTTCTCTGAGTCAGGTCAAGTCCACAAATGAATCTGTCTGAGTGTTGGTCCAAAGCCTTATAAATGTCCTGCAATTCTATTCATTATGTTAGTCATAAAAAGGCTACTTGAATTCTTTGAGGACAGATTTTTAGGGATAGAACTCTACTTTCAGTAGAAAAAGAAATGTTGCTGGAAATCAGTTTTTGTCAAACAGTGACTTGTTGGCATGACATCAACTGGCAAAATAAAACAGATTAAAACAGACAGACAGACTGACTTTTGATAGTTTATGCCCAGTAATAACAAGGAAATCTTTATTCCCTAATCACTAATTCTGATTAATTTTTTTGGAGATGTGTCCCCAAAGTCCCAGATTCAACATCTAACAATATAGTAAATGTGTTATGGAATTTGCAACACTTACTGTATTGTAATATGAATATAAAAATGTCCTAAAGTAATGATGGCACACTGTCATCTCAAATCTTTGTTTAGATTGTGTGCAGGGGCCATGTAACATGTCATTACTGGCCCATAGCCAGTAAATACACAGGTTACTAGAAAACGCTTAACCAAGGTTTGACATTAACTTTTTTTCTTAACTTCTAAGCTTCTTTTATATCCAATATGTAGTGTAAGGCTGAAAAGATAAAAACTAAAAGGAGTGAAAAGACAGCAGCCTGTAATGCATTCAGTGAAACCTCAGTGGAAGTTACCCCATGTGTTCCGTTCTCTCGTGACCCATTAACCAGTTCACTACCAGCCATTAACACAAATTTCTCTCAGGCTCCTTTCATTAAAAACAGGGCTTCTCAGAGCTGTCCATGTACGCTCTCAGTCTTCCCGTCCTGGCTCGTCATCAGATGGGAGTTTGACCATTCTGAGACCTAATGCTGCGTTCATGTCTAAAATAACAACTTACTCCCTTAGATTCAGAGTTAATAAAATGGAGGAGTTTTACGTCCTCCTCAAAGAAATGAAGGGTAAAAAGAATCTTAATGTCATTTTTATCTATGTAACATGTAGTAGTTTTACCTAACTCACTCAGTGTTGAGCGTACTTTATGACCAGCACACCGTTGTCGGCTCAGACAACATGCACAGTGGTGTAAACCAGCTAATGTGTGTGCTGCAGACAGCCATTTTGTTCACCACCTCTTAACTTATTTATCCTGGCATCAGGACTGTTAAATAATTGTCCCTGTTCATCCCAACATAAGTTTTGCTGCGTGTGAGGTTTTCACTATGCCCATCCACAGCTGCGCATTGCATCAGCTTCTGCACATAGTATCACATTGCAATTAGTTCAGATGCCTTTAAAGCCGGCTGCAACTAGAATATATATAAAATTCTACTTGCCAAAGTGGCTAATGGGGATGATTGTGTTACCTGCCACTGCCGAAAATCACCCACATTTGGCAAGTTGGAGGTGTAAATGTAAATGTCAAGCCCGGAGCCTAACCATGGCACTGATGTACTGCTCGTATTTTAATGTAGAGAGATGTAGTGACAACTTATTCCATCATGGCTATACTGGATAAATAACTTCCTCTTAATCACTTGGTTCTTCCAACCTGTGGCATGACCTGCAGTTGGTGGGCTCTATTAGTACTCAGCAACACCTAAGCATAAGCGTAATTAGTAGTGTGCTTCCCGTCTGAGGGATTTGTGAAGGTTGAAGGCAGTGCTGTGTACAGGTGTTCTAAACCTGTAGACAGCACTGGTGCTTGAAAGCAGCTTAAATATCCTTTAGAGTTAAATTTCTTTCTTTCCCCATCTCAGTTTGTTGTATGTCTCTCGATGCATTTTCAGGATGGTGGCTGGGAAGGCTGAACCAGCAATGCCAGGGAGACTCTATGTGCACCCGGATTCCCCTGCCACAGGCGCTCACTGGATGAGGCAACTGATATCATTTCAGAAACTCAAGCTAACAAACAATCACCTGGATCCTTTTGGACATGTGCGTACCTAAGGGAGATCTGTACTTTCTATTTTCCCAACATTCAATTTGGTTATGTCGACAATTTACCATGTAATTGCTCAGATCTGAGAACATGGCAATCTTCCTCAACAGTTTTACAATGGCATCACTTAGAGATCAGCAGCACACACTATGTGGTTAAAAAGTGGTGATGAATAGCCTGTCTGACTCAGGCTAGTCTTAATGGTATAAAACAGTCTTGAGAACTGTTGGCATGTTTCCAGACTTTAGTAATTAAGTTGTAAGTGTGCAAATGAGCAACATGGCAATGATCTGCACTGTGCTACACTGTACATAAACCAGCTTAAAAACAATACATAATGAAGCATTGTAGTGATAATGCAGTTTGTGAGACATTTATCAAATGTGACGTGTTGAACTGATAGATGTACAGAGAGAAAAATCATGTAGCTGGTTTTAACACGCAGATTTCTTTAAGAGGGATGGAAGAAAGTGAAGGAATGAATAAGAGAGAGAATAGAGGAAAGAAGTGAGGAGGCAGAGGTGAGGGGTATGAGTGTGGCAGTGCTCCCCAGGGGAACTCTGGGATAGCTTGTCTGAAGCTATCCCATCAATGGGCAGGCTCATTAGGTTCATAACCTCTCAGATCAGTGGTGGGGCCTGCTGTCAGGTTGAGTTGAGTGCCTGGCCAGTGATAAGGGCGAGTAATGAGGACAGAGTAAGTTGGAGGCCAGGCAGAGCCCAGATGACGCCCAGACCAGGAGGTACGCAGAAGGGCAGTACTTCAGTAGAATGAAGGAACTCCCATTCACTAGTAATTAGATTCCTCACATAATATGTACGAACGACTCATTAAACCATAGCTCTCACTTCTTCTTCACTGTTGCTGAATTCTGTGGCAGAGTTCAGACTTCTGGAAAGTCCATCATTCCATTATCCTAACTGCTTTTCCTCTTAAGGGACGCAGGGGTGCTGGAGCCTATCCTAGCTGTTATTTGGTGAGACACAGGGTACATCCTTGACAGGTCACCAGTCTATCACAGGGCTGACACATAGAGACACACTCACATTCACACCTATGGGCAATTTAGAGTCACCAGCTAATCTAACATGCATGGAGGAAGCCTGAGTACTCAGAGAGAACCCACACAGATAAGGGGAGAACATGCAGAAAGACACCAGGTTGACTAGTGGATTCAAACACGGCTCCTTCTTGCTTTGAGGTGAGGTGCTAACCACTACACAACAGTGCCACTACTACTGTAAAGTATAATATTAATTTGTATAAAATAGTTAGTATAAAAATTCATTATACTAACTCCATTTTAGGAGACATAATATATAATCATAATCCATTTCATCTATTGCCAAGTAGATAGTTCCAATAGAGAAAGTACAAGGGACTAATGCTGTAATGCAGAAAAGAGTGGTGTGAGGGTTGATGTACACTAGCATACTGACGTTTTTGTTTAGCAACAGAGTTGTTATGTAGTACAATAAAAAATATATTTATTTATTGTCTTTTTAAGAACTCATCCCAACCACTTACCTGTCAAAGCAAATAATCATGCCTTGATATATCAAGGAAGATGAAAGCAGGTTCTTCTATGATCTCAGGAATGCTTCCCTGATCACTGAATTCAAACAGTCACCCAAGTATCCAGTGTCACCCTCAGACAGCAGCCAGACAGCAGAGTAGGCAAAGGTCAACGGAGAGCCTCTGTTAAACCAGCCAATAGCTTATCTCTGTCTCCAGCCTCCCTCAGCTACAGGAGCATGTAAGCGCGGGGCCATTTGATGTTCAACTTGAGCCTAACTTCCTGTGTCCCTCTTCAGCATTGGTCTCTCTTTGGGAGCCCCCTGGAGGAGAAGGTTCTTCATGAGAATGTCTGGCAAATGAGGAGGGGAGCCGGGTGCATAGATTGATGCTTATCGGCCATGACAGAGCTAGACTAGTGATGACCCTGCCCTACTGTTGCTAATGCTTCACTGAGCACTAGGCTGCAATGAGCAGACTGATGCTAGTGAGCCAACCTGCAACTACCTAAAATAACTTAAAGACTGAGTGCACTGAACACATGCTACCAGCTATAGTGATATACAGTACTATAATACTAGATTTCTATTTTTAAATAGTTTGATAATATGTTTACACAGCATTTGAATTTCTGTTCAGTTTTAGGTTGTTCTCCCAATGGTTTAAGATTGTCTTTATTTTACTGACTTATTGTTAGTTAGGTTTCTTATAGTTTATAGCATGTACGTAAAGTGCCTCTATCACAATTTCTCTAATGTCACAGTTTAATTAGACCTATACAGAGATATATGGACCTCACTCCTACAATTATTGTTTTCTACTTTCTTATTTTATTTTAGTATTTCTAGCAACCAGCATATAGGTTTTGTTTATTTTGTTTCTAAACTATTTCATTTTAATGTTTCAAGATAAACAGTTTTTCATTTTAGTACATAATAATAACCCTGACAGGCACTAGCAACTTTGTACATGAAATTTCAATGTGGAATTTATCATGGGATGTGTTGTAACAGGAACAGCTTATGCATGTAAAAGCTGACACTTCACATCACATCACATTACAACATCACATTTCTAAAACAGTTATAGTTCACAGGAAGTTCAGTCAGTCTTTACAATTCCCACATTGTAGTTAAAAAAGAGAAACAGCGGGGTCCAGTATTAATGCTCTCCTTTATAGACTCACGTTGACTGTAACTAAGCTAAGCTAAGTTCACAAACTCAATTCTCAAGTAAAAGTGCACACACCTTTTAAAAACATTTAATATTATTTACTGAAGTTGCAAAGTACAAAAGTACAAGTACTTGACTGAGAAAACATAACATAACATAATAACAACATAAATGTGCAAATGCAGGCCAGATTTATTGGACAAACTCTTCCAGGTGGAAATGGTGACAAAGAAAATATATGATAATGAATATAAAATAAGGCAGACTTGTCCAACAACTCAGAGTGGAACAAAAAAAGGGCAGCTGTTAAAGATGGAGCTGATTTTACCCATTTTATGTACTCACAGGTGGTTCCATAAGAATACATCTGCAAAAGCACGTAGTAAGTAAAGCTGTAAATAACTGTAAAGTACAACATTTCCATTTGAACTGTAGTACAGTAACATTAAAAATAACTTTAAAAGAACCTCTAAACTGTACTTACTGTTAGTATAGTACTAAACTTACTTACCATACCTGTACATTTGCTTCTAGAAAATGATGATGACTCAGGGTTGTCCTGCTGTGACATTAGCAAGAGCTAATCCATGTGTAATTCTGCAGCAGTGCATCCATTGATCCAAGTGAAGAACTTACAGTTTAAGCATTTTAGGATTATGATTTTGTTGGGTAAACGCAATAATAGTGTGTACCAAAATTAACCTAAAGGATGTTCCAAAGACCAATTTATCAAAGAGTTACACCTGAGAATCTCTAAAGTACCAGATTAAGAGTAACTCTACAACACCAGTGCAGTCTTTGAGGTCAGAGTATACTAACAACAGTACAGGATTTTAACAAAAAATTAAGTTTATGGAAACTTGAATCAACAAGAATCTTATTTATGTACAAGGTTTGGCAGAATCTCACAAATGTTTTTGCAGCTGAAATTGATACGATATTATCAAAGTGATAACTATAGCATGGTAGCTCAGTGGGTAGAGGGTGAGCGAGTTCGATTCCCCGTCCCACCAAGTTACATGTCGAGGTGTCCTTGGACAAGACACCGATACCCTGACCTCCGGCGCCCCCACAGGGGGCAGCCCACCCACAAAGAATTTCCCCAAGGGGATCAATAAAGTATCTATTATTATTATTATTAACCTGCTCCTTGTGTGGTAGCATCCTTTCATGTTAACATGCAAATAACAGAATATCAATCTATTATCATTATTATTATTATCATTTTCCTTGTCAAGAGAGAAGAGCAAAACCTAGCAAGAATATGCAACTTCCACACAGGAATATCCCAGCTGGCGAGCCTGGATTTGAGTCCTCCAAGCTGGGAGGCAGCAGTGCTAGCCATTCTCCTCAGACAGAAAACAGAGGTGTCCTTGGTTCCCAGTATAGTAACTATTAAGTGGGAGTTATAGTCAACAGATGCCCATAGCATTGCTGACGCAGCTGCAACTGATATAAGTAATAAAGTTGATATATTTTGACCAATGAGCACGCATTAACAATGGAATGGTGTGCTGTACTGTCACTCCTTGCTCATTAGCAACAGTAGGCAATGGGTAAGATTAACTTCTATCCATTATGATTTTACTAGAAGCAGCTGTATTTTTGTATTAATTATTTTTTGCATGGCACCTCTGCCTGCTGATGGTTTCACTAAGAAACCAAAAGCTTGAGAAAATCACCATACTGACACCATGTGTCTTTTCTCAAAGATTTTCTCATTATGGTGAGACACTTTTTAATTATGCCTAAGGTCTTTAACTTATATCATCAATAGCTACAGTCTAATTCATTTTATGGTAATTAACTACCTAATGAAAAAGGCCAAATAAAATGCAGTCTAAAAAGCCGAATGAAAAGCATGTTGACTGGATGCCTAGTCAACATGCTAGGTATCCAGTCAGTGCATTTAGTAACCAGGGAATGTTTAATGTTCATTTCACACAGTCATTTCATTTCCAAACTAGCACTGAAAAACAAGTGTTCATGCATCTGACATAAAGTACCACGGCACAGTGACTGCTCTTATTGTGCTGAAGCTACATTAAGTTTGAAATAAAATGTGTTGCCTTCTCTTACACTCCGTAGATCATCCTGAACTCTATGCACAAGTACAAGCCCAGACTACATATAGTCAAAGCGGATGAAAACAACGCCTTTGGATCCAAGAACACTGCCTACTGCACTCATGTCTTTCACGAAACAGCCTTCATCTCTGTAACCTCGTATCAAAACCACAAGGTACAGTAACTATCAACCGTACAGATGAAGTTAGCATAAAGTTAAACTACTGATTTATTGAAGGATCGTGTTGTCCTGGGCTTAGTCAGGATTGTCTGCGGGCCTGGGTGCATTTAAGCCAACAGTGTTCTGCGGAATACATGCCTGCTGCCAAACCACTCATCTGAAAGAAATGCTGCCGCTGTCAACATTTTAAAAGTCCCGTGTAATTTACATTATAATCTGTCCACTGTAGCACTGTACCTTTGATTGCTTCACCTATGGTTTTGTTAATACCAAAATGAATGAGAGCTTTTAACAAAATGTCTTTTTTCCTAGATTACTCAACTGAAGATAGAAAACAATCCATTTGCCAAAGGATTCCGAGGTAGCGAAGAAGGAGATCTGCGTGTTTCAAGATTACAGGGGTATGTTTACACAATGTGGAGGCAGGAAAGCCAGGAAAAAATAACCCTATGGAACCATTTAGCATGCTAGATGTGTCTCATAAATTTGATATAGTGTATATAAATTAGGTGTGTTTTTGTGTTTGGATATAAGAATACTCCTCCTTTAAAGACTGTGCTGAGTGGAAAATAGTTTCTTTCTTGTTGCTCCTGTTGATGTATAGGAAAGAATATCCTGTGATTTCAAAGAACGTGGTTCGCCAGAGGCTCATCTCCTCACATAGTCACCTTGCAGGGAAGCTTGGAGCAGGAGTTCTAACAGGGCATGCTCAAGTCCTGTCTTCTTATCAGTATGAGACTGGACTTCCTCTGTCAAGCTCAGACCACCAAGATCCCATCTCCAACCACTTCCCTCAGAGCAGAGATCCCAGCCTCCTATACCACTGCTTCAAACATAGAGGTTTGTTTTTAGCCACTGTTGATCAATCACAAAGCAATACATAATATAGCATACCCACTAGGGGCTTTTTATAAATAGAAAAACATTGCAGTTAACTGTCACTTTGCAGATAATGGCCGACATCTGGAGCTTGGATGTAAGCGGCCCTACTTGGAGACATCATCTGCAAGCTCAGAGGAGCATTATTTTCGTTCAGCTCCCTCTTATGAATCGTCCCTGCTGTCTCATCCATATTGCACTGAGGCAATCCCTTCTAGGGAAGCTTGTATGTATGGTAGTATGGAAACAGAGTCTGGATCTGGAGCAGGGGACACAGAAGAGCTGGCCAACTCCCCTTCAATAAATTGTAACATGTGGGCTACGGTGCAGCCCTACCCTCGTTATAGTATGGAGGGAATCCCTTATCAGCCTTTCTCGGCTCACTTCACCAATGCTGCCACGCACACACCTGTGGTACCACACCCCACATCATCAGTGGTGTCAAGATCACAGGCTGACTTGGGTGTCTACAATTCTGCTTCGGTCCAGAGAGGTCTGCCCATTATACATGCATCCCCCTCCTCTTCATCATGCTCTCCAGCTGTTCCAGGATCCAGAGACAGGTCAGGTCATCCATCTCTGTACCACAAAAAGCCAGGTTCACCACTCCGGCCTCATAGAGATTTCTCAGCGTATTCCACACAAGGCACGATATCAGTCCGGGATCCATCCTATCAATACCAAGTGGAGCTGAACAGTGCAGGGACTCACTGGACTGACAGCTAATGTGGACCACTGGAATAAACAATGTTGTTCAATGTAAAAATTTTAAATGAATCAAGGTTTGCCAAACCCCAGTGGGAATGAACTATAGTCATGATCATTGCCAAATTGCACTCCAAAGCCATATACTCTTGAAAGCACTAGGACATACAACACTGTATGTGTAGAACAGTGGCTGCCCTCCTCTTGTGATGTGTAGTATGTGTACCATAATCCTGTGATCAGGTAAAGTAAGGTGGTTTTCTTGAAGTATATTAGAGAGAGCATTAAGCGTAAAGGGTGGAGTGTGTAAGCTTTAGTTGCATCTAATGGTGAGGTGTAAATTACAACCATCTGAATACCCTTCACCTCTCCCCTTCCAAACGTGAGAGATCCTACAGAATCTGTCATCATCTACAACCTAGTAAATGGTACATTCACAAAATATCTGGTCCTTTCCCAATGGCATTTTGGGGATTCAGAGCTGTTTTTTCTATGCTAATGCAGGAATTTAATGCTGTTAAACCTAATACGCAGACAGAGGTTGGGGTTGGGATGTCCAAGTTTGAATCCTGTCCTATCATAATGTTATGCTAATCATTATTTCTTGATTAGTATAACATAGTAACCCGTACCCACTGAAAAAGAAGAATGATGTCATTTTATTGAATGGCTCCTGAAAGGAACAATGCTATAGCATCACCACATTCAGTGTGAAATTGCTAAATTCCATTTCTAGAGCCAGCATTTGATTTGTCTATCGCTAAGCTACTGTAGAAACACAGCCTCTATGAAAGCAGACCCACTCCCTATGTACAGTGCTGTGAAAAAGTTTTTTTTTTGTTTTTTGCATATTTGTCACACTTAAATTATTTGGATCATCAAACACCTTTTAATATTACACAAAGACAACCCAAGGAAATACAAATTGCAGTTTTTTATGGTTTCATTTAATGGGAAACAAAGTAATTGACATATATCAGTCCGGAAAGGGTTATAAATGCTTCAAGGTTTGGGGGCAATTACGTTTTTACATAGGGCCAAGCACGTTTGGGCAGCCTTAAGAAAAGAAATGAGCCATTTAAAAAGAAACTCATTTTGTTTTCACTCAGGTTATCTTTGTATAAAATTAAAATGTGTTTGATGATCTGAATCATCTGAGTCAAAGTGTAAAAAGAAATAAAGTCTAGGACAGGGTTAAAGATCTTTTCACAGAACTGTAACCACATTCTAAGCAAAAAAAACACTATTCTTACTTACAGGTGATTAGACACTAATTAATACTACAGTATATTCTATTTCTGCTAATAGAGACCTTAAATCTTACACACACATTTAAGGTTCTTAAAAAAGGGTTACAGTTTGCTAGTAACTTGTAACCACTATGTCAGTACTGTTAGTTAGATAACCTGAAGTAGCTTAAATAAAATGGTCACTTCCTACTGTTTACTATGCAGAGCTTGGTGCTTCAATGTAGGAAGCAATAAGGTCAAAGTCTCAATGGAAAATATCAAAGCTGTGTGTATTCTACAAGTGTCCATTCCAAGTGAGCTGATAGATTAAATACACATTTGGTGAGCTGGGGAATATTTCCAGCAGCAGGACAGAAGGACGTATGTAGGACTGAATTGAAATGAATTACAGTGGCTGTGTTTGTAGTAAGGAAAGGAACATGTCAACTGCACTGCAGCGTGGCTCATTAATGTGCAGTATCATTAGTTGGCTTTCATGGGATTTATTGGCAATAAGTAAAATCCAGAATTTGCCAGCCTTGAAACATCTTAAGCTTCAAGGGGACGTCCAAAGTTATCACATATTTGAAGTTATCAAAGCCACTTTGAGTCCTATTTATTTTCTTGTGCCAAAATGAGATTTCCTACACTATGATGTCTAAAGGAAAAGTGAACTAAGTTCACTTTAAAAAGAGACTAAAAAGAAGCATTTGTGCATTCAAAGAATCAGATATGCAACAGCAGTAAATGAGGAAGCTATATAAGGCAATCTTTTCCCATGGTGTATGTACAGAGCAATTAAGGGCACCACAAAACCATTCATCATGACAGCTGTTATGGAGGTCTTATGAAAATACACACAAAGGTCTGTGCTCTCTTCTTGTTACTAGCACTCTTGAAAGATTGTGATGGCTGTATAAGTGCAAGTGAGCCATCCTTCTGTGGTTGGTTGTAAAAGCTTGGCTCCAAACACGAGACTCCAAACAATATTCACGTTAAACGGGACAGCAAAGAATGCTGAAGCAGAACCAGATGGGAGCTTAAAGAACTGTTGTTAAGCCATGGTGAGTACCGGAAGAGAGAAAAGCACACAAATCCCACTCACAAATGACTTACTTGGAAATATGACAAATAGAAAACAGCCTGACCAGGAAGGGTTGAACGCAAATTCAAATCCCTTATGCATTTATGCATTGTCCCTTTATTTTATGTTGTTAAACTCAATATAATATTTTGGAATATACTGACATTTTTGCACACCTGGTGAATAAAGATTTTTGTGCCTGTAACTGTTTGCTATATTTAATCCAAGTCCAACACTGCCCTACTAAACTGCATTATTATGACTTTCAATTTTAACAAATTACATCCCAATATCTATACATTCATATTTCGCAGCTTTTCAATTCAATTCAACTTTATTTATATAGCGCTACATCACAACATAAGTCATCTCAGGGCACTTTACAGTGTAAGGTTTAAGACCTTACACATTCTATAACTGTATACAGAATAATGTAGAAAACCCAACAGTCCCACTTAAATATTAAGATTATGATTTAGAGACTATAGAGACAAGTGAGTCCTAAACCTGGTAAAACAAGTTTGCACTTTAGCACATCCTGAAGAAACTTTTGAATGTATTTTTCATTAGAAAAGTAAGGCATGTGGTTATTAACAGCACGTTAAGAGACTTTCATGTTTTATTCTACAACATAAAATCCATCAGTGAATATCCTATTTGTGTGTAAGGTTTTATGTGATTTAAAAAGCAGTTGATGTGTTTCAGGCCCCAAAATGTCAGCCTGATGCCCAAATGGCAGGTGGTTTAACATTTATTTTCTCCATAAACAGTCAAAAACAAAATGATTTGTCTGGGATTAGGCACAAAGACATGATCAGACACCAAATAAACATGGTTAGGCTTAGTAAAACTATTGACTTTTTGCCCTATAATGACTACTTATTTCACACATTTGTTGCATGACAAACATGATGTACATAACTGGTCACATGGATTTATACCTGACTCAATCTTCAATCTCCTCTGGGAATGTCCTGTGCTTTGTTGTATCATTCATCCATAGCACATCCACCTGACAAACTTTGAGGGTATTGGTGGCTGTGTCACTGGAGCTGTTAGACATTATGAAACAGTAATATATTCCTATTGGTCATTTTTATGCCTCTGCAATGTCGATGGCCAGGGCCTGAGGCATGTTGTCCGTCTATCCGTCAGTTCAAACGCCCAATATCTAAGGAATGCTTATAGGGAATTTCTTCTCAATTTGGCACAAATTGGACTCTGAATTTCAGTGGCCAAAAGCCAAAGGTCAAGGTCACACTGGCTTCACATTCATGCAGTTTATGTGGCCCATTCTTTCGAACGTGATATGTGAACGCTTTGAACCAGCTGGAGTCTATGATGAACAGGCCATTGGTCAAGATTACAGTCCTCATGTATGCCCCACTGTCGGCAATGCTATATCTCATAAATGCCTGGAAAGAATTTCATTACATCTGGGAAAAATATCCGCTTGGACTAATGCATAAACTTATTACAATACGAGTATGGAAAGACATGCATATAAACCACAACACCGCTGGTTAGAGGAGGCAAACAACTGCACCGCGATAATTCTAGTTTGCTACTGTTACAACAAGGAGTCAGATTTTACAGGAGGACAGTCTCCTGAATGAGACTACACAGGTTCTTTGAAACTGTACATTTCTTTGTCATTTTTAAAAAAGGATTGAGGAAGAAGGTCATTCCTGTGCCTCTCTATAACCATGACCTTTCCCTGACCTTAGCCAAAGCTGCCACAAGCAAATGCTGTAGAAAGTAAAGTTTTAAAAATGTTGACAATGGACATAATTTATGGATTTGCAGAATCATCAAGTACAGACATTCAGATATAAGAAAATTCCACAGCATGCAAAGCTTAGCACGTACAGTATTTTACTGCAAATAACATAGCTGATGAAAAAGTAGCAAAGATTTCAGAATCCAAATAAATATACCAGTCAAAAGATTTTAATACTTAAACAGCCATCAAAAAAGTTTTAAATATAAAGTTTTATATAAATATATAGTTTTAAAAAGAAATTGTGCTTGTCCAGGTGAATTGTATTTAAGACATTACACTAGCAAAAGGCTTTGTTTAGACCTGCACATATAGAGTACAGCATACGTTGTTGAACGAGTCTGTGAAGCAACTTAACTGAACTGGTTTCACTGTACAACATGACTTATAAAACATAAATGTGACTACTACGACTGCTGCTACTACTGTCCAATAGAATCAAAAAGCAGCACTTACATGATCCACTTCAGTAATGATCAGTGAACGAAAAATCTTGGTAAAGCAAATTTGTTGAAAAGAATGTAGAGACAGCAGGATGAGTCGAACAGCATATGAGGCACTGCTTTCTCTCACACAAAGCTCTCATTAGATCATGAGTTATGCTGACGGCTAGGTCCTGGTTCGTGTCAGCACCTCTTTCTCTATCTCTTTCTCAGCTGTGGACACATTTCACATGAAGGGAGACTCTTCAGAGAGAGCTAACACTCAAATCAACAAATCATCAACCAGCTATCTTGAAATGCTTAGATATAACATTCATTTAGCTGTCAGCAATGTTACTCTTTAACCTGACCTACAAATGTCTTTAACTACAAATCATGAAGAGTCAGGTCAGAATTTTTTGCGTTGTAGATTAAATTCTAGACAGAAAAAATGTCCAAAGACTAAAGTGCACTGCAGGCTTTTTAGAAATTAGGTTAAAAATTGTGGTCCATTACTCTTAAAATCTGAAAATGCGATTTGTGGATTCACCGAACCCATCGGCTAGTCCACAGCACCCAACTAGTGTTGGAGAGCAACAGTGCAGAGAGGGGGCTCCAGCAAATAAGAATGGAAGTGATGAGTGTGCACATATCCACAGAATATACAAAGCTGTAATTGTTGCCAAAGGGTCTTCTTTAACGTGTTTCATAAATGAGAGTTACAATGGGATTTTAATCAATTTAAAATGAGTTAAGGGATCTAAATACTTTCAGAAGTCACTGGCTTTCATTCATTTGAATATATAAATATATATATATATAATAAAAATAAATAGTACTCTCTTGAAACCTGTTGCAGTAAACATCAAGTGTGCAGTAATTTTTTTCAGACTTCAAGAGAATACAATCACACAAACAAATGGATATCACTGACTGCCTGGAGGATTAGACAAACTACATCCAAAAATCTAAAGCACACGAGCATGGCTCAGTTAACTGTATGATAAAGTATGGGATTTGCAAAACCACTGACATGGAAACTCTGTCTCCCAGAAACTATAGTCAAATAATACAAATATGTTTGAGGGATATTTAACTGCTGCTCACGCACATTTATTCCAGTGAACGAAGGAATATTAGGGTTTGAATTAAATAGGTTTAGGCATCAATAAAGCTTTGATTGAGGAAAGACTGAATTTGGTTAAATTCTTGTGAAATGAAATTAAACTGGTCGTTTAAATTAGACATCCATTCATTCATTCTATTTATTAAATCTAACATTAATAGCTGTGTAGTCTGCTATAAAATATGGGACACTTATATAAATAAATAAATAATTATAAATTATGTTAAGGGTTTATTTCAACAGTAAGAACAGACAACACAGAACACAGTATACAGACCTTCAAATACTGTAGGACATATTCTAACTGTGGTTGTTACATGTTGGCACTTAAAATAAGATTATATACACAGGCAAGATAATCATTGTTAGTGATCTTCATCCTGGTCCCGTTTAACTTCAGCTCTTAATATGGATGAGAGAGCAGAAGTGGACTGCTGCTGGGGCCAACCATATCTGTAAAAAACACAGTAACACAAAGTTGGATACTTTCCCTGAAATAATTTGATATTGCTAATAAAACATATTCAACAATGTTATATATATGTATATAAACTACTCATTTATCTGAAATACTAACTTTGTTATATCCAAAATGACAATAACAGTTTAAAGTAAGGTAGCCTTGACATATTAGGAAAGTAACATAGATTTACACCAAATATCCCTGACATCAGTTTAATAGTTCAAGCTTTTTAGTTAAAGCATTAATAGTACATTAAAGAGCAGGACAAGCATACTGAATTTTATGTTATCTAACTTTCCACATAAAAACCCACTCATTCTCATTAAAAAGAAGCCAGGTTTAAGCCCCTCATGCAGCACAAGTTAACCAAGCTGACTATGTATCTCCAGTGAGAGAACCTGGGCCAGCAGTCCATCTGGAAATCATTAAGAACATATCTGGCCATTTCTCTCTCCCCCTGTGTCGCACTGCCCTTCCCTACTGTCGTCCCATAATCCCATCTAACAGCCGCCTGGGCTGGACTGGCCCATTCCAACACACTGGCTGGCTTAACTTGCCCGTCTTGTAAAAAAGAAAGGGCTGGGTTCTTCAGCAAGCTGCTCCAAAAAGACACTTTAAATATCTGAGGGGGATTTAATATCAAGTCCATTAGGGCTTTTCTTGAGCCCTGTAAATAGTCAATTAGTGGATAATTCTGATTTGATCCACATGCAGAAAAATCTGCAATGGAAAGGACGATTAGAGTTGGGGGTTTTCTCATTTGGCTCTCCTTCAGATTACCAAACATAAGTACACGGTGACATTGTGCAAAGTATAATGAACGTGCAAAGGTGTTTCAAGTGTTCTTACTTTTATGCCTTCATAAAAATGATTAAGTGTGTACAGGAGGCCACAAGAACACAACACTCACGGATGGATTACCTACTGCGGGCACAGCTTAGAACAGTGGGATGCTTGAAAAGTGGGCCAAAAGGACACACTGTGGGTTCAAAGCTCTGGCCGGAGGGACATTAAACTGTGTTTGTGTCCCTTGATCAAACATAAAGCTGGTTGGCAGCAGCATAAACCAAAGCTAAATCATCTGTATAAAAAAAGATTCCTGCAATTTAAAGTGGCTTTGGATTAAAAGCATCAGTAAAATTAATAATCACTAAAATAAGCTCCAGAATTAGACATTTAGAAAATAAAGAAGGACAGATTATTTATTTTTTACATTGTATAACCATATCAGAATCAGAAGGGGCATCCTCCAGGTTCAACACCAGCCAATGGGAACACAACCTAATAAATAATTGCTTATTCTATGCTAGTAAATGATTGTTCTCTTACGATGCATGTGTACCTCAGCAATGGCAGCCACCGGTGAAAAAAGAGTAATACAGCAGTATAATACTCAACTAGCTATAGTGCAAACTCCATCTACAGAATTTTGCACTGTACAGGAATGGGCTATTCCTCACGTACCTACTTTTGTGGTTGGGTGTGACATCCAATTAGGCACAGATTTAACACTGCTCACTATGCCATAGCATTTGACTGGGGGACTCTTTTTTAGGATTTGGGTTGTAGGACATTATAATATTAGCATCACAATATATACAGTACGGATCTACAAGTAATCATTACACATTTCCAGTCACTATAATAGCAGGAGAACAGTATACAGTTAAAATAAAACATTTAGAACTAATGAAAGCATATTAAAGGAAAGGGCTGGCAAGATTGTGTTGCTTATGTTTGACTATGTGGGTTTCTGAGTGTGTGAATGCTTCTGTAACAGTGTGTTGTTTTACATTGCAAATATGCTATAAAACCTTTGGAAAGATCCTTCCCAGCATCTGTTTTACCTGCACTTTGCACTAGACTCTAGCACAAATGCAACAATCCCTGCATTTACAGCTTCTAATTGGCTGAACACACCTGATGCAGGTAATCAGTAGAGGGTAGGGCAGGGATCGCTGGAAAACAATCAGGACAGTAGCCCTCGAGAACCAGGGTTGGCTGCCCCTCAGCATCTGTTCTAGAGGAACTCATATACTCCTGTATTAATGGAGCCCCAAAAGAAAATGCAATAATTATATAATGTAATTTATAAATCCTAAATGAACCATAATATGGTCAGTTTAAGCTAGCAGTAGACTTACTGATGCTGTTATCTAACCCTTTACTTTGATACTACAACTTCTGGAAGTGAAAGAGCAAATAAAGATTCAATTTCATATGATAACAATCCTTTCATTATGTATAAAACTACTGTACTTAAGTTAAGATAGAGAGAATAAAGATAGTTTTTATCTATCATCATAATTGATGTTTTTATTAATTTGACTTATTCAGATACAATCATTCTTGTTCTCCTACGAGTTTATTATCAGGTAATAGCATTTGTATCTTCTTTTTGGCCACTAACCATCATTTTTTTCTTGTAAAGTTTGGCCATGCTATTAAAAAATAACAGATTGCTCTACAAAGAGTTTTATTAGTTGACTAAAGATTCTGTTTTTGGTCTATGTTACTATTTTAAATTAGAAACAAAAGGTGTAAGACCTAACATGCTCCATGTTCATGATGAAAAACTAAAGAAACTAATTTGGTCAGTGTTTTCATGAGTAACACAACCCAAATCCCACCAATCCCACTTCAGTCACATGCATCACCGCTGAGTTCATTCCAAGTACATTACATATCCCTATTCCACAAAGTCAAGAAAAAGAAAACAAGCATATTTTGTTTTTTTTAATCTTTTGCTGATGTCTACCCACAAGTATAGTAGAAAATGAATGCCTGACTTGATATCTCTGATTTTCAAAACAGTTACACATTACCAACCACCAGCTGATGTACAGAAAAAAATGGACCGGTGCAATCTATCAACCAAGACATGGAATTGTGAGGTGGTGGTATGCAATGAGACAGTGATGTGATGTGATGAGCCTCTTGGAGCACCTATACCCTCTACTGGCTGAAATGTGCTATTAGGTTTCAGCTGTGTAACATTTGTATTCATCTTGGTATTTCAAAATGTCAAATCTTATGTAGTAAAAAACAATCTCTAATAAATAAATTATATTAAATCCATCATATAATCACCAACATTTAGTCATAGTAAAGGATACAACAATATCACAACATTTTGGAAATCTATCAACAAAACGTTTTTACCACTGAAAACAAAAATGATATAAAACAAATCTAGGCTCTATGAAGTGAGCCACAACATACCCTACCTCTGATCTGATCCAGATAACATGAAGAAATAAACCATTATCACTCTAATGAAAGTTGCATAACTCCATTTTCATCCTCATACTACTGTATCTAAAAAAAAAATCAGGAATTGTTGAGGAGCTCAGGAGATGGCCTTGTGAATGAACACCAAAATCTGCCATTAGTGGTCATGGCAATAATTTGCATAAAAAAATGACTGCACACTATTAAGCATCCATAATTTATTCATATAACCACTGTTCTCACCAAACCAATCTTTCTCAAGGCTGGTTGAATACTAGCGACAAACAGCCTGATACTGTATATGCACATCTCACATCAGTCCTGTGCATCTGAATTAACCAATGAGCAATACAAAAACGTAAATAAAGCATTCATATGTACATTTTCTTCAAAACTTATACCTATACCTTTTAGAGTATGTCTGTAAAAATGCAATAAATGGCTCAATGATGAGACAGATAAGTACAGCTGATAATGCCCTCACCATAAATAGATTTTTCCAGCATGGGGAAGTTTGAATAAAGAGTTTTGATAAGGGGATGTGGTCAGCTCCACTGACTACATCCAGCACATTGAAAATTTTTATCTGTAATGGGACTGAGAATACTTTGCACTGAGGGTTTATGAGGAAGGTAATCTGACTCAATTAAGTAGTCTTGTAGATTCCTTCCTCTTTTGAAGACCATTAGAAGAGGGTCTGAAAAGACAGGAAGAGTATAATCTGACTAAAATATACCAAAATAAGCCATTTTTATACCTTACACCTTAATAAAAGCCAAGTTAGCAACAGTCCAGCAGGGCTAAGTAAAGGTGGGATTCACATGACAGGGCGCTCCAAGTAAAATGTTTGTCCCCTTCTAAGTCTGTAATCACAATGCCTTGAGCCAGCTCCTTACAGCTTCATCTTTAACTGCCAGCCTGGTCCGGATCAAGTATTTAGTTTGGTTAAGTACGGTTTACCGGAGATCACATGCTGCTGACAGGCAGGTTAGCCAAAGGAGGAACAATCCTCCTGAAGGTGATTAAGTACCCAAAGAAAGCCTGGGTGAGAGGTATAAGACAACTAATTTGGTCATTTTGCACACTCTGTGCAGGTAGGCATGATGACCAAGGTAGATCAAACTAAACACAGCCGTCGTTGCTTCCACCTATTTTTCTCTTGATGTATAGTCAATCAAATGTAACAATCAAATGAGTCAAATAAAATGTAAATTAATTCCTAGTGAGACTGAATTTAAGTCTACTGTTTCTTTGACATCTCAGTCTGATTCGATGTGCACTCTATATCTATGTTGCCAGACAAGTCAGTCAAAAGAAAGGAAGACTATGAGCAATAATTGACCAATAGATTTATTAAAATAAAAATAATTTAAATCACCTCACCCTTACAAAATAATGTTTTAAGTTTATTCAAATAAAACAAAGATTATTTTGGCTTTCTTCTTCTACTTTTCTTGAGATGACCAAAAGAGTAGGATTCTAAAGAGAGTCTAAAATCAAGAGCAAATCAGAGCATGCCTCAATGAAAACAAAAAAACCTCTGCTCTTGGGTCAAGCAGCTGAGGTGTTAAAAAAACAGGGCTTGCCCTTGAAATACAAGCAAACACAGCAAATCTGGACACCAGGTGTCCTTACAGCAGGTGTTGGATTACCAGGGCTGTGTCCTGGAAAGTTCAGCTTGCCTGTTTCCTGCGAAGTGAGCGTACCGTAAGAGGACTGAGCACAGGTAATAAAGGTAAACTTGGGGATTTAGGTCGTCAGCTCTGACTCCAAAGACTCTTAGCAGGTGATTTGTGGCTCATCTCCCCTGGGCTTAGGCTGTGACGATCCACCAAAGCTTGACCATCAAATCAAGTGTCTACTTAACGCAGTGCAAGCAGGTTGTTCAGAGAGATGGCTGAAGAACAGGTCGCACATCCTGTTAGTGTAGCTGTTTGAAAGGGTATTTAAAGTGTGATCCCATTATGTTGGATTGAAAACTGCATCAGAACAGAAGCTCTGGCAGGAAACATTTACAGGACATGCTAACATGTCATGTAGGAGGGACTGAACTGCAGTTGGTGTGTTGTTTAAGAGACTGGTTAACAGATGTCAGGGGAAGTGCAGACAAAATCCCTGAATGTTGTCTGAATATTCTTACTGCTCAAATTCAACATGTGTTATTCAAAACTGCAAAAACTGCTAAAGTGATCACAGTTCCTCATGATTCCTGGCCTCATGTCCCTGGACAAGACACTGAACCCTGAACCCTTGGCGCCTTAAAGGGGCAGCATATTTATTATTATGAGGTACACTAATTACAATTGTTACAACTGTTCATACTTGCTATCTGTCTCCATAATGAATAGATGGGGCCCTTGAGCCTCGCCTCTGCTAGCACCTCTCATGTATTACATATGCCACAGTGCTAACTCTCCGAATACAACAACAATGAAAATACAATGACAAAGGTAAGTGATTGATGTAAATGTAATGTTAATGATGACGGTTGCCATGTACTGCTTTCTGGGAAATCAAGGTATGCTGTGATTTGAATGTATATAATACAGGAGAGGCACAAACTGAGGCTAGTTTGAGGATGCCTTAAGGTAGGTGTTTTTCAACCACATCTAATGACTCGTTGTTTTTAAATGTTCCAAATGCTCACACTCAAAGACTAAGCAAAAACTCTCCGTCCCATGTCTCGCCCGTCTCATGGCCTTTAGATAGAAACTTTAGATACAGATTATGTTTCTGTCCACTAAACAAAGCGGTTAGCATCTTTATGGATTATTTATGTGTTTTATGGTTAGCAGGAAAATTGTGCACAAAGAATGCAGGAAAAGCTTGATGTTTCTGGGTGTTTCACTTGTGTGAATCAGAGGTCTGTCCTTCATCTGACCTAACATCTTAACTGTTTGTTTAGTGTCTTGTCATGTAGCCCTTGGTTTCTATCATGAAGTACTAAAGGCAAAGCAAGCTGAGCAATTATCATCACCAGGTCCAGGAAGGGTGGGCAACAGTAGTAGGACTTATCACGTCCATCTTGCAGTCCCTTTTCGTTGTGACCAAAGCTCATTTGCACCTCATCTCCTCCTAGCCCCAGAGCCTCATGTCTGATGTGAGAGGATGACACCTCCCCTTCAATTGCATCATCATCAAATCAACTCTAACCAAGCACAATTACAGTTAATGGGTTTGATAGAGATTTCTGCTCTCTTTCTGTCTGGAAAAAACATCCGCTTACCCTAATTCTCAGAAGCAAATATCAGATTTTAACTTTCAGCTTTTCCTAAAACCAACTGTCTCAATTACTCAACACAAGGAGTTTGATGAAAGAGTGCTATGTGAAGAAGTCAGGAACTGCAGCATAGGAAATTTAGGAGCTACTTTCTCTGATGGCCCAGATAGCACAAGCATGGAGCCAGAGGTGCTATCACTAGCATTCATCTCACATAAACACACACAGCCCAAACAATGACAAGCAACATCTCTGATAGTACAAACAACATGTTGATATAATTACACAATCAGGAAATAAACAGTGTGTGCTGCAGCATGTATATGTGACTGACAGAGAGGAAGAGAGTGAGGATTAGAGGGAGGAAAAGCGGTTAATCACTTTGAGTGTAGCTTCCCCAAGGGACAGGGTGCTCTGAGCATCCACGCAGGTAAGTGTCTGGTGAGACTGGGAGATGACAATAAGGGTAACCCCTATTGGAGGAAGAAACATTCTGATTTATTATGAAAGACTTTAGTCTTGCACATTGATTTTTAAATGATAATTTATTAATAGAAAAAGCAAACTTTCCTTGCCCTATGTAAAAAAGTTAAATTAGCTTGATGATCTGAATTATTTAATTTGACAAATTTTATTTTATTGACAAAAAATAAAATAAAAATTAAGGGGGCAAATGCCTTTTCACAGCACTAAATATAAGTAAATTATATTGTATATCATTATAATTCCTTCCCATGATAAAAATCTGCCATGTCGTGTGCAATGTGAGCATCGCACATAAGTCTGTCAACGAACACAACAAGAATGGTGGAAGGTTTAAGTTCACACAACAGAAGTCTGAGGAGGAGTACATTTTAAATGTCTGGAAATTGTTGAGCAACAAATCAGTTGTGAATCATTTCAGAAACCCAAACCAATGAATGACATTTCTTCCTCCACCTCAAGCCGAAAGATCACAAACACTGTTCATGACAAATGCTGGAGTAACGGCAGTAACAAACTGCTTTTCAGAATGATTTTGCTTGCCAGTGGTTCTCCCCATAATAAAAGAATTAAATGCTGATTAAGATGGTGGCAATGAGCCAAAGACATGATGCCAATTCCAACCTGATGACAAGGATTCAGCAGAATGCTTAAAAATGGACAGATTAAAGCGCTGTAGGGAAAACACTTTACTTATATTCAGTTTTTTTGATTAGTTTAGTATTTCATGAAGATCTGTCTTTCATGCCTCCATGCCAGCGATAGCCAGACCTGCAAGCTTTACATTTTCATGTTGTCCATTCAATTATGTGAACATTATTTTCAGGGAATTCCTTCAGATTTGGTACAACTCTCCAATTGGACTTGTATTGACAAACTATATAGTATAGAATAGTTTTTGGTGGAGAAAGGTCAAAGGTAAAGGCCGTCGTGACCTCACCGTCATCCAATCCTTGGTGTCCAGAGGTCAAGGTCATCTAATTCTTGTTGTGATTGTGATGTCTCAGGAACACCTTAAGAGGGATTTCTTTCAATTTGACAAACTGTCATCTGAGGTCAAGGATGAACTATTTAGATTTTGGTGCTAAAGTTAAAAGGTCAAGGTCACTGTGACTTTGTGTATGTCCCATCCTCATCAATGCTCATATCTTATCTCTTATAAATGCCTGGAAGGATTTTTATTACATCTGGGACAAACATTCGCTTGGACAAATGCATAAACTTAAGACACACGTGTAAACTACAACATCATTGATTAGTAGGGGTATTCAACCGCAATGCAGTAATTCTATTTGTTATATCTGTTTCTTTTTTCTGTTTGTGAAACTCTCAAAACTTAATTTATATTGTTATTTTAAGAATACCGAAAAACATTGTCATTTAAGTCTATATCCCTCACCTGCACTCTGTGGTTTTTAAAAGTTTATTTAAAAGAGTGAGTGGTTTTTTGGGGCTACTGTGAATCAGGAGGTAGAGCAGATCATCCAACAATTGCAGAGTCGTTGATGCATTCCCCATGTCCATAGGTTCAAATGTTGCAGTGTCCTTTGATAAGAAACAGACCTGTTTTTTGTGTATGTGTTCACTGGTAAAGTGCTTTGGATAAAAGTGCCAAATGACTAAATGTACACAGATTTTGCTGCCATGTGACAAGTAAAGCAGGGCTCTGCAAGCAAAATGTAGTTAGTGTTAAAACACTACATTTTTTATGAAGTAGCATACCTGTGAAAGCATCAGTTTTTGCTAACTACAAGTAGTCACAAATAAAGCACAGCTACTGAAACAATGTGGACACAGAGAAATCTAAACGTCTGGTGAATAAAATGTCACAGATGTATTCAGAATCTCAGTATTATACAAGCTCATGATACCAGCTCTTTAACCATAGCTCTGATTTCCTAACAGTGACTTGCAATGTTTTTTTAGGGTATTGACAAATAGTCTATGATTCCATTTGGAGGACTTGTTTATTCATGTTTCATACTATACAGTATATAGTATGTACCAGCACACATTAGAGGGGAAGTGCAAATGTTAAGAAATGTTGTATTCTAGTATTATATTAGTGTATTTAAGATTAACAATGAGTCAAACTCCAATGTAGTCAAGCAGGAAAATGAGTGTCTTGTTTAAGCATTTGTGAACTTTTATTATATTTATGAGACTTAAGTATTGACTGGGTGGAGGAAAAATTATTAGGACAGTGATCCATGACAGTCAGTTTCTCAAAGTCAATGAGTACAAAGGCCTGACCGCAAATTAATGGGTTCTATCAGATTGGCTCCCTTTTCAAAGCTTATTTTTCCATTAGCACTCAGTACTGCTGAAAGGCCAAACTGGATAGGGCTTTAGCTGAGAGACAGCTGTCAAGCAGGCTAGGAGAGCAAATACTGTACTTTTATCCGTACCTGTGTGCAAACATACGCACGCAGACAGGCAAGCAAACATGCGCTCAAACACATCTCAAAAGGTGAGAGGTAGGTTTTTAAGGTTTAAGCTCCACTCCCTTGTTTGTACTGCAGCTTATTCCTGTCGCTTCTGCATGTGTTTGTCTCACTGCAATGTCAAAGTGTGTGCTTACCAGGTGAGAGTGTACGGGGATGTTTTTGTTCAGATGACATGAGTGTTTATTTTGGGGAATCCTCGTGTTTGGTTTGTACACTTCAGAAGTTGACACCCTTAGTGAGATTACTTATCAATTTAATCAGTGTCACAAGAAATATGTCCATCAAAACAAAAGATGAGGGGATTTGCTGGGAAAGGTTACACCTAATAAGTAGAACATGACTAGGTCTCTTGTCGATGAATATAAAACATGCTATACATTATTTATATTAAACAGATTTATAGTTTTAAACAGTAAAACTATAAAACTACAAGTACAAGTAAATGGAATGTTTATGTCTTAGTAGTTTTAACCTGATAAATACCAAAAATGGGAATAACAAATGGGTGCACACTTTTTTACATTCTCTTTGCAGGCATTCATAGTGCTGTTCAGTCATACGTCCAAAAAGTGATCAAAAAACCCTGACTAATAACATGAAACCGCAGTTGTTTTAGACACCAAAATCTAAATAGTTTGAAGTATTTTATTGATCCCGTAGGATCATTTCTTCATGTACCGGTTTATACCAATGATTGTTAGTTATCTCAAAACAGCACATTATAATCATATAACAGCACCAAGCACCACGACCTACAAATACACCATACATTTAAACACCTCAATGTCTGAAACACTTCCAAAAAACTGAATGTTATGTTAAATTACATATACTGTCAAACTGTGCAGAACTGTAAATGATCAGTGATCCCTTTTATTTTCAACTATGCAAATACGCACGAGGGCCAGATACTGAAAATCAAAGCCAAGCAATCACAACTCAGGAGTCTTAGAGAGGAGCTCTGGTGATGTCATCTATGTTGGAATTTTTCAAAATAAACTTCTCATGGCTCCTCTCCTCCCAGTGGCACCAATAGCAAAACACACTACTCTGGCTACAATCGATCTCAAAGTGTTTATGTGATGGGCTAAAACTGTGCAGTAATAGTATAGTGATTTCAGAACAGCCCCAGGCTCAGCCAGACCTCTAATTTATAGATTAGTAGCAAACAGAGCCATGACCAGTCCTTTCCTGCTTACTGGTGTTGTTATTGGTTCCTCCTCAGGGATACCAGTGTTGGTTTAGGCCCCTCTTGTGTCATTATAAATGAATCTATCCGGGGACTCGTGGCCATCTGATTTCTTTGTTGCTCTGTTCCTTCATGCACTTCATTTCAGTTACAGTAAATCTTTTTGGACAGATTGGCAAAACAAAAGTGACAAGAAGAACTGAACGATGGCAGTGCCTTGTCTCTGGGTAAGCTACTCACTTTGGAAAGCTTTGCTGGAAGAGCAAATGAGCAGAATTAACTTAAGAAACAGATGTCTCTTTATTGCTGCTGACACAACAGAGTCACAATCAGAGTAATACCTAGCAACACAACTCCAATGGCCTGCAACTCTATTCACAGCTTAATTATGTGTCTCTTCATACAAAGTAGGGAAACAGTGCCCCACTCTGTCCACACTGAGTAAGACAATTGGGATGCCTTGACTCACTAGCATATAAAGGACAATAAGGCTTAAAGACTCAGGCAGAAGGTAAAGCAAATGCAAAGACAACATGTCTGCAACACCTTCGTGTCATAGAAGAAGGATTATTAGGTTGATCACTATACACAAATGCACACACACACAAATTAAGGCTACCCTATTAATTGGAGACACATTTTTTATAAGCACAACAAGGGAGTGCAAGAGGCTTTGTGCCCCCAAAACTGGGTCATCATTGAAAACCACAAAAGGAAAGCATAAAAGGAAACTGCATACAAATTGCTTGTGGGGGATGAGTCCTCACACTGTCACACGCCCACCCTCTTCACACATGGCTGTGTTCAGCTGAAATTTCACACAGCTGGGATGAGGCTACGTTAAACCACCTTTTGTGTTTCTGTCAATAATCATGTTTGCACTCTCATGATCCTATGGCTTTAGCTCTGGTAAGTTTGCTGCTGCACCTCTACCACCTACATGACTGACTGATGTATGACTTCTCTGGTACACAGGGATCAGTCAGCAGTTACTGACATGTTTTCTTTTCTTTCTTTTTGCTGCCTTTCATCTCTTCATTTTGCCTTCCAGATTTACAGTGTTTGAGCAGTGTAAAACATCATAACATAAAAACAATGCAAGTGATTTAAAAAAACTCCCAAACTTTTGGTCTCATACTCACCTTTTGGTCTTAAAACCAAATATCTTCAGTGTACAGCAAACAAAAATGAACTGACCTTGCTTACTTTTGGAGTTTTTTTTGCAACATCACGTGTGACAAGCTATACTGTATTAGATCTCCTCATCCACTTTCCAGTCTGGAAATTCATTACCTGCTAGACGCTGTGATAGTACAGTCAGGTTTTACTGGTCTGTTAGCAAACTGAAACATGAAACCTATCAAAAAATAAGTAACATTAAGATAAGAATAGCTGTTTATGTTTCTAACAACTTGTTGATCTGGTGAATATTCATAGTAAATTCATTAGCTAACAGTTCCTGATCACTGTGAGAGATCTAACGCATGACCCCGACACACAGGGTGCTGTGAAGGGTCAATCGATGGCACATACATCCATCAGCCACAACAGTAAAACCACAGAGAGATGTTGAAGTTGATGTGTTGGAAGCACAAGAGATGGGTAAGTGGAAAATTGTGATGGCTAGTCGACGCAATCAGAGTATCTCCAACGTGGGAGATCTTGAGTTCCCAGAATGCAGTGCACAGTACCTGCCAAGAGTGGCCCCAGGAAGGACAACTGGGGAAATGGAGACAGGGTCATGGGCACACAAGGCTTACTGATGCATGTGAGCCTGGTACAGTCCCACAGTAGATCTATTGTAGCACAAAACTGCTGAAAAATGCGATGTGTGGGGCTGTGTAGCTGCAGACCCGTCAGAATGCAGAATCAGATAAATTAGCTTTTACATCATGTGGATAGCCAGGTGTGTGTGTTGTTTACCTGAGGAAAAGATGGCACCAGGATGTACTATGGGAAGAATGTAAGTTAGCAAAGGCAGTATGATGCTCTGTGTGATGTTCTACTGGTAATCATTGGGTGCTGTCACTCATGTGGATCCTCCACGTATCACCTACTTGAACATTGCAGAGCAAGTACCTGTTCCCTGTCTTCAGCTGTGATGATAATCACAATGATTCTGAGGTTTTAAAAGTTCTCGAAATAGGTTTCAAGTGGATCTTGTTTAGATATTTATTTATCAAACTAATTCTAAGATCACGAGTTAACTCACCACAATGAACATTATTTTAACCACATCTAAATGTTTGCATTTGTTGTCTAGCCATCACAATTTGCCCATTGTATTTGTACAGTCAGGAAATTGGGGCAGAGACAGAGCAGTGTCATTTCTCACAGGAAGAACCTGTGTCCTTTCGTAAAAGTAGTGGCACAAACACAGGCGCACACACACACAAATGCACACTTACTAAGCCATGTTTTCACTGCACCACACAAAATAAAAGGCTGTAAGGTTTGCTGAGTACATTAGAGAAAGCCGCCTTCAAAGTCAGATGGAGGGCAAATATAAAAAGAGATAGGCTTTGGAATTGAAGAAACAATGAATCAGAAAAGCGACTTCGAGCGGCACCTGTTATGAGCAGGAGGACCAGGGTGGAGGATTGGAAGAGACAAAGGCACAGCATTATGCTGCTGTTATAAAGAGCGGGTAAGCCTGTTTGCTTTAGAGGTGTTGTCCCGGTTGCCCCAGCGGCTATGTATAGCGGGGATGCTCGTGGCTTTTGTTTTCTGACACGAACAGGGGGTGTTGACGTCGAGCTGTGAACACTGATGCGTGACTGAATTCCTATCAGACTGGTAGTAGTGGGAGAGTGTCTAGAAAACACCTGCATCATCAGCTTTGTATGATGGGATTAAACTGATATGAAAATGCTTGTGGCAAATTTAGACATATTTTCCCTGAACTCAGGGTTTGTGGCAGCAACTTGTTCTTGTCGGGTGGGAAGAGCGAAAACAACATATAGCCAAAATGTATTTGGAAAAGAGAAAATTAAAGCAAGGGTAAAACTGTCAGTAAACGTCTGAAAAAAATATATATGTTTTTGTCACTGATCAACTGATCTCCTGTTGTTTCAGGTTTGATTTAATCTCCTGCATATTTCATACATACATACGTATGTTTCATATAAGTAGCTCAACCTAGAGGTATTCATTATTTGGATATTAGTTAATTATCTACACTGTTTTGGAATATTCAGAGCAGCAAGTTTTATTGCTGCTTAACTATTATATTTTATTTATGTCGATCTGTCCACACCTTTGTGTCAACCTGCCAAGCTGTCTACAATAAAACAGGATTCATTTATTAATTAATTTATACTTCAAATGGAGTGGTAGGCGCATTTGTGTGCATACACATTTAACCCTTTTGAAGTCTGGAACTTATATGTATTCAGCTAGCTCTTCATTATGAATTGGGAAAAGACAGAGCACAGAGAAAGTGGAATCAACCTGTTCAAACAGAGATGGGTTGAATGTCATTCCCACGGCGAGGTGTGCCAGTGAGCTTTGAAAGTGTGATGAGTCAGGGCAAGCTCTCGGGTATGTTGCCACAGAATTAAACACTGAGTGTGTCCTGTTTGATTTTAAGAGCTCCTGTTCTTAAATAGTCTTGTCTGTCAGCACTTACAGATTCCACTAAGAGGCCAGAACAAAGAACTTTCCTGTCATTACTCTGTTGGGATTTTCCTCAATTCTTCAAATGATTGTGTGTGGTGAGAATAGGTGTGAGATTATTGGAATGGGGAGGATACAGTATGTCGTAAGAAATGCAACCACATAGCATCAATAGTGTGTCCAATCTCACATCTGTGAGGAGATTCTATTTGCATGAACAACCCACATGTTGCATTTTTTTAGTGGTTCTGCATTCAGAAGCATGGCTCTTGAAGCTGTGGAAAGTTGTAACGCACAATGCCCCAACACTTACAATATTTACACAGGTCTGGACCACCAACGCCTTCACTCCTCCCATTTCTCAACACATTACCCTGCATATCTCTAAGTCCTGAACTCCAGTTTAGCTTTCTGACAGCTTTTAATACCTCACCTTTCACCTGCACATTGTCAAAAGAAAGGCAATTCATCATTACGAGCAGAGAAAAGAAGAGCATTTAGTGGGAGATGAGTGAGAAGTTACATGTTTGATCTGCTGAAATATTTGCAGAAGGATTCCCAAATGTAGGAGTGCTTAAGCGCATCGGAGGGAGTTTCCCCACATCTGCCCAGTGTGAGCTGCAACAGACCGGCTACAAAAACTCCACCCTGAAATCTTAAGTGTATTCCAAACATTTAGATTTTCTGACTTTATTAAAAACTAAAGCATCACTGTTGCCAGAATTAACATTAATACTGGGTAATTTTGCACCATTTAACACCACCACTGCCATTTTGTTTAGTATTTCTTTGGAGTCGAAAGCTAAGATTCATATCTGATCTCATAGCTATGACAACTATCATATGGTGAGAGAAGAATTATTATATATAGGATATATTACATATATTATGCTTTCCATATCTTCAAAGTAACGCTATGTCTGCATTAGATGGGGTTGTGGAGGTACTGGAGCGAATCCCAAATGAAGTTGGTCAATAGGCTGGGTACACCTTTGACAGGTCACAAGTTGATCAATGGGCTGTCACACAGAGACAGATTCACACTCACATTCACATCTTCACACCTACACACCTGCCTAAGGCCATGCAAACTGCACACAAAAAGGCCTTCATGTGCAAACATTCTTGCTATGGGGCAACCATGCTAACCACTGCAGCATTGTTTAACTCTTCTACTCTGTGAGGCAAGCTGACACAGTGATGATGAACAAACAGGCTAACGCCGTGTTCAACTGAAAAAAACGGGGCCGCTCCATCAGTGATGTGGCAATAAATGCAGGGTTGTGCTGCAAAAAAGTTTTTGCTGGAGCACAGCATACGTTTAAACAAGCTAGTTGGAATACACTTTCTTGAGTAAGCAGATTTCTTTCCTGTCATGTGAATAAAAGAGCTGGTTTCCATATTTGGGGTAGGTAGTTCAAAAATGTGCTTTCCTGAGGAAGAATATGCTATGGGCATGCATGTTCAGTCATTCATTTTTTACTCCAAGGATGAAAGGGTTGGTCACATAGAGAGGCCTCGTTTCCTTTAAACCCAGCTATCACTTGCTGACTCGCTATTGTATAAAATGATACTCACAAACACTTTGGCCAGGGATGTCCATATAGAACCATGCTTAACCACTGGAAGTTGGGATTAAAAAAAAATTACATTAAAAAAAATTTAATTAATAAAAAAAAAAATTATATAGCTTAAATTGCAGGTTTGACAAAAACTGCTAAGTCTAATCTGTCGTAATCTTCACAATCTTCAAGTTAGATCTTCAAAAACCTGATAATTTACCATCTATTGGAATATGCCTGTGAATTGTTCAGGAATCTCCACTTTCTCATCCTGAAGAGAAGACAAGACTGTGATTCAGGAAGACTACACAGAGCCTTTGCATGCTAATAATTTACTAGTTCCTGGGGAGAGACAGTAGTTCACTCTCTTTTTTGCTAATGGAGAGCCGCTTAAATCTACAGAGGTCATCAACATAGGCCACAACTTCAACTCAAAGCCATGTGCCATTTCCAAATGAGAAACAAATGTTTCCCAGGGCAGATTTATGAGACACTATCATTTAAGGTAATGCAAACTATGCAGCTCAGTAAAACATATGGCGACTATAGAGCAGGCAGTGAAAAGAGATTTGATGCAATGGCCAGCCAATCAAGATGTCAGGTTGTAGAGCTGTCCATGATGGTATGATTGTAGTGTGAGGATCTCATGGATTTCTAGATAATGTACAGTATAATATCAGTCTAAGCAGTCATATCACAAATCTGTTTCTCAAGATCCATCTGTGAAATACTCATATACTGCAGTCTGAGGAATATTTTAATATGTAAGGACAGACCAGCTTAGATCCATGATGGGTGTTAGACACAGAATCTTAGTGGATTAGTCATGTAAAAAATGATACACACTGATATGTCTTAGTAATAAGACAAGTAAGTAATAATGTGGATATATACCACAATAATGATAAGTAAGTAATGATATTAATTAATTTCCCGGAGGAACCTTCCCGAGGAATTAATAAAGTTCTATCTATCTATCTATCTATCTATCTATCTATCTATCTATCTATCTATCTATCTATCTATCTATC
>JAUYWH010000005.1:23544028-23563537 GCA_034779795.1 Ctenopoma multispine | reverse complement strand
ATCTATCTATCTATCTATCTATCTATCTATCTATCTATCTATCTATCTATCTATCTATCTATCTATCTATGTCATTATTTCTGCTTGATTGAAAAGTTATGAAGAATTCCAGAAATTTAAAAAACTGGCCCAAACATAGTGGAACAGGACAATTACAGGAAGGTTGAGAAAGGTTGACTCTAAATTACCCATAGGTGCAAGTGTGAGTCTGTATGGGTGTCTGTCTCTATATGTCAGCCCTGGCAACCTGTTCAGAATGTATCCTGCCTCTCACCCAATGAAAGCTAAAATGTGCTCTAGCTCTCATGTTACCTTTAAGAGGACAAGTGTTTAGGATAATGGATGGAACATCACAATCAATGATATCAAGGGGTTTATACGGCAGAGTGAAACTTTGTTTTACATCCCCAGTCAACAAAGTTCAACTGTATTGATTGAACAAAGGATAGTGACAGAGCTAGTTAAAAATCAATAATTATTTGCTACTTATTTGTGCTTTGTATTAGCAAATCAATATATCTTAAAACCAATGTAAGTGATGACCAGTTTTCATAAACTCAAGTACAGATACATATATATTTAAAATAACAAATACTTTAAAACATGGATGGAGACGTGTGCACAAACTGATGTAAAACTAGACAACAACTACTAAAAAAACTTTAACATGATGTCAAGTAGTTTAATGGCTCAGCGTTTCTTATCCCTGTCAGTGTTCCATCCATAAATGGGGTAAAGTTGCATAAATGGCTAATTGCCAGTCTTTAATGCTCTCCTGCTGAGACCCTACAACAATACACGCAACTAAAAAAGCAACAGCCTTTTAGCTGACAAATGGTCGCCACAATCACACTTATAGTATTAACCAGCTTATGGTGTAAGCACACTAAGATGAGCCCAAACAACGGATGTCTATATCAAGATTAGTCAACTTATAAAACCACATAGGTAGATTAGGTGTCTAATTCTACTGACCCTCTGAAATAAATCTGGGTTTATTATCCAAGGAGCTCCAAACCTATGACTCAAGCCAAGTTCTAGCAGCTGCTCCAGGAGACAGATTGCTAAAGACCCTCTTCTACCAGATGATCCGGTCAAGCAATCCTTCTCAGGCTGCATATGCTTAAAGAAATCAATTTCATTAGCTATTCACTTAAAGCGCCACACTGACCAAAGCTCTTCCATTTAAATGCATATATGAATTGAAATAATTATATCACAAAACCCAAAATTTGGCAAATAATATAGGCGTGTATTTAGTGCTTGATTTTTAATGTTTTTTCAAATTACAAATTACATAACAGCCAAACACCTTATGTTTCATCATAACAAGAAAAATATTTAGCAGAGACAAAATAATAACAACTTTAAAAAACATACATATGCTAACTAACACCCAAGGCCAGAGATGAACTTAGCAATAAAACTCATAGAAGTCACAAGTAAATCACTCAAATGAAAATCAGCAGCTTTGATGTCCACTGGGGCATGAAGGCCTTTTATTAAAGGTCACTACATTATGACTGCACATTATAACACAATCGGCGTACCCTTCTATTAACAGCACATTTACATTCATTAAGTGTAACTGTATCCGATTACTGAAGGCAGGTGTTAAAGTTAGACATGGCAATGTGATAAACGTTGGGCAGGGGGACCTTATAGCAGTGAAGACAAACAGCAGAGATTAACAGGCCAAAATTACAGCGGTCAGTGCTGCCAGTTAAGTTGTTATGAGTGTGTCAGGCCCCAAGCCACGAGTGTTGGAGTCTGTTAAATTGACTGCATGCAGACTGGAGTTTGGGTGTCTGGCAATTGCATCCAGACAGACTCCGAAAGCTCATGTGCAATATGGTGTCTGTCAAATTCACGTCTGAACAGCAGGAAGTTGAAATGCTTCATGTGATCATCCAAAAAAACAGTGAACCAAAGTGGTGGACCAAAAGTGTGTCCTAAACCCCTTGAAGTGGGGGTGTGGGGGGGAATAGAGATGTTTGTTGGGCCAATGGGCTTAATCAGATTCACACTGTGATCCAGATGGCCCAAATGTTGAGGCTATTTCACAAACAAATCCAACATCTAAATGTAATGTCTAATACGAGTATTTACTCAAACTCAAAATTGCAACACAAGAAGACACATGATAGAGCAGAAATTAGGCTGTTAACTTTTCTATAGATCAAAACTTAGTGCACACCAATATATATATATATATATATATATTGTATATATATATATATACATACAAAAATGTACAATGTGCACGATGAAGTTAAAGATAGCAATGATAAGGGATATATACTGACGTTACTGACATAAGTGGCTAATGATCATTTAGACCAGCAGAATGTGATATCACATCACTGCAATCTACAAATGTACTTTTTCCTAATTTATATCTGTTCAGTTGAATCATCAGTTCACGACCTACATGTTAAATTGGCACAATTTGGTAGAGAAGTACACTGTATTGATTGTTCTTTAGTTATACATAAAAGGATTAGTTTGGTCAAGATTGGCCTGAGATGACCACTGTATAGTAGATACCACAGATTTGAAAGTACCACAGAGTTTGGAAAGTTACAATTTAACCTGAGTTTACCAGTCAATCAGGGTTAATCTCATTAATCTGACAGGCTATAGTGATAATCTCAACAGAGTCTGACATTAAATTTTACTGGAAGAAAAACACTATAAAGTTACTACTCAAGGTAACTGGTGAAGTTTAGACTCAAGCAGAAATGAGTGTCAAAATGAATCAACTAAAGATGGCTCACAATGGACAAAATGCAAAGACAAACATCAATAAGTAGCAAAGTATTTTCTAACACTGAAGTGAATATTTTTTATTCTAAAATAATAAGAATAATTGTGTTTATGCTTTCAGTCAAAATGAACTATACAATGAGTCTTTGTGAAATACCATGAATACATACTCATCTGATTTTTAACTATATACTCTTTGTAAACACAGTACATCATCTATCTAAATTGTAAACTAAACTGCAAATATATTTTATACAGTATTTCTCTTTCCATTATATGTAGAGATTTTCTTTTTAATTTGTAATTATAGATTTTATAAAGTTTTCAGAAAAAAACAACAACAAAAAACTGCTTGTGCATTTATCACTGCATATACATATATATTCATTCAAATCATGTTCTGTACATTCTGGCCTTATGCCTTTAAGGGATACAATGTACACAGTGTGTAAACCAAATGGTAAAAAAAGAAGCTTAAGGGTTTACGAATCAATAGGGCCACTCCTGGAAGCTGTGATACTTTGTACTGTGTCTCTGTTTTGTTACCAGCACAAGACAGATTATAGAGGGGTGGGAGTGATTATTGATTGTGATGTGCCTCCTGCCAGAGCAGCCGCCCACTGTGTTGAAGGTAAGTGCCAAACAAAAGAGAACTGAACGGACACTTTTTAAACACATCCTGATAAACCTGCCTAGACTTCAATTATTTTAATGCTTTTCTCTGTTAATCACTGTCGATAATACTATCTCAACACTGTTGAATCAACAGAACTCAGAATACCATCTCCACCTGTCAGTGTGTGACACATTTAAATATGAGTCTCACTGTGGCGACTTGTACCTACTGATAAGTATTCTGTCTTCAAGAACTGATGTATCTTATTCCTCAGTCTCATGGAGCCCCATAGTTTTCCAAAGACACGTCACTGCCACATTGTGGTTCTGTGTTTCTCCATTACTGTGAACACAGACGCTTGTTTTTAGTGTACTTGATTTGTTAATAATAGAGAAAATATAATTAGTATAATAAGTAAACCTCGTGTTTTTTGGAACAAAAATAACTGAAAGCATTTACAAATGTGTTTTTCAAAGTAGTTATCGTCCCCACTCTGTTTGATTGATTATTAACAAAACCTTATTTATGCTTTATTTACATACAATAAGACTGAATTTAGAGTTTATTGGAGGTAATACAATAAAAGCCATTGCAATGTTCCTGTTTATAATAATATTAATGGCATTCTTTATTGATCCCCTTGGGGAAATTGTGGTTGGACAGCTGCCAGACAGTACATGTCGGCACTACTATGAGGTTACACACACACATATATATATATATAAAATGGTGAATTTTGTCTTCCTAGACATTTTTCAGAAGTGTCTAGGTTAACTCAGTCTGGTGTCTGGGTTAAATGTGTTTACAGAGGAGTGAGTAACATGTTGTACAACCAGTTTTTTTATCAGGGTAGCCTTTGTTTAGACAAAATCCTCATACATCTCTGCAGTGTTTTTCAACCCAGCTTTAAGAGATGTCAGAAACACAAATGATCTCCTTTAGCACCAATACTGTGAAGTGATTTGCATTGCCAGACAAGTAACACCTATCATTTATTTCCGATTGAATACATAGTCAGACAACTGAACAGGTTCCCTGGCAGCAATTTGGTGCCTTATCTAGTTACACACCGATGACCACATTTGAGAAAGGAAATAAGATTACATACACTTCCTGTTACAGGTTCTCTAACCCTATGAATACAAGTGAATGCAAATTCTATCACTTTATTTCCTGGTACAACTGTTGTGGGTACAATAAAAAACACCCACTTACATTCAGAGAATTACATCAGGCACTGTTTTCACTTCTGCAGTGAAATGAACTACAGCAGCTGATTAAACGTCCCAAAGTCTTGATATGATGAACTAATGAACTAGTTTTACTAGTTCACTATATACTATGAACTATGTTTGCTTTTTATCCTTGTATATTCCTGTGTTATTGTGTGTGTGTGTGTGTGTGCAACTAGATACCATCTGCTATTCATGTGTTTTATGTCACTATGTCTTGTGAAAAACATAGTTTGCACAAGAAATAATTTTATTTGTTGTAATGTTGAATGAAGAATATTATAATAATATTATATAAGAATAATATTATATTACCTAGCCATTCGTTCAATTTGTCATTCATAACACTCACGTCTGCCCTCTAATGGATGCTTGTCAGAACACATGATAAGATTATTTGCTTCTAACTAAACTTTCAAAAATAAATATATGTAGTATATCAACCTCCAGTTAGAAGTACATGCATAAATTCTTAAGTGAAAGACAAAGGAGCATTAATAATTTTGATTGATTTGTGACTAAAGAGAAATTAAGATCTGTTCATTGCTCTTTGAGCACACACACATTTGCTATTCATATTTGAGGTTTACCTGATCTTGAGAAATGTCTTGAGGATACTGGATCTCCGCTGCAATTAAAGCTGCAGACAGAACGTGGCGATGAGACAAACAGCCTTTGCACTGCAGAAATCTGGTAGCAGAGCACTCCTTGGGGTTCCAGATGGCGTTATATTCTGTTTGAATGAGAAGAGTAGGCGAGCAGAAAACTTTAGAGAAGGAAAGCTATAACAGGATCAAAGTGAAATGTTAACATGTTCATGTGGATATTATACTCAGACACTGGCAAAGCTCCAGTGTATGCATCTTTTCAAAATAATTTGACATGTTTTACAGTTATCACATCTACAGTAATATACCTACAGTAAAAATACATCAACAATGTTGTATCATCTTGTATTGTCATAATTGTATTATTTTTATTAGCTTAACACTGTACTTGTCTAATCAAACACGTTGTCAACCCACCAGGTAACCTGTTATCACAGTAGGGTTGCAAAGCAGTCCTTAGGGTCTTCAGTGACTCGAGACCTCGGACTACCAACAGTGAGATGTCTGAATTTGACGCCTTGTGTGTTGCACACTGGCAGCGGCGGGTTGCTGCTGTACGACTAAATCTGTCTTTCCCCAGAAGAGCCAGATGTTCAAATTCACAAACAGCAAATTGTAACACACCTGAAAAATCAAGTAACAGAAAGTTAAATCAATCCCAAAATGGAGCACATTCACTCTGAGAAATGTTTGCTTCATAGTATTGAGGCGTGGTAAATAAAAGAAAATGACCATGTGCCACAGGAAGTAGTTCCTTTTCACATGTAGAACAGTAGAGTCCCAAAGAGCATGGCTTCTGGTTTTTCATTCTCTGCAAGCACAACAAAAGACCAGTCTGAAGCTATTTATTATTTTCTAAATTTGCATTTCAACTCATTTCTTGGTTTGGTAGTGCAGCTATGCCAAGGCTTTTAATTTTCAATGTTCACATAGCATGTGAAATGTGGTGATGTGACTCACTACCATCTACTGTGTGACACAATGAGTACAGACTTAATAGCACAATTGTCACTGGGTTTATGTGGGCAGCATACTCACTGGTCTGTTTGAACATTTAGTTCCCTACAAGTTGTTATATAAAGGAATACAATTATAATTATCACAGAATAATGAGCAACATAAGAGACATGAGTAAAGTTTAACAAACACACCACTGGAGTGGGCTCACTGGGAAAAACCTACAGACCTGCTTCAGGGAAGCTACTGGACACTTACCTTTCTCTTTGGAGAGGTCTTGTTAAATCTCCTACGTATTTGCTTGCAACGTCTCTGTACTTTTATAGCTTAAAAAAAGACAGTTTACATTTTACATTAAAGGGTTAGCTACAGAATAACTAAAAACAACACTATAGCATATAAACATTTTCATTATTTCAGCTAACGACACAGAATAACTAGTAATACAAACTAAACCTAGCAGCAAATGTTCCTCAAAAGCCTGCTGACTGTATATTGTTCAGCTTCGTACCTCACTGATGTGTTACCCATGCTGTGTGCACTAATGTACACATGTATCACCTCAGTCCATCTTAACTGAGCTTGTGCCCACAGAAATTGGCAGCATTTCTAGATCTTGCTCATATACTATGTTTTTTGGAAACAGAGTTGTGATATAGACACCTGAATGTTGCTTTAAAATTAAAACAAAAAAAACTGTAAACTGCAAACCTATTCCTAATGTTGCGACACGTCTGTAACAAAAACTTCAGCCTCGATACCGTGACACTTGCAGTATGAGGACGTGATTTTTAAAGCCACACTGAGCAGCTTGACAATTTCTAACTTCATTCCCCCATAATTGTTTTAATACAAAATACATTATAGTAGACAACAAGACCTACCTCCAACACAAACACTTGTAGGACTACTTTGTGCTGCTCCAGCTTCTTGTAGAGTGCATATGTCTTCTTGGTTTGGAGTCACAATGTCAAACTCAGTTGCTCTTCTTGAGTCCGTCACTGTGGAGTTCACACTTTGTTTCAAGATGTTCCCTTCCTGTTGGCAGAAAAGCCAGCTATTGATCTGAAGACACGGCAAATGATGGGCCTGATAAGCAGTACGTTCAACTCTTTGATTCTGTGATTTTATGACTCTGATGGCACTGGTTCTTGATGGTCTAGTCTCCTTCAACTCATCATCCACCGCGGCCTTGTCTGTCCTACTATGAATGCTCCGGGTCTCAGTCAGCTGTAATCTGACCCTCCCTGCACACTTGACTTCATAGCCTGAACCTGTCAATTAAAAGTAAAGTAAGTATGTTTTACCAAATAAGTACATTTGGTACAGTCATGTCTTCTTGACCAAAACTAAACAAGAATGGTGTGCAGAGGGTCAGAAGAATCATGCTCATGGTTTAAAATTTGTTCTGGGCAGCACCAGGACTTCTAATACCAGTGAGATGATACAATATCGCTGAGTAGTAAATTAGCTAAATTGGTAGAGTGCTGAGTTTCCATGGAGACCCAGGTTTCATGCTCACTGCAAGCACAGCTCTTTGGGGTGACTGTGGATCAGTTCTTCATTCTGGCCATATGTGAAAGTGTCCTTTGACAAGACACTGAAACTCTGTAGTGTTGCCTTAGTTTATGTGCAGGTGTCCAACAACATTCTCCATGGCGATCAATAAAGTGGATCACGATCATTAGGAATAAATCAATGAGTTTGACATCCTAGAGTTTGATAATAATGCACAGACAATGACAACTGTTGCAAATATCCACTTTTTTTCACACAAAAAACAATGGAAATGAAAAAAAAAATCTACATTTGATAAAATATTACGATTCATCTGAAAGCTACAGATGCATTTTACAACTCAACTTCACAGCCACACACTGGAGACAGCAACTTATTATTTAATGACTACCAACACTTGGAGTAGCAGATGGTGAACATTTCAACCACTTCATTTCAACAGTTCTGCTTTTACCATTTTACCCTTTAAGCTCTAAGGGTTCTGGGTTCAGTGTCTTGTCCAGGAACACTTTGACGTGTGGCCAGGGATCGGGGAGGGACTGGGAAGCAAACCATCATAGACAATTGACCTACCTACTGTGCCACGCCCCTCCCCGAAAAACAAACAATAGCTGAAGCCTTTTTTTCCAGACACGTACATAAAAAGGTTGTGAAACAGTTTTTTTTGCATTTCACTCTAAAGTTTTGATTAGTCACTTTAGTGTTGACAATTTCCAAAGCCAGACTTCAATTTGGCATAGAGAGCTTTTTACTGTTGCATTTCCACCTTGTGATTTTGGCTAGGTCTGGTGTATTTTTTAAAATAAAAATGTTTTTAGTCTAGCTTTAATGATTTGGGGTTGAGGAAAAGGCTGAATTAGTCTAATGGGGAAAAACACAGCCATTCACAGCCATTACTGAGTCTTTCAGTAATGCGGGCTCCCTATTAAGTGCTTTTAACACACGTACGCCGGCCTCTCCACGCTCTGTGTTTGGATGATGTTAACGAGTGGTCATGCACGATTACATATACAAGGGTCTTGGGAAAGCAGTTGATGAGCAAAGAAAGGCTTTAATGGAACACTTGTCTGCTCTGCTCGTATGTGCAAATCACACATATGTGAAGTTTGCACTGTAATGAGACAAATCACATCAGTGTAATCATGTTTAATCTCATTTTTCTATCTCCCATCAACTTATGCTGTTAAGTGATTCTGCATTTAGCAATGATTAAATGACCTCAGCTCCTCAGACTCAAACTAATATGGCCATTAAATTGCTGATTACAAATAAAGTCGCAAGAAAGAAATAATGGCACCGTTTGAAATTTCCTGGTTTTCTGCATAAATTGGTCATGAAATGTGATCTGATCTTCAGCAAAGTCTCAAATATCAACAAACACATTTCTAAGCTGATAAAACACAAACAGTCACAATCTTTCATGTGTTTATTGAACACACCCATTAATCATACAGAGTGATGATGGAAAAAATAAGTGAAACAGAATTTTAAATTCAAGCAAGCTCTTCGTGTAGCTGTGGAAATTGCAAACAGTGCCATTACCTCCATGAATAAAGTACGAAGGCGAGGTTGAGATTTATATGTTAGTGCATTATACATTTGACATGGTTTGTAACCAGCATTCCAACTCCAATAACCAGGTTATTAGAAACACTGTGCTAAACCTAATGTGACGTAATACATTAGACCTGCACTAAATCCTATCTTAATGAAACTTACGTTCAGGTTTTGTTCATACTGTTTTAAAGGAGTGTTGATTCAAACATACAATGTTGGAGGCTGTTAGTGCTTCGGTTTAGCTGGTGTTCTTGTATATATTTTGTCCACCACCTACAATACAATTAGGGTGGACAATATTTTTGGAACAGCTACAATATTAGAGCACGTAGTTCAGTGGGTAGAGCGGTTGTCTCCGAACACAAGAGAATGAGAATTGAACTCAGTCACACCAGGCTAACAATAATTTCTCCAAGAGGATCAATGAATTATGTCATCACTATTATTAAACTACCTCCAACATGTAAAATTTTCAGTAATAATAATAGAGACAGAAAGGGATCGTTCTGTACAATGAGCACTTATTTTTTGTTAACACTAATGATATTTTAGTGTCATATTTTAATAGTGAAACATCAAAACTGTTTGCTGTAATTGCTGAAAGTCACTCTAAGGAAAACTATGGGGGAAAACATCAATGAAATATTACCATTTAATTTTGTTGTAACTTTTGTTACTTTCATTACAAAACATAATTATAAAACTTGAACTGAACCTGAAGGTCCATGCTTTATGTTAAATCAGGCATGTCTAAAGCATCCACATTTCTTACCCATCATCTGCAAACACATCATTAAAACAGAACTAAATGATGGCATGCTGTTACAAGATAACAAATGAAGATGTACATGGCTTTGTATTTTAATGATTTGTTAAAATACACAATCAGCACTGCAATTTCAATAATGGCCGTTCGTTATGTATTCATGACCTTAATATGACGTTCTGTCACACTACATAAGAAGACAATATAAGATGGGAGCTGGCTTGGCTCAAGTGTCATCATCTTAATAGTGTATTGGCTAGCTGCCTGAGGCAGCTGTAACATACTTGGTTATTTCAACAAGATGAAGGTTTAAACAATGTTAGTAGTAGTAGTACAGTAGTAGTAGTAGTAGTAGTCTCTGTTGGGAAATATTTGACAACATAATATGCAATGAACACATTATTTGCATGTAAAATATTCGGCTTTGCTCATAATATTTCCTGTTGGCTGTGTCTAGGTTGTAGGTTACCTGTTGGAGGAGAGGAAACCATCTGCCTGGACCTGGACAGCCTGTGGAGCCTACTACCTGTCTGCCTATCTTGCTTCTCTATGATTTGATCTCTCTGTCCCTGTGACAGCTCTGTGCGCTCCTTACTGACTGAAAAAGCATGCCGTCTGTCAAAAGCAGAGGCTCCCCCTTGCACTTCAACCTGCTCGAAGCAAAGTTCTTCCACCAGCAGAGCAGAGCTCTCAGCCTCTAAAACCATCCTAGGAGGTGACTGTGTCTCTTTCTGTGGGCTGCATTCATCTCCTTCACCCTCAAAAAGTTCTGGAGTAAAGAAGATGGTCTGGTCCTCATCGATTTCATCTTCATTTGGATTGTCTGCTGAAGCTGGTTCTCTTTCACAGCTGGGTGAGGGTGTTATGGTAGAAGACTCCAGAGCCAGATTGCATCGTTCTACTTTGTTTTCACTGGACACAGCAGATCCAAGACAAGACACCTCAGACTCCTTATGTGCAGAGGAGGACTGTTGTTGCTCCCTGTGCTGAGAAGCATTAGTTTTTTCCAAGGGCTTCCTGGTATTACTGGACTCTTTTTCTTGAAATATTGGTCTCTTGTAGCTGGCACTTGTGGGGCTGGATGTGAAAATGGGGTAGAAAGGCTGAGCTGTTCCTTGCTGATGTGAGAGTGGCTTTGCTGAGGGACCCTGCATCATCTGCAAGCATTCTGTATCAAGAAAAGAAAATTCACTGTTACTATTCATTGTAACTTTTCTACTTCAAATTCTTTACTCAAGTTGAATTAATGTGCAGAAGAGAAGTTAAAAATGTTTATAGGAATTTTATATGAAAAATCATCTTACATAAAGTGTATTCTTCTAATGCCCTGTAGTTAGTAGAAGTAAAAAAACAAATATTGGAGGCTACACACTACAGCAGAAGTAGAAATACTGTGTTTGTCAACTTATTTAACACTTATGCTGTAAACTGCAAACCAAATGAAAAGAAAGATGAAAAATGTGTAGTTCAACATGTCTAGAGATCAATTTTAAAAAAGTGTCTCATATCTCTCATTTTAACTGCTTACTGCACCATCATCTGGTTAATCTACAAAACTCATAACGTAAATTGCAGTTTTTATTAATAATCTAAATTAAAACTCAAGTAATTGTTGTGAAGTAAAAGTAACAAAATGCAATATTCAGTACAAATACGTCAAAATTGTACTGAAGTAAATGCAAATAGTTACTTTCCATCTCTGTGTGTAACTCTGACAAGGAAAACTGAGCCAATGTTAAGACTCATAAAGAAGTTTTTAAGTCTGACTATAAAATCAAACTGGCATGCACAGCACCATGGCTACCAAGGCTGTTTTATAAAGAAAGATATAAATGTGGGCTTACGCTCAGTATAACCCAAACAAAGGTCAAGGGGATTTAATTAAAAGCAACAGTCCAACATCTGCTCATCTGCTCGCTCCAGCGCCACTCAGGCACGCAAAAGACCTTACAGTAATGAGGCAAGCCACTCAACTGATCCCATGGCCCCCACCCCCCAACATCCACCCCCAACAATGAGAGAGGAGGTAGGGCACAGCTACTGCCCTTCTACCACCATTATCCACCACACCAAATTCAACCTCGTCATGAACCCCAAAGACAATGGACGCTCGCCAAGGCAATGTGCAAACATGTCACCTTAGCATATATTCTCGTGATGATGTCACGCTCAGACATCCTTCAGCAGCGCTTTTATTGCCGTCTTTTAAAAACGTGTGCTGCTTTAAATGTCAGAATTCATGAATAAACAAATAGTTTGATGAGTCAGTGAGAGCAGTGCTATTAATTAAAATTTTTTATGTATTTATTTTACCAAATGTTCACACTGTGAAGAGGGACAATCAAGATGTTAGCCCTATCACAAAATAATCTCAACCAAACAAATTATTAAAACTGACATAATAAAGCATTTTCCCTCCCTAAGACCCCAAATACCACTGTATATGCCACAATTGGTTTGCAAGCCAAAATACTAGTGCACCGATGGTAGATGAATCTGTTGCTAAAATTATTCTTGAACAAATTAACTATTCGTGTTTAATTAACATTTGGTAAACATCTTTACTTTCAAGCTGTAGTTATTACGCTTTATAAAAGGATAAAAATAAACAGTCCCAGTGATTTTCCTGTAATGTAAAGCTCTCATTATGCATTGAACAGTGATACTGTCATAGTGATATTGTGATAGTCCTCAATAAATTATACGTAACAGTGTCACAGAACCAAATGAAAAAAGTGAAAAAAGTTTTTGAGGCCCTGGATGACATTTGAAAAATTATTAACCTTGCTGCAACAAATCTCTTGTTTTAACACTTTCATTTACTTTCGTTTTCCTTTTGTTCAGCTTTCATCTGTGGATGAGACAACACAGACATGGTCCTGTCCTGCTGGTGTTGAGGCAGGTTGACACATGAGCTTAGTGTCTGAGGTTGTGTGGCCTTGGAGACACACTGTCTCTCTACGGTTACTAGCAAGTCACTGTTTGGAGATGGGGCAGTAGAGCAGGGGGTCTGGTTTCCCACAGGGGTCACCTGTGCCTTCTGCTGCCCCTGAGAGAATGCTACCAGAGACTGCATGGCGTTACTGAAGGTGTCATGATGCTGCACAAGCTGCCGGACCCATTTAGACAGACCTGCGACACACACACACACACACACACACACTTAAATTATTATAATGGTCAACTATTGCCATCTAGTGTTCAAAATGTACAGTTCAGAAATGAGGACAATTGACACGCTGTACAGACCTGTGATGTACTTATTTGGATTATTCCTGTAACGGTCATCCACTAGAATCAGAGCACCCCAGTCCTTCCTGTGGCGGATACACCTGTAAAATGAGTTAGAAGGTTTAAATATAAATAGACAAACAAAAGTAAATCTTCAACAATATCGCATAGTTGATAGAGGACAGATTTACCTCCCCAGGGCCTGGTTAAGAGCTCTGTAGGCCTGAATTTCATACCAACGATGGCCTGAGAGAAGACCTCTGGACTTTGAGTGCTGGTCATTGTACTTCATCTTCAGTTCCACCTGATGACACAGACCAGTTGTTAAATGATTATAGCACATTCTGAACATAATGTGAAATACAAAGTGAAAATGTTCTGTACACAATATTAATGCAAAAGCTTTTAAAATTTAAGGCTATGTACAGTAAGAGCTCTTAATTTTTTTTGCTTTATTCTCCTCTTAGTGGTATAACTACTATAACATTTTATAATCAAATAATTGCTCATTATTTTCTCAGTTCATGGATAACTAATTAAGTTGATCAAATTTCAAACAAACAACACCCATCACAATATCTCAGATCCCAAAGTGAAGTCCTCAAATATATTAAATCTAATCTAAAACAGTTCAAGAAAGCTGTTTGATTTGCAACTGCATCCAACTTTTTACCAAATCCTCACACTGGATGCAATCCGACGAGTCTTTGCTTAATAAATGACTTCAATTATAAAAACATTTTTTAAAGCATTTCTAAAAGATGAAATACATCAATCCACATGCAAATATGAGCCAAAATAAACTTTTGGATGAAAATAAAAACTAAACTGAAACATAAAAACTTTTCATGGGGAGTCCTGGAGTCTAGTGATTTAGGCTCTAGTCATGTCTGAGCTAACAATATTTAATCGTGACAGTTTCTTAAAAGTACCAGTTGCTGTTGTTGTTACCTACTATTTGCAAATCAAGTTGCTGTTACCGGGCTCACATGTGCATGCATGGTTTGCAAGAATGTGGTTTGTTTTTATAAGTAATAAGGAATGTATCTCTATAGTAAATGGAGTTTACACATGGGGTTTAGATATTAGATAAACTCTGAAATGGCTTTCACCTCCTTCATTCACAACTTTCCCGTGTTTCTATGTTCTGTAAATTGTGAAAATGAAAACAAAATCCCCAGATGGTCTTGAACAAGAATCCCATTTGTTCAAAAGTGACTGGCTACCAATCAGCAACAGTACATAACACACTATACTAAAAACTCTAAAAGAACAGACATAGTTGTGTTGCAGCACCTTGGAATTACGGGTTCGTGCATGGAGAACTAATTACATTAATAGAGAATATGAAGGAGCATGTCAAACCAAGGTCTAAAGTGGTGAGGCATTGCCTGCCCTCACAGACAGATGTGTTCTGAAAGGGGAACAGAGGGGCTAAAGAGATGGCATGACAGACTAGAGTGGAGGTAAAAGAGGTAGACAAGGTGGTCTAGGCAACGTGAGACATCCCTACACAAAAATGCCAAGAAAGCATCCATGCATTTGCATCTGTCGCTGCTGATTTTAGCGTTAACCTTTCAGAATTGACAAATGAAAAGTTCATCTGGCGTCAGACGGGATGCCATGCAGGGAAGGCTGCTGAACGACAGACTAACTGCTTTTGACAGGTACCGTGTGTTCGCCCTGAGCCACCAAACACAAGGCCGTGGCAGGTACAGCCTGCTCCCTTACTCACATCACGCAATGCCACAGTGGTCTGTCTGTGCTTGTGTAAATAAACAAGCAGAGTAACAGGAAATCCTAAATGTCACCCCAAAGTTGGACCATGACTAATCACACCTCACCTATGAAGCAAGCAAACAACTAAGCAGCACCTGCAAGCACAGGAAACCATGACACTGTAATTGGAAAGGCTTTATAGTTCGTTTAAAGTAGACCTGGGACTGTGGAGATTTAAAGTCATGGGTTGTATCTTTGACAAAAACAATAAAACTGCAGGCTGTAAACCAGATTAAACCCCTCTAGCCATGTCACAGGAAGTAAATGCTGCTGGCTTCATAGTGAGATGTTTGCCAATATATGAGACACCAGATCAGTTAAAGAATCCACTTCTATACCCACAGCTTGAACAGAAAGGCCAGTAGCCCCGAGCTCGAGATGTCATCTAAATCCAATCACGCTGTATTTTAGCATTCAAGCAATCACATCCCTGTTCTGTACCATGTCATCGTCCAATCTAACATGACAGGTTGCATATGTGAAAAAGCCAATTCTGGCTGCTAGCGAATTTCACAAATGTGCAAGAAACCACAAGCTAGAAGGGATTAGTTAAAATGTCAAGAGATCACTCGCTTGCTTTGGCCTTGTCCTCTACAGCTACCTGTTCATCCCTAAAAACATACATTTCACCACTAGGCATGATTCGCAGCTGAGCGCATCTGTTTGAGCTACATTTTACACAAGCTGTGTGTAAGTGTGTGTGTGTGTGTCAGCGTCACCGTGCATGCCCCTGGCAGTCTAGGACATCTTGTGCCTGTCACTGAGATTGCTGAGCGCCTCATCTGCCACATGTGGCTGTGGTGACAGTTGAGTAGCTCATCTTGTGTCACTGTGTGGTGGCATATATACACTCACAGGGGCAGCAGACTATTATACTCTTTTCCAACAAGCTCATGGATCAGCTCACACCAAGGCTAAACACAGAATTCTATTTATTCTATAAGAGTTAACATATATATCCACAAATAAAATGAAAACAGATTATTTCAAACTTTTGTGTTCATTCCAATAGAACAGAAAGTTGCTACTGTCCAGAGTTGCCAAGATTTTTATTGGACACGTGTGCAGCGTGTCAGACTTAAAAGAAGAATAAAAGAATGAATTGGTGTGTCATATTAAGTTTTGTTTTATTAGAGGACTTTGGTTTATGTAAATTTAAACTGTACACATTCACACTAATTGCCCCACACAACATAACTGCCTAAAACAGATCCATTGTAAGCATAAATTTTTTTGCCAAAGTAATGATCATGTGGTGTACAGCATTCCTTCAATGGCTAATGATGAAGCCATATGTACTGTATCTTGACAGTGCCTGGAACATCCATCATCCCGTCCTCTAGATGAGTTCCATGAACTCTTCTACATTCCTGCAAAATCCCATTTATCCATCCTTTTTACATACTTGCAGCCCTTAGAATTAGAATGCTCTTATGGTTGTTTTTAATAAAGGGCAACAGCAGGTTGGCTAAATCCTTCATTAAACTAAGAGATGCCTTATCAGTCTTGTCTTTTTATTGCTCGTTAAAGCCACTTACGGTTTGACTCACTCACGCAGGACGTGACTGTTCACTGTAAATGCCATTGGAAAAACTCAACGTAAATGTAATACCACCTTAGGGAGGGCTTTCTCTGCAGAGAACTTTTCAAGTTCCAACTTTGATCTTTGTCACAATAACACAACAGGCTAGTAAAATGTATGCCTGTCTGGGAATGCTGGCCATATAGGCACATAGCGTGCTGGAGTAGTTTAAATGCAGAGAAGCTGGAGTTACACCACTTATCCAAGCAATGGGATGCTGCCATATGAGTGAACGAGTTAATATGTCTGGGTCTGTGTGCTGTTAAGAAAATGCACAGTGTTAGTACTACTGTGTGGACGTGACAATGAAAGACCCTGTGTGCCAGTGTGCAGTAAAGGAAACTGTTCAGTGTGAGGCACATGGTCCAAACAATAAAACAAGGCATTCGTGCAGGGGAAGAAATAAAAAAAAACCCTACCACATTACACTGCATGTTCACAGTTATCAGAACAGCAGGATGCAGAGTCAGCAACAACAAGAACCTGAGGTTTTATAGATCCGACGGGAAGACGAGTAGCAAAGGGAACATTTTGCTTCCTCGTCTCTACTGTCCAACTCACACAAGTAGAAGATCACAAGCAGACTGTCCTCTCATAAGTTATTTCCTTACCAGTGTTGTGTGGGAAATAAACTAATATAGTACTCCTGTGAAAGCTCCAGTGCATTAGGTTTTGAGGTAATTCCAGTTTTAACCGGAAGTAAGTCTGTGGCACGTAAAGAAAAAATTCTACTATTTCACAAAAAGTTATGTGGAGGGTAAGCACATGTTTTCTAACGGTATAACAATAAATACACTGATAGCTAAAAAAAAAACAAAAAAAACAATACTGAAATGGTAGTGTGGGCCAGTAGGCCACATGAGCAGTGTATGTTGTGTTAAGAAAAGTTATTTTACACTTATGTCAGTTAGACTTGTACCAGTGTCTTGTATAGATCAATTTGTTAGAGACACAGGCTGTCCAGGACAAAAGATCACCATACATGGCAATAGCTTTCATTGTGGAAGACGGTGGTGCAGAGAGCTTCTAACATGGGAGCTGTCAGTGTCTTGCAACCAAAGATGGTCTAGGACACAATCTTAATGTCAGAAATTTAGGAAGACTGCCTCACTAGGGTTGCAGAGGTCTCTTAGTTTGGTATATGGTATACTGTGGTATAAACTGTGGTATATTGATGATTGTTGATGCACATTGTCTTTTTACTGGTACTGAAAACAAGCAACCAAACAGAATCTAACTTGTGTGTGCCTGTCACTGAGTACAACACACACACACAGACAAAAAACAAGATCCAGTGATTTGGAAAAATTATGGACACAAGGTGGCTGCAAAAGAAGTAAATACATCATCCCATCTTCACCCAAAGCACAGAGCTGTGAAAAAGTATTTGCCCCCTTTTTTTTAGGGTTTTTTGCATATTTGTCACACTTGATGAATGGTGATCATTCAGATCATCAAATTAATTTTAACACAAAGATACATTATTGGAAGGTGTGTGTCCCGTTATTGGGTGATAGTGAAGCAGTAAAGTATTATGTATTTTATCACTCTAAATAATTGATTCATAATTTAAGTACTGTCTCATACAAGACAACTCCAATGTGACCTTCTTTGTGGCATTCTTTAGACCATCCACTTGTACCTAGAAAATCAATGCTAACACAAAATAGAAAATTAAAAAAAAAAAAAAAAAAAGAAGAAAAATCACATAAAAAACAAGCAATGTCCTACAACTTGACAGAGGTGAAACTGACAGCTTTGGCTACGGTGAAAGGTTCTGGGATGCTTCAATCACCCACACATCTTGCCACACTGACAGAACAGGTTAGTGAAAGCTTCATCGTGCTCTGACAGGAGTATGTGGAGGAGTAAAGGGGAAAAGAGAAGGGAGGCGGCGAGACTCAAACTTAAAGGTCAACTTTATCTGCTAAGGACAGGGCAGACATAGCAACATCGCTCTGGGATTTTTTTTCACGGATCACCAAAACAGAAAGCTGTTTTGGTGGTGTGTGTATGTGTGTGTCGTCTGTAAGATTTTTTTTGTCTTTTTGGAATCCAAAATGTTGGAACTTGGTCAAAAACAATAACGGTCCTTCCACTAAAAATACTGCATGGTGAATTTACTGTTCTTCTCGTTTCCCTATAACTTGGATCTGTACATGTTTTAATTCAACCACTTCTTGCTTTTATTTGGTCTTTCTTGTCAACATTTTTACATGTTGTGAATTAGTTTAACATCTGCCTAAGAGAAACAATTATGCTTTGGGCTGTAAAGCTGATATGTGCATTGCAGACAACATAAAACTAAGTAAAAGAATAAAATATTGGACATATGAACAGTGATAATACGAAACAGAGATCAAAACCACAACACACAAGTCCACAGTCTTGTAAAATGGATCTGGAAGATGGAATGCCCCCTCTCCCCACCCAACCTGATGCCAGTCTGTTAAGAGACATCCCACCTCTCTTGCAGTGGAGTCTCCCACATATTACTACACCTTGACAACCTAATCAAAGCAATATCCTTGAAATGTAATATTTCTTGTCATGGGAGGACCTGTCACTTGCCTTTGTGCACAGGCGTTAACATTCTAACATAAGTAGTCTATCAGCTGCTATTCCGGTGTGCTGCATTCAAGGACAGTTCAGAGTGTAGGTCATCCGTGTTTCTAGAGAGCCCCCAAAATAACTATAGCAAAAACTATAGCACTTACAGAGATGTGACTTTTTACTATCTGCAAACTGGGATACACTGTGTCCTTTATGAATCTCTGTTTTTCTATAGATCAATCTACCATGAAAGACACAATGTTTTAAACAAATCCGTAGCTTAAGGCAGACATCACGAAAGCTGGAAAGGAGGTGGCGCTCCACAAACTCAGATGAATATTGCT
>JAUYWH010000005.1:23488725-23543928 GCA_034779795.1 Ctenopoma multispine | reverse complement strand
CTGTAAAGTGCCCTGAGATGACCTGTGTTGTGAATTGGCGCTATATAAATAAAGTTGAATTGAATTGAATTGAATCTACAGTTAGTAGTACAGATTTTCTTGCAGACAGTAGGATGAGGTTGAGGCTAATCAAAGAGCATTTTATTGTACTGAAATTGTCACTTTGAGTTGAGCCTTTTAAAAGCTACATTTCCTGGGCAAAGAAGGACAATCCATTACAAAAGGCTTTCTAAACCCTTAACCTGTGCTTTTATACTTTGTATGCAGATTAAACAAATGTTTAATGTTATAAGTGAGCTTTAGAGGTCCTACCAGGCTTTTTTAAATGTCCATTAGGGTTGCAGCTATCGTTTATTATAACAATTGATTATTATATGGATTACTCCAGTGATTAATGAAGTAATTAGATAAGAACTTATTTGTTTAATGGAGGGCAGCAGACAAAGAATGAAAATGAGCTGTCTGTAGATGTATTCAGATGTACAAACAAGTTTCAAGGCAAAGAATTTGCATCGACAACAGGAATCGAGTTATTTGAGTTTTTTGAGAAATAATTTTAGCCTTAGTATAAATAATAATATACATATTTTCATCATGGACATGGATGAATATCTGTGACTTACCTGAAGATCTTTGATGTTTGGGAAAGGTATTCCAATGGTGACAACTGCCCGGGCATTGTCATCTGTAAAGTCCAGTCCTTCACTTACTTTACCTCTACATACAGCGATCAGCAGTGCACCACCTAAAACAAAATTGTACACAGGATATATCAACACAGTAAAATGTAAGTCATATACAACCCTGTGCAAATACTTCAACTACTGTACTGTAACTGTGATAACAATGTTATTTTTGGAGAAATAACAGATGCACCACACATAGTTGACAGTTAAATGCTAGAGTTGTTGTGACTACCAAATCAATTTATGTTCAGTACTTGTTAACTGTACAAACATGAAGCCACCAGTCAAGCAGTTTCAGAATGATGTGGAATATTAGCCAAAGTGATGATGTTTTCCAGTCTCACCTCCTTCGTCACAGTATTTGATGGCATCGTAGTAAGTCTGAAGAAGCTCATCAAAATCCCCCTTGCCACCACCACGGGGCTCTGTGATCACAGTTTTACGATCTTCTAACTTCTCCCAAAGACCAGTGTTGGTCCATCGATCCCGCAGCTTGTCCAACATCTGATCCAATAACAGGATGCACAAGAGGTATATGAATGTATATAAATACAGATGTTTGTCTAGTTTTTGAAACATTTGCTGAAAAAACAGAAATTGTTCTAATAGAAACAGAATCTCTAGAGTGAACCTATAATAAAGAATCTCAGATTCTCTGTAACTTAAGGTTCTCACTTTGTCAACACAATCTCCCTATATCTTCAAAAATCCATCATCTTAATAGTTTTTCCTATTAAGGGTGTGCTGGAACCAATCACACTTGCAAATAAAAAGGCTGAGTACAATCTCGACAGCTTGCAAGTCTGTCACAGGACCGACTAAAAATATGCTTTTTAAGAAATATAATTATTTTCCTACACTTATTTCTTGCAATACAGTACATAAGATGCCAACTACGATAAAATATCACTTCCACTCATCTTCATCTTTGGTTAGGACTACCAAGAATAACCCTAGATTTGTATCAGCCATTCTGCTGACCTGTTTCTATGGAGAGCAGTGTGTGGGTTAGTCCACCACTGTCTAGACTGCAATATTTTAAGGGCTAGTGGACAGATTGGCATGAAATTGTCCACAATAAATTGGCAAAGTTATTGTGCCATGGATAAGACAATATCGCTGGCAAAATAAAAAAAAAGAAAAGAATGCTCACATAGATGTAAACATTTCACTGTAAGCAGTCTTTAAGACCATGACCTAAGAGGATTGTACTGTACATGTATAGCTCCAGATGGAACAGGTACACTGGCATTAACTGAATTCACATCCGACAGAAGGAAAAAATAACTCCATGAGTACACAACAGCATTTCGTGTGCTCAGATTCAGCCAAATACACCAGAACCCATTGGATGATTGATCACTATTCAGCAGAACAATCCTAAGCTGATGAGGCTGATGCTAAAGTAACATGTTTGACTGGCTAAACTCAAATACCAGAACTCAATCCGATTCCACATGGCAAAGACTAGACCAAAGGCAGAGAGACTTCACAAGCAATAGCTGAAGTTGGCTGTTGTGAATGCCTGGGAGAGTGCCACTGAAGTACTGTTATTAGTGCAAAAAGTCAGCAGCTCTCAGGGGAAGCAAATTGATCTAAAAGTCCTTAGTCTAGCATGGCCCCACTCATGTCTGTTCTGTGGAGATTATATTCTTGAATAAGCATGGCTTCACAATCACAAAGCAGCTTCACTGGCTTGGAAATGTGTTAGAAGGGTCAAGTAGAAGTTCTTTCTGTAGTCAGCAGAAAATACCTCAACAGGCTAATAGTGTAAGTGGACAGAAGCACATGGGGCCATGGCATGTGAAGAAGGCCAGGAGTACTCACTGACAGTTTGTCCCCAAAGGTGAAAATATTCTGGTTACCGGCATGCAGAGACAACTCAAGTGTTCCTCTAAACACCATACAGTGCTAAACAGAAATTTACTCTGGAGCTTATGAGCAGAACAGAGAAAACAAACAAAATCAAGCAGGGAAATTAGACCATTAGAGACCATTGATAGTTGCATGACACACTGGTAAAATGGAGCATGGGAAAGATTTCATCACGTTAGTGCCTCCTAAAGTGAGGCTAAGACATCTGTATCTATAAAACATGACAGATTCACTAAATATGCAGTGTTACATTGACAAAGACCCCCTTACGTGCATTTTCAACTTAGCAAACAGTCCTGCAGTTGTTTTCCAGTGCAATCTTGAGCAGGAGGTGAATAATTTATGGTATGTACTTTAGGCAGATCTACCACTAAACAAAACAGCCATTATCTGCCAGGCTGCACATGGAAGGAGCTGATTCCACAAGGAGAAGAATAGGGAGGAAAATGTTCTCAAACAGATGTGACTGTCCATAAAGATAGAATAATGACTCACGTTTGAACCTTATTTGACAACAACTGATCATTTTAATTGGCATAAAAATCTCTTGAAGCTTCATAATTAATGTAATGCTGCAGTCAACGACTGCCTGAAGTGTGGAACCCATAGATTGTTGGTCTCTCTACCTTCAGGAAGTGAAAAGCATGCTCTATTGGATTAAGCTGCAATAACTAATTTTTTGGGGGAGGAAATTAAGTGTGAATGGTACCAGATGTATTATCAAATGTTCTAGTCCACTCCATGGTTCTGGGTAAGGTACAGGCTTTTGATATACTGTGACTTTGTTACTACCTGCAAAGCCACCACCTGGCAAATCTGGCAGCTCAATGGGATAAGCATCGGACTGGGATGCAAAAGGTGGCAGAATTTTCCCAAGGGGATCAAAAAAGTATGAAGTATCAAGTAAGTGAAACAAAAACATCTTGACAGGTTCAAGGTTTAAGGTTACAAGTTAGTTTTAGTTGTTTTCTCTCTTCAAAAGAAAATAAAACTGTCAAAAGTGAATTTATTTATAACTTATAGTCTTAAACAAGAGAGCTTAGAAAAGACCAGTTACATAGCCACATAAATGGAAATGAGTAGTATTTAGCAAGAGGACACAACAAGTGTGAATAATTTATTATCTTTTCTATGCATGGTAGGTGCAATGCTCAGTCTCTGCCAGTGACACAATAAAGTGGGCCAGATCTTTCTGCCAATTGGGACAGGGTAGTGAAACAACCAGATAGAAGCAGTGAACTGTAGTCTTTCTCGCACTTTTACACATCTCCGCTTTCCCCCATGCTAGCTCCCTATCTTTCACCTCCTCTGCATCCGGCCTCTTTCTATCTCTTTCCGCGTCCCTGGTGTCAGTGCGCTGTGTGGCGACACATCGCAGCTCCTCTAGTGCCTGCTGAATTATGGAAGGAGTTTCGAGGCGACAGCATTAATGAAACATGCAGCCAGGAGCCACATTTCACAGTGGCAAGGGGAGACGTGTTGTTGCGGTGTAAATTATTCAGCTCCAAAATATCACAGCAACCATCACGCCAAGACTAGAAGCCACCTGCCACCTCTGGCCTGCCACTGCTTTACACATCCCAGGCACACAGCTGGTGACAACGGAATGCTGCTGACACAATGTCTTCTGCCCAGAGAAGACTGATGACTTCACTGTCTTCTTTTTAAAAACATCTGAGGTAATTAAAACTCAGTTTGATTTTCATCTCCAGTCGAGGATGCAGACTCTTCCACCTGGCCCTCAAACTATAACTGAATTCATTTAGGTGCTTAGATGTGCAATAGCCATCCAAGAACAAATATACAACTGTCTTCTTTGGTATTGTTTCACTATATTTAATTAGATAATGGTACAATATACTGCACAAAGAGCTATGAACACAATACACAAAAGTAAGCCCACAGCTGCTGACAACAATGCAGAACAAACCAAGAAAAGAAATAAATTTATAAATTTTAAAACTTCATACTCCAAAATTTGAAACTTTACAAAAAATTTACCAATCAAGTGCTTTCTTTTATTTTTTTATATTTGTCACACCTAATGATTTAGGCGATTTAATTTTAATATTACACAAAAATGATGAATCCAAAATGTTTTTATATGATGATTTCATTCATTAAGGGAAAAAATCTGCCCTAGGTAAAAGAGTAATTGCCCCCTAAACCTAATAACACCCTTTCGTGGCAACAACTGCAATCAAGCATTTGCGACAACAACTGGCAATGAGCCTTTCACATCGCTGTGGAGGAAATCTGGCCCACTCTTTGCAGAACAGTTTTAATTCAGGCACACAGGAGGGTTTTAGAACATGATCTGCCTGTTTAAAGGTCATGCCACAGCATCTTTATTGGACTCCAGTCCAGTCAAAAGTACAGACTTTGACCAGACCATTTAAAAACTCCAACAGCCTCGATCAGGATTTTCTGGTAAAGCGTTGCTTTTTGAGATAATCACAGTTCACGTTCAGTTCAATGATTTAGCAAGTGTGCAGGGAGGGGACATTACCTTTTGACATAGGGCCAGGCATGTTTGGACAGCTTTTACCCCTGCAATTTATATTTACTCAGGTTATCTTTCTGTAATATTAAAATTAGTTTGATCATCTGAATCATTTAAGTGTGGCAAATATGCAAAAGTATATTTTAAAAAAGCAAGGGAACAAATACTTTTTCACAGCACTGTAAATGTTTAAAATGTTTTTAAACGTTTAATATCGTACAGCACTGGGGTAGGTCAACTGTAGGTTTTAACAGTTCAGTATCTATTGACAAATTTACCATATATATCCTATTCTTAAACAATAGGTGTTCATTTGAGTTACCCTTAAACAATGAAAATCATCAGCTATACTGTTAACAATTTTAGGATAGTGCTAAAAGAACTGGACCCAAAGTATCACTTGCCAGCACAACAATCAACCTCAACAATTCACTGCTTTTTTGGTTATGTTTTTACAACAAGTGACTAATAACCAACAGATCATTCATTTTTATACCACCTGTAAAGGTTTCAAATATCGGTTTATTTTATGCATTAAAAGCAACATATCACGGCTACTGTGGTTGAACGGGACGATTCAGGCTACATTTGACGTGTATTTTGAAGTCTGATGCAGCAGTAGTTTCCATTGTAAAAACACATAAAACACCACTTACAAAAAAGGAAAAGGGATATGCTACACTAGGCAAATTGACCCATGAATCTAATATGCTATAAACACAGACAGAAATAGTCTGACTTTGAGATAACAGTACTTCTGGAGCTGTGTAATTGGTGCTTCAGATATCACTGAGCTGCTCAGAATGGTGCGTGCTGGAGGGTGTTCACCCTGGAGCCTGTTTTGACTTTGATTTGACACACTTGTCAGAGGACAGGCGCCAATGCTGGGTGTGTCTTCACACAGACAGCGAGGCGACATCACCTAATGGCCCTTATCTCAATCTCCTTTAAAAGCATCTTGTAGTGCCTACCATATTTTGGTGCCACCTCTGCAAAATCCTGCTCATCTTGATATATACAGTATCACCAGTCCTTTCCTGCTGAGCATTGGTCACTTACTTTTCACATTTGCAGTAGCTTAGTAGCAATGCATCAAGCTGTATTTGAGTGTAGTGAAGAGTTTTAAGAGGCACCTTTTTGACCCAGCAGGTCTGTTCACCTCACGACTCCTTCTGTCTATCACAGAGCGAGTTGTGTCTGAAGGGCTGATAGTCATCACCTTGATACAGTGAACAGGAATGTCTGGAGATGACCTATTCTCTCTATGTTGCCTGCACACAAACATACACACGCACACACACACACACATCACATATCACAGAGCAGACGGGACTCAGCGGCACCAACAATGCCTCCATGGGCTCCAATTAATACCCCAGCCCTTCATATCCCCTCATCTCCACATCTTTAAGAGCTGACTGCAGATTAAATATTTATGCCACAGCATAGAGAGAGGGATAGAAGACTCTTACATGGCTATCAATAATAAAAAAACATCCCACAGCTCATAGTTGCTCCTCGGCTGCCATCGCAGGCTGACAAAAAGGAATGTAAAATGAGAAATCAACAAGGCCCAGAGTCTTAGCTTTCCCTCAAATTGGGTGGTAGAGTTTGAGCATGCAACTAGATAGCAAGGGACTGAAAAGAAATCAAATTAAAGATGACTAAATGTGACGCACTGAAATACAAGTCAAACACTGACCATGCAAATATGCCAAAGACAAAAACTAAATCAGCCAAGGGCAAACTGTAAAGGACCACTGTTTGAAAAGAATCCTTTTAACATGATATTGACCCATGACAGAAAAAATAGTATACTGGTAATATACACACAGTACTCTGAGAATACTAGGGTTGGTGGTTCACTTCCCGGTTCCCCCCAGTTCCTGGCCACATATTTGGACAAGACTTGGTGCCTCAAATGGGCACTCTGTCCACAAGAATGTCCCCAAAGAGTACTAATAAAGTATTAATTATTATATATATCATTTTTCTTTTGACACACAGCACATATTAGAATATGTTCATTGACCAAACTCACCAATTAACCAAATACATGTGCAATGTGGATACAGAGACAATAATAAATGAAATCCACTTGACCCTTAGTAAGATAATGAGGCAAGTGAGCTACAGCGGACATTAGTTATTCATGAACAAAAATGTATAACAAACAAAGGGGAACAAAGTGTCTGAGTGCACTCTCAGAAGCACCCTTATTAACTGAAAGAGGATACAGCTCATTAGAATGACGGCATTTAACAAGTACCTGACAAGTACCTCTATTGATCAGTAGTGATCTGTTGTAACATATGACACCAGCAGCAGCTGCTGTGTTAATGTGCTTCTTAGCACTAGGATGTTTTGGAATCCAGTGTAGGCTTTAAAAACTATTTTTGCTAACCCAAGATAATGTGACAACAAAAGTGCCAGACTTAATGCCAATTTGTGGTATCCAGCACCTCCCAGTGGTAAAATGTGGGAATTAATGTTTCATGAGCACAGAATTTATCGCTCTTAATTTTTTTTACTAATTTTGCTTTTTTTGCAAGCAAACTAGAACTAAACAAACATATTGATATTCCGCAAAGAAACCCACTGATGTGTTCAATCATTTTAAAATGTTCATTTATTGGTGATACTTTACAGTTTTCTTACAGTTTATTTCAAGGCTGAACTTACTTTGGGTGGTGTTGACATATATTTTGTTTGTCCATATTATTTTTGTTGTAATCTATATGTTTTTGTGACGTTTTGTATCCTTCTTGTATCGTTAATTAGTTTCTTTTAATGTGAAACATGAACCATCTCAAAAACTAAAAACTGACTTTTGGCTATATCTGACCTTTTTACACCATAAAATAGTGTGATGCAATGATAATGTGCACTGTCGCTGACAAAGTTAGTATTAAACATTTCAAGCAGCAAGTACAAGGTGCTTTCCAGAGGAGGCGAAAGAGGCAGAAAGACTGGAGTTCTACTTAGTGAACATTATATCATCCAAGTGTTTGGATGATATAATCCAACTTCTGGTACTTCAGCCTTAACCCTTTAAACCGAACCCGTCGCCATCAACAGGTCTTTTCAATGTTTTAAAATCATCTATTTCTGACAGATTCTGTCGCTCTATTTAGCGATATTTGGGTCATTACATAATACAAAGCCTGTGTTTACACTAGCACTATGAAAACGAAAGTAAGTTGCTCTCACTCACACACGTGTGCGTTATAGTTCTGTTAGAAGATTCATATTGAACTTTCAAAATTTTACATTTTGCATGCCTTATTCAGTAATAATGTTAATATTCACTGTACAGCACTTTGGTCCTGTGCTGGTTGTTTTAAAAGTGCTTTATAAATAAAGTTGGATAATGTGTAAAATTTCAGTTCCGTTTTTTGATCTTGTCTGTTATTACAGCCCATTATGACACCTACAGCATACATTACACCAAAGCAACTACCAGATGTTGAAGGAAGTTGTAATCCTGAAAAGGGGACACAAGCACATACTCACAGCAGGTTGTATTACACTACAGCAAAAATAACAAAATAATTCCAGGAAATTCTAGGGTTCAAAGGGTTAAACAATTATTTTCAACGTATACTGCTGGGTACACAACACAAAATTGCGTTGTAGTTCTGAAAGCATCATACATGAATAGTAATAGTACTAGTGTGTTATTTCGTCTGAATAGTTTCACAGTCTATGTTTCCTGTTTTAAGTGGAGCATGTTTATTGTTATATTTACCTTGTAGGAAGGCAAAAAGCAGAGCACACCCTTGACCACAACCTGACATACATGCAGCAGCAGGGCACCCACTTCATCTTGGAAGGCATAAGTTTCAGTATGCTGGAAGGTGGCACAGAGTTTTCTACCCTGGGGTCCTGCACCAACAGTGCCCACCCAAACCTAAAGAGAGCATAGTAGAAATCTAAGATTCATTTTACCAATATAGTTAATCTAATAAAAAATATCTATATATTACAATGATGCAAAATCTACAGTGTGCACTGTTTGGTTGAGCGACACAGTGCTCAGTGTGCAATCTTAGGAGATCAGTTTACACAGGCCCATAATGTTTAATTCTTATGTGCAGTACGTGATTAGTATTATAGCTGAGTCCAACTGGTGATAAAAATCCTAGTTTATCCTGCCCAACTACAGTGTCTGTCTTGACTTTAGAAGCCCTGTTCAGTTCCAGTACTCTACAAAGAATGTATTTATGACTCTGAAATCTGGTGTTCAGTGGCACTGTGACACATGTAGCACAATCCAGGGTCACAGTTTCAGATTGTTTGATCCACTAATTCTAATGGATTCTACAAACTGAAACAAACCCAGTGCTGCGTCTCCACTATGAGTAACACTTGCAAGTAAGACCGGCATGCTATGTTGACTAAGTCTGATGGAGATAATAATGTATCTCTTTGGTCTGGTTAAACCATATAATCAACTGGAACTGCAGCAATATGACACAGCAGTGTATTGATGTAAATCCATTTATTATGTTCCAACTGTCACGACATGCACCTGTTATGGTACTCCTTGAGCCTTAGTGTCATGGGTAATTTACCTGGGACTTGTTGATGACATGATTGGCTTCCAACTGGATGGAAAATTCTACTCCAAGCTCAGAGGCAAAGGAGCTCATAGGTGACAGGGTTCCTGATGTCAGCACAATGCTGCGAACTGATCCACTTAAGTCAGAGAAAGCCTGGAAAACACGGACACAGATGATTAACCTTTTCAGCAGCAGTTTATGTCACAATCAAAATATTTAATGTAATGTACAATGGGTACACGGTGGCTCAGCACTGGAGAACCAAGAAAAAGTAATTATTTAAACATATGGCTTATTTTTTCAGCATTTGGGAGCTAGCCTAATTTCAGAGCCAATTAAGTTATGTATTCTTATCTTCAGTAATAGTAATGTCAGTATGGCCTACATGGCAGGATCTACCACATCTAACTTCTCACCACAGCAGGGTTTAGGCACCAGAAGCTGAGGGTCAGGACTTCAGTTTTTACTCTGACACTCTGCCGTTGTCTGCGATGTGGTCGAACAGTAAAACCCTGGGCATCAGGGACATCAGGTGGGACCTGATTCATCCAAGCATAGCTCTTCTGAAGAGCTACACGGTAGTCTTCAGCAAACCTACAGAAACAGAACATGTCAGAGGAGCAGCAGTTCAATTCGGTACCCAATACAACAGTTACAACTCATCTGCAGCACTTGCATGACATGACGATCTAGCCAGCGTCTTTGTGTTGTCTCTGACCTGCAATTGTCCCTGTAGAGGAAGTCCAAAACCATAAAGAGGTTTTTGAGGACAGTGGCAGTAGCTGAGCTGATGGTTGGGATCTGCACCATGTCCTCTTTACCATTTACAAAACCCACACGCTCCTCCTTTTCCAGCACTGCTGCCAACTTTGTCTGTGACACAGAAAGACAGTGGAGCACAGTCAGAACACAGTCCACATGGTTACTATTTGGACAGGTACATATTTTTTTGGTCTTTACTTTACTTAATTTTATTTTACTTTACTTTACATGGCAGACGCTTTTATCCAAAGCGACTTACAAAGGAGAAGACACCAGCAATTACCATTTTGGTTTCCTGGTCTATGAGATACAGCACATTAAATTTGAAATAAATAATGAAGTAAAATGATTCATTCAATTCAGTAGGTTGACATCATCATAGAAAGAACTGTTAATACTTTGTGGAAAAAGCTTTGCAGTCAATGATTGCTGGAACATCACCAGATGCTCTAGTTTGATGTGAGTTCTCTCTGCCTTTTGGCTGGTCTTTAAGTGGAATGAATGCAGAATTGGACAGATTTCACATGACTGACTTGAAGAGTTGAGGATGTTCCACCTCTTCATGATAAAAAGCTCTTCTTGGAGCTGCTAACTGTTAATAGTTATAGTAAAATTCAAAATATACATTCTAAGGGGATTGTAAACTACAAAAGTACAAGTAAGGCAAAGATATCCGATGTACCTTCAGAATGCTAAAGATACCAGCAGTGATGCCCAAGGTGTGAAAGATGCCCAGTATATCCTTTCCACTCCAGACTTTACTAGCGACCTCATATCCCCGGTCAGACATAAGACTTTGGCTGTCCTGGATCCAGCTACACAAAAACACATGTAATATTTACTCAAATTGTAAATGATAATCTGGTATGCAGATATGCAAAATTAATTTGCTGGATACAGAAGTTACCGACTTGATTAGGCTGTAGCAGAAATCTCTGAGTGACTCATGTTCAGAAGGTCTGATATTGTTGTTGACCATGCCATCCAGCTCATCCCTGGACATCAGGAGACTCTTGTGGTCCAACGTGAAGCTGGCACTCTCCCGTGCACAGTCCTCGATGTTGTGGGCTTCATCCAGCACCAATATCTGGCCTGCCAGGTTGATCTCCATCTAGTTAAGAGAGGCAGTAAAAGAGCTGAAGTTGAAGAACTAAAGAGGAGCAGTTATGCATTGATACTGAAAGTCATATAATCTGCTTCTATAATTATAGGTCAACAGTTGCACCTTTTCCATAAAACTCTTTTTGTGGTTTTCTTAAAATACAATAAACTCTACTCACACTCTCTCTGATCATTGGGTCCAGCAGATAGTTATATGGGCAAAAAATGATGGAGGCACCCTGTTTAAGTTCGCGAGCAGCGTAGTAAGAGCACGAGCGGACCCGTTTGCCCAGAGCTACCAGATCCTCAATGTCCCAGGCTTCACGTAGTCCATGAACGTGTTGTAGTGTAAACTGGTCCCGCATCCTGTGGACACCATGATAGTAGCGGCACGACCTACCCTGCAGTGTAAATATTTTTCAAAGACACAAAGAATCGGTAGCATTAAATGAACATTTCGTTTTAATTCAGGAAGTGTATGGTGTCAGCAGCTTAATTAGATCTCCACATACTTTTGAGATAAAGTCCTGAAACTAAATTTGGACAATGCGCAAAAAGTGATGAGTTAGGCCTTATCAGGGCTCTCTGTTTGTAGTAACTCAGAATTTACGAAAACCGAATGGTAATTGCTGGTGTCTTCTCCTTGTAAGTCGCTTTGGATAAAAGCTTCAGCCAAGTAAAGTAAAGTAATGTGAAACTAAATGCAAGTTTCAAGTGACTCCTGTAGAACTGTCAACATAGCTGGTAAAGATATTTAGTGGAAGCTGGAATGAGCATTTAGAAACAAAATAATTCCTAGGTGACTGGCAGAAACTGAGATAGAGCAGACAGACTATCCTGGGGAAAAACAATAATACAGAAAATATGAGCGTCAGAAGTACACTGGCTCAAACTGAAAATACAAAGGGAAGTGAACAATATCAGCACCCTGTCCTCTGCTGCTGCAACTGGTCTACCATATTTTTTTCCCATATCTTGTTTTGTTTTACACAACCAGCAAAACTTTACGATAACAGAAGAAAAAAAAAAGTATTCAAGACTCTAACTGATTAATTGATTAAGTTTTAGTGCAACACTAGAATTTCTTGTAGTTCCCCAAAAGAGCAGATGTAACATATTACTGTAGTTCAGAGGCTTGTTCCATCTATTGTTGTCATTTACATGTCTTGACACTCATAGAATATAGAATATATGTAATATAGTATGTAGAAAGCAACATCTCATGTACCAAGCCCCAATTACTGTCAGCCGAGGTGCCTTCTTTAGAGGCCCACCCTATTCTTTATGAATCAAACAGCTTAAGGTGACACGGTTTCACGAACACTGTATACCATTGCACTCTGTAACCTCTACACACAATAACGCTGTCCGGATGAAATGTTCTACTTCTTACAACATGTGCTAAACTTGGACACTTTGTTGACATTGAACCCTGCCTGCATGGTGAAATGCAAGTTGGGGAATTATTGGGCAGTGCTGCCACATTTAAGTATGTCAGGACAGCATACAGCATAGTTATGGTGGGTAGGTAGGTGTTTTCATTGAAGACACCATTGGATTAACAATGTATGTTTTAGAGTATGAATAACTTTTTGTCCGTGCAGCATGGTAACCTAATGCTGACAAGACTAGACCCTGAAGTGAAGATACAGAGCATTACTGACAGCCAGCTATAACTGGGCCATATATTTCATATGACAGTCAGACAATTGTCATGGGAAGCAAACACCTCCACTGACAGCTTAATTGTCCTCATTACTGTAGGTGCCTCAAATGTACAACAGCATGGAGGGTTACAAGTGTCTCATGTCTTTACAAAAAGCATGCTGAATGGTTTTTGACATTGTAGCATGTTAAAAGACCCTTCTGGACCAAATGTGGATGTTGTAGCAGCATAATTGCTGCTCTCGGGCTATACTATTGAAGGAATTTTGTTTGGTAATAGTGACTTTTGGTTTAGTGTTACAGGGTGACTGAATCTGTAGCCAAGATCTCTTCACAGTATATGAGGTCAAGGGAATAAAAAAGCATGTGTGAGGGGAGAGAAATCACACCAAAAGATTATGATAAATTATCATGGAAATAAAAATATATTTAATGGATTTAGCCTTTAACTATTGAGGAGTTTGTCTTCCTCTAATGTCTTTAACAAGTCAGTTTGGTCATTATTTAAGGGATTTAATGAGTTTTGACCTTCACTAGTAAAACTGTGGTATAAAGGAAACGGTTACAGTCACAGTACTTGTTACATGATAAGCCATAGATTGTAAGCAAATGTATTTAAATTGACCACAGCTGCGATGAAGCAGTCATATTTAAACCACATAATAACTTAACTGATATTTAATATTGAACAGACTTATGTGAGTGTGTTTGTCAGTGTTCATCCTCACATCCTTTGCCTCCATCAGGTCCTTGCAGCGTTCATTGCGGCTGGAGTGAGGTGCAACTTCCGGGTTGACACAGGTGTGATCTCTGCTGGATAAGATGGTCATTGGAACGCTGGAGTAAAGTGTGCGTTTTAGCTCATGAGCAATCTGAGTTATCTGCTTATGTGTACGAGTGCCAAAGTAGATTTTAGGAATCTCCTTTTTGCCATCTTTGCCTTTGTCCTTCACACTTTCTTTGGCTGAATCACATGGGCACTTGGAGCACGGTTCTGGGGACTGAAAGGAAGAAAAAAACAAACACCAAAAGGCAGTTTACAACTAGATTTGAAAAAATAGTGATTCCATCAGTTTATGTTAAAGGCATACTACAGTGCTACCATACCATTTTTATGCAGGGATGAGTGTGAAGCCTTCCACCTATACTGATGCTAGTAAAACTGTTAAAAATAAAGTTGCTAAATAACACATTGTCGTAGAAGTTGCTATTCGTACATAGTGTACAAGAACGAGAAATTTGACAAAATATTGTGTCAAAGAATAATGTGAAATTTGTTTCAATCAAATGAAAGTACAAGGTGCAATGGTGTGGATTTGCAGATGTATGTATAATTCATGTTAATGTTAATTTAAAAGCCACAACAAAAACCTCAAGTACTTTGGATAGTTAGATGTGTTTTTTAATACGTTTAGATATTTGAACATGCAATTATTTGGTCTTGTATGGTGTCTAACATTAGAAATTGTGCAACACTCATCAAACAGCTTCCACTGTGAGATAGGTGCTGAATGTGACCCTGTACTATATAGAGAGAGACAAATTTGCTGTTAAAAATGTTAAATGTTATTAGTGGAGTGGGTTACATCAATGTTTAGGTCTCTTTGATGGCAATATTGGAATTACATATTAATAAACATCAATGCAATAAATGATTCTGTTCTGATGTTATTCGTTTTTTTTGTTAATTTGCACTAAAAGGCAGTTTTACTGTTGGGTGAGGTTTGACAAATGTAAATGTTGAAATTGTGCCCTGTCAATTGTCGACAGATAATCAAATCAGACTTTAGATTAACATGTCCACTGCATGGTATTGTCGGTATTATCTTTGGTCTTTTATAAATAAAATAAAAAAAGTACTGTACCTATACTGTAAAGTAGCTATTTCTGCAGACCTTATTTGACTGTCAATATACGTTATTCAGAAACTTAGAAAAATAGTCCATCCCTGGATTCTCTACAAATTAAAAGAACGATTCCATGTTATAATGAATGGTATGTGTTGTGTTAAGATGTGGATCAGAAGGTAGCACTTCTGATGACAGACGAGTAGCTTGAGTTACCCGCCTGCTCAGATTTTCCAAGCGTGTTTGCCCATCAAATATTACAATGTGTGATGGAGTGTACGCCAAAGAGAGCCCTTAGAGAGCCGCCTCTCAGAGTTAAGAGGGATAACGAGCCCTGAGCCCATGTGAAAAATAAACAGAGGTGCTGCAGGGCCCCAACACCAGTTCAGGTTACCTTTCTCCTCTGGAACAGTTACGCTTCACAGCCTGGGCTCTGAGCCCGATCAACTTACCTGCTGCTGCCACATTAAATAGAGCCATCCAAATATCCTTCCCCAAGATGGACAATAATTACTTATTCATTGGCAGGAGGGGGAGAAGGGGTGGGTTGGGACAGTGTAGAAGGGCCTGTTGATGAACGGAGGCCCTTGTCAAAAGCTGCAGCAGGAAACAGCTGACACAAGAGTATCCTTTTACGCGCTTGCCTCCTGAGATGCCAGGACAACAAGGTTTCAAGCCTGGCCCCACCGCCCAAAGCAGGCACCCCCTAGAAAGGAATGTAGATAACTGGCAAAAGGGGCAAACGGGACACCAGCTCTGCTTGCATCAAGAACATACCAGCTCTTTCACAGTCCAGAACAATTCCACTGGTGTTAGTCCTTGGGTGCTGCTAGCAAGGACAATAGCCTCAGTTTGTCTCTCAAACAACATGTTGAGTGATGGAACTGCTCTCTAATTACCCCGGAATCAAAGATACAATGCATCAAAATCAGGTCTACTATATCATAAGGTTTATTTAACACAGCTATACATAGGCTCTTTAGATTTACAGTTTTTCAAGGTATAATGAGTTACACTGGCAGCTATAAATGTATGCAGCAGCATAAACTCTCTTGAATTAACAGAACAGAGGTCAGCAGAGTTACTGAACACGTCAGAGTATTCACAGGTAGGCTTCTGTTGCTGTGCTCCCTGCCAACACCTGAGAGATGGAAATCTCACACTCTAGGGGGCCAGTCAGAGGGCACTGAGGGGCCACAGGCAGTGGATCACTTAGGTATCACTGGCGCCTCTTGCTGGATGCCAATTTGCTTCTCATTCCACAGCTTTTGAAGGCTTAGAATTCATTCCAATAAGGGAGAGCTTCAATAGCCAACACTATAGAAGACATAACACCAAACACCCCCTCCTCCTGATATGACTACACAGTGCAGGTATAGGCCGTTGCAAATATCTGCCCTCCAAAGCACCTGTTTATCCCTCGGGCGCAGTAACCAGCGGGTGAACCCCATTCAATATTTATCCCCGTGGCTTTCACAGATCAGCGGCCCAGGCGAGGCAAACCCTCTTAATTAAAACTGGAGCTTGCTTCAAAGGGCCCCATTCAGGCCGTCAGTCAGCACTCGCAGGACAAAAGAGCCCTGGTCATGTAGCTGCAGGGAAACCAGAGACGGATGCGCTTTTTCAGCTTTACTTTCCCTCCTCCTCTTTTTCCACCTCCCACCATCCACGGCTCTAAATCCAATCCACACACCTGTGGCAGGTTTAGACTCAGTTGCAAGTTTAACCCTTCCTGTGAGCTTATAGCTGAGCATGTCTAATGATTAGGGTTACCTGTTGGTCTCTGGAACCCGCATAGAACTCAGGAACATGGATTATTCAACAGAAACAGCATCCTGATACCTTTAAGAGTATTGTTACTTGATGCACCTGCTTTGGTTGCTTGTGACTGCAGTAACAGGCCTAACACTTTTTCATATTAAGAAAAAAAAAGCACATTTGACTTTCAGCACAAAATGTTTCATCCTAGATGTTCTGGGTTCAAATAATGAATGTTTCGGTGGCAAAAATGTGATTTTCCTTTTGACTCAGGAATTTCTGATCTACTACACATTGACCTTCACAATGCAGAAAAAATATTTAAATAACTAATCACTTAAATAATGACTTGGTTTTCAAATATATCAGCAACTATTTTGATAGTTAAACTGACTCTTTGTGTGTTTTGAACTCAAGAATGATTACATAACTCTTTTAATTAAGAAAACCTACACACTAAACACACTAGATTAATCAGGAATGAATCGCACCAGTTTGAAATTCATTCTACAGCGTATCAATGAGCCCGAACATACTGTACAACCAGAGCCTTAAAGAACTACCTTCAGATGCAAGAAGAACAAGGAGTCCTGCAACAGATGATCTGGCCCCTGCAGAGCTCCGATCTCATTATCATAGTGTCAGTTTCTCAGACAGCCTAAATCCACAGAAATGTGGGAAGTTCACCAAGATGATTGCAGAATATCTTAAACACCTGTCTGCAAGTACACATAGGAGAATCCGTGTGGGTTTTAAAAGGGCATTACACCCATGTTCAAATTGGCCGTTTTTGTTAGTTAGGATTTAAAGGTTTTACAAATCTTCTGGCCCCTCCTAAATCATGGTAACGTCTGATTTTGAAGACTATTACGCATGTGATGGTGACCCTAACAACCTTTGTAAGGTAAGCCAACAGCATCAATCTGGTGATGAGTTGGTTCTAAATTGGCCCTATGCGATTAATTTCTCTAGATCACCTATAATAGTAGCCCTCTACCATCTCAGGTCCTGTTTTTGGGCTGTCAACAAAACCATGCTGTTGAGTTGTATTGTGTCATAATGATAAATGTTTCTACTATTTTGTCTACCTTCATTGTCTATCCTTGTAACCCTCATACATGTAAATAGGTCACTTGCATTAATAATACAGTTAAGCGGATCCAGTACAATGTCTCCATAAAAACACAACAGAAATTTACTGGGCTAATGCAGGAACAGAAAGATGTTACATACATTCATAGAACGTACCCTTCCCATGACTGCTTTTGAGTCTGAAGGAAATTTAAAAATCAGCTTTTCCAATTATATAAATCATTCCCGTTAAATAGGATCAGAATTAATAAGTTTCTATTTAAATTCATGTTAAAGAAATGAACATGATCTCATGAATAAACCAGTTCAGAACTGGAAGCAGTTTTTTAAAAATGTATGTGATTTAAAGCGTATATGTGTTCAAGACATATACGCTAAAGAACAACAGCCTTTGTCGATGTGGTGGAGTATACCACCACCCAGTGGTGATTCTGAAACTATTACTGACATGGTGAAGTCGTGAAGTAACAATTGGCTGAAAGCTGATTATATTTGAATCCACTGATATCATGCATGAGAGAGTTATTAACTAGTTAGTAGCTAATCTGTGTTTCTGTGGAGCATTTGTGAAACTCTTTCCCATCAGTAATCTTGAAGCAGGACAAGCACAACTAATGACACCAATGATGTCTCTGTATTACAGGGCCAAGTTAGTGTATTAATGATTAGCTCTATATCACACAGTTATTGGGTTAAACTGCATGGCTTTGGCCACATCCACAGCAAAGGTGACAGGGCTAAACATAATTTACACATACTGGTTGTGTGACTCAGCAGCTCCCTCTGGAATGTACTCACACTGCATGATGGGGAAAAAATGGCAGTAGGGCTGGTGGGCTCTTTGGTCCAGCTCTGAGGATATGAAGGTTTATTGTCCAGCTCTGGCTCATCGTCTATAAATATGACTCCTCGTTCCATACGTGGCCTTTTACGGCTCTGAGGAAAAAACAAAGAAACTTTACTTCGCATAGCTGCACATTACTCAAGATTTCTGTAATAAAACTAACCAGTTCTATCAAAAACGTATTCAATTAGTAGACATTGTACTGTTAACTTTTAAATGTACTCATTTTAAAAACACACACACTACCATTCAAAAGTTAAAGATTACTTATAAGTATTCTTGTTTGATAAATAAAAGCAGATGTTGTTAATGTAAATAACATCAAAGCTGGAAAGAAAATCTGCACAGACGTGCAGAGGTCCATCATCAACAAGCATTAGTGGCACATTGTGTGCCCTCATCAATGTGAAGACATGTTGAAAATGAAACAAACCAATTGCTGCCTAAAACAATAAATACAATACCGGTTTAAATAGCCATAACAACTTTTGGATGCGGACTAAACAACTATTACTGCTGACGAGCTAAAGTTGTCACAGGAGGTGGCAGCACGAGGAATTTGCTGCACAGCCTTAGCCACAAACACACTGTGGAGTATCAGGAATGTATGAGGCCAAGATCGGCATCCTTCACATCTTCAGGTAAAACTAAAAAAAGCTCCACTTTTTCCTGTCAGACGTAACTTGTAGATGCGTTTGCTAGTGCTTCCCTTAGGTATACAACATTGTTGATTTAATGACAAATTAACAGATTTTGTACAATAAGATAAATAACATAAGGCTGTTAAGTTTAATAAAAGAACAATGTACATACCTGTTCTATAGGAAAGCTAACCTGAAATAACTTTTGTTGTTATCTGGCTCAATCAGTTTGAGATTAATATGATTAACAACCACTCACAAATGGTTAAAAAAATACAGCTGAATACAGTGGAACAGTCATAACTCTGGAAAAAATACAGTGATGTAGAATTTTGGTCATACCGCCTAGCTCTATATTCTGTGTATTTTTTGTTTTTGTGTTGGTGTTTTCCTGGCTTTGATTTTGAACTGAGAACTGTAACAAGCCAAAACAATTTCCCTCTGGGCTTGATTAAGATTTTGGAATCTTAAATTCTGAATCTTTAAGGTCATGGCACAGCATTTCAACTGGATTTAACTCTGAACTTTAACTAGGCCACTCAAGAACCTTGATTTTGTTTTGGGGTTTTTTTAGTTATTTAGAGGTGAACTTACTGGTGTGTTTCAGATCATTGTCCTGCTGCATAAACCAAGTGTGTTTAAAGTCATGAACTAATGGCCGGACATTCTCCTTCAGGATTTACTGGTAGAGCTGGTATGATTTTTATGCTTTTTATGAAAAGCTTTGTTAGTTTAATGCCTGATGAACAGTTCGCCTTTTGTTGAAGGTTTACCACTGTTCCAAATTTAGGGGCATTTACTTTTTCACATAGGGCCAGGCAGGTTTGGACTTGTTTTGCAATAAATTAAATCATCATTTTAAAACTGTATTTTGTATTTACTTGCTTTATCTTTATGTAATATTGAAATTGATTGTTTAATTCTCTGAATCATGTAAATGTGACAAATATACAAAGAAAAACAAAATCAGCAATATGCATAAGTAATGTTTTGCAACTATGTTTATACCCCTGACTCTATTTTAATACTCTTAAACTGCTTATCATTCTTAGATACTATTTATTTCTGTATATGTGGAACCATAATTGTTTATTTGTTAACTTGACTTGCATTTCCTGTTTACTTATAACCAATAAAAATATAAAAAATGTTCAGAGATCAGCCTGAGAAAAATATAATGCTAGTGATGATGGACACATGCCAGAATGCATACATGGCAGCTTGTTGGGCATTTAATGTTGTGGCTAATCGGTGTATACACAAAGTATCTAAGATTACCTTAGGTTCAGCAGTGCGCAAGCGTTTCCTGTCTGGCTGGAAGTCGGCATCTTTCTCAGAGTCTGTAATCAGAAGCACTTACAAAAAGACAATCCAATATGCAGACCAGGGTTGTGTGATATTCAGTAAAATAATTGAATGGAGATGTATAATCTGCGACACTGTTCCTATAATGTAGCTGTTACTGTAACTTCTGAGTATTTTCAATTGTACTTTTAATTTTTTGGACACAGATTTTTCTATTACATGATTATTTAATCCGTATAATAATAGTTTCTCAACCTTTCAACAACACGTCAGTATTGCAATACAAAATTATACCATGACTGAAGATTAAAATTACATATACATCCATAACTGATATTTAAATTTATTACTTTAAATTTATTACTTTAAATATCTTTAAATATTATTCTGTTTTGCAATCAGTGTACAATATCACTAGTGCAATGCAGGATAGTGACTAAAGACAAAGCTGACCTGAATAAAATCCATGGTGGATGCAACTCATTTAGGGGCTTGATTGATTCTGCAATGTGCTGCATTTTATATTAACATACACAGCATACAAATGATTATAGAACACGTTCACACTCATCAAGCCAACCCACTGTTCACTGGGGGTCATCCTAATGAAGCACAGGCTTAAGTAAAAAAGAAGAACATTTGTTATGAAGGTCTTTAAATAATAACACAAACTAAATCAAGAACTAAAAGCTACTTACGGGGTTTGGGTGCTGGAGGCAGTTGCTGAGTTGTGTCTTTACAAGGTGACACTGTCAGGTCCACAACAGGAGGCTTGGCTGATGTAGTAGCTGTGGCCTTGACTCCTTTGTTGTGGCACACACACTGACAAGGAGTGGTGACTTCTGACTTCCTACAGTCTCCGGAGGTTTTGTCTGAATGGCTCTTGTCAACTCCTACTGTTACTCCTTCTTGCAGTTTAGCTGTCATCCCACACAAAACACAGATATAACAATCACCAACGGCAACTCCCAGTCATTAGAGTTTGTGACACTGTTTATATAAGCTCTAATTATTCTGCACCAGAGTTTTTTCATTTTGTATGAGGATGGCTAGCCCTAAATGCCCACTTGTTTTGTGTTCTGCTGGTCTGCATCCGAACAGACTTACCGCACTGAGCCTGCTGCCAGCCCAGAGTAGAGCAAAGCAAGGCCAAGCTCTTTCCGCTTCCTGTGGGACTCTCCAGCAAACAATGGCACCCAGAGTTCAGACCTTGTATAATCTGCAAATAAGGTAGCATGTACCAGTTAATAACTACAGTAAGTTACATGTACTTCTATCATGTCAATCACAGTTTGTGAACATACACAAAAAAGAAGTTAATAGCTAAACGTTTTCTTTGTTTTTCAGGGTCTGTGCTTCAGCTAAGTTAGTTAAACTGTGGCTAGTCCCAGTTTGTTCCATACATGTAGCATACGATCAGTAACAAAAAAACATTAAATTAAAGAAGATGACTGGGAAAAACCCAAAAGGGTCATTCAAAAACATGCACAAATGGCACTTTCAGAATCCTTAGAGTCTTCTAAACACCTGAACACGTCATACAGTGCACAGTAAAAAAACGTCAAATCTATTTCCCAAGTTGGGACTCACTGTCCTAACGATGCAGTCAGTAGCTCTATGCAGCTCCTCATCCACCACTTTCTACAAAGGGGAAATTGAGAGCAAACAGAGTGGATGCATCACTGCCTGTCTGAGAAATTGCACCATCTCAGCTTGTAAGACAGTACAGTAGGAACTTAGGACAGCTGAGAAAATAATTTGGGTCTCTCTCACCTCCATCACAGACACACAACCACCGTGTCTGATTTGCACAAGGTACTAGTCAACACTACACTGTTACTTGTCCCAAAAAAATATTGTTCAGTGGCAACTGGACTTGTTCTTGTTAAGCTCTTGAAGACATTTCGCCTTCCATCCAGAAGGCTTTATCAATTCTGGCTGACTGGTTGAAGAGCAGGTTTATAAACCCTGTGGAGTCCTCAAGTCATCTTCGAGAGCTTAAAAACAAGTCCAGATGCCACTGAACAACATTTTATTTGGGATAAAAATGACCTTGATGACTGAGAATCACCAGTCACTGGTACTTGTCCTTTGTCCTGTCATTGCACAGTACTGCAATTTTCAAACTTTCCGGTGCAGTCTAACCTCAGTGACCCAAATCTATGCTAAAAAGAAACTGGGGCTACAGTCGGCAGTCTGGGGTTCTAAATATTGCACTAATCCATGGTATTACAGTGAAACAGAGTTTTGGATTTACAAAGAGCCTTTTTTCTAAGAATAGCTTCTCTGCTCGACTTCTCCAGCTGTCCAAAGTGCAAATACATGCAAGCTAGGTGAGGTAAACAGAACTCTAAACTCTGGCTGTATTTCTTCTCTTACTCTCGTGGTGAATTGATTGACTGTGAATCACAACTAATAACCCAACCACAAATCACATAAGAATGCTAAATCAACAAAGCTGCTAATTATGTTCTACAAAGTCCTGTTTCAGACAAACAAATACAGTATATTAACACATTAACATGCTACTACTTACCTGACAACCAAACAATTACCCCTAAATTATACAATTAAATCAAGCGGTGAAGGTGTTACTCACTTTGTTCATCATGGCGAGCTGGGAAGGGTAAGCCTTGCAGGGGAAGTGTATCTTCACTCCTCCAACTGTGTACTCCACTCCAGCCATATCCCTCTGTCCCTGTTACACAGATATTTTTTTCTCAAATAAATATATCTGACACACCTAATATTAACAACCACATAAATATAGACATTTAGTGTAATGCCAGTTAACTCTTTGTTTAGGTTAATTCTTCCAACTGTTGAATTTTCCAGCAGCTTAATAAAACACCTTAACGTTAGCTTAGCTAGCTTAACGTTAACGTTACTTATTACTTACCTGACCTAGCATGAGGTAATGTCTCTAATGTACCTGCTACCTTGAACACTATTACTTTAAACTACCATTATTCGTATCAATTCTCCCAGGTTAAACTGCTCAAAAGAAAATGCTTTCAAAATATAAAATACCTCTGACGAACAGTAAGTCTCGGTAAGGATAATGTGACTCTGCCTACTAGTCTTCCCGCTCTCAAAAATCATTTTTGAGCACTGCCCGGAAGTCATACTTAGTATTAACTTCCTAAAATTATTTTCAAAATAAAAACCTTGTAAATATCCCGGAATGTGTTGGAAATAGAGGAACATATCTATAAATATACTTATTCTTGTTATTCTTAAATTCAAATATATACTTCACTCTGAAAGCTTCGCTGTGTACGTACGTTTTTAATACTTGTAGCGAGGGGCATTTTTGTGCTTTTATTTAGAATGCGTGTGGTGGCAACAATGCTTCCAGCGTCACGTTTGACTAACCTACGCAGACTGTGAGCCAAACACAACGGAAGTTACATCACTAAACTTCCGATGGCGAGCAGTCAAGTCAGGACCCCCATAAAATACCAGAATAATGTCAGTTGAGAGCAACTAGTCTGCCTACTTCGAGTGATCGAAGGATTTTCATGAAAATTAAGATATCTTTAATTAAAAAACACACACAAAGTAAAAGTGCTTGCCGAGGAAAGTAGCCTTTATTGTTAACATTTTATTTACCATCCTTGATACTCGTGATAATCATTGCATTATAATTATTGAAGCATACAAAAATCACTGCCAGGTGGCTTAATCTAAAATAATACATCGTATTGTATAAGAATCAGCATCTGCACAATGACTAAAACTGTCACATATAAAGTACAACATGGTGAACCTCTGAACTGTAGTGGTGTAAGTGTAATATACAATGGAAATATATAATAATAATAAGTAAAGTTCAAAATTGCACTTAAGTAGTGTAATTAAGTAAATGTTCGTTACTGTCCACCTCTAGCTACATGTGGATTAAGAGAGGTGGCTTACAGTGTGAGTCAATTTATGTATGTTATGTAGAGGCTCATTTTGTGATTGACTCGTTACCTGAGTCAAATCATGTACAGACATCATACTGAGTTTCATACCAATGCTGTATAGGACATACAGAAAAGCATGGCAAGACTGAAAAATCATGGAAAAGTCATGTCCTGGCTTACACACATTTAGAACATTCCAATATTTCCTGCAGTTAAATAAAACCACATCAGAATTAGTAATAATTCGCTACAACTAGCAGCGTTAACAAACCGTCCTCTAGTGTGCGTGAACCCAAAAAAGAAGCCCCTAACCTGACAGTTATTTTCCATTCAGAGCTGTCCTTTGACAATCAGGTGATGAAAGTTGTACAATCATAGCAATGTCAAACTGAGACAGGTCACTCCTCTTATCTGCAGATCTAGAAAAGGTCAGCCATGCTTTTATCTCCTCCAAACTGGACTCTTGTAACACTCTTTCTTCTGCTAGCAGTGGAAGCCCACATCAATGCTCACTCCCCGTCACTGCTTACCTGTGAGATTTAGAATCAACTCATATTGATGTAAAAGAGCGCTGATGAAGTCTGAAGCCTTTAAGTATTCAAACAAAACTTTTGAAGTGATGTCATCAGCGTGAGACCACCATGGGCCTTTGTTTTATAGTTCAACTGCTTCACAGCAAAAATGAGCAGAAGGCATTAAGAAAAGAAGTCAATATCTCTGTGCAACACACAGTAGCTGCTATACTTCAGAGCTTTTTATTAAATAGGTTCATTTCCAGGTAAGAGGTTTTGACATTTACACTGTACACATGCACTTGTTTGCTGTTAGCAGGGATGTACTGATAGCACTGTGAGTCAAAAATGATATTAGCCAATCCATAATGCTACAAGTTCCTGTTAGAAATTGCACTTAATTCAGTAAAAATATCACTATGCAACACGATTTTACACATCAACTTCATCTGGGTATTTATTATTTAGCAGTTTACTACTGAACAGTCCTAACAAATGGACTGAGACAAAAGAGGGCACATCCATTTCCTGCAAAACTCTCCTAGTGTAAAAAAGATTCCCTTTTGTTGAGGTTGGAATTATTTGATTACCTGTCCTCAGAAATGTACTGTTTTCATTTCAGACTCCAACCATGTGAGCCAATCACATCTGAGTCATGTTCAAATGACAAAAGAACCTTAACAAAGACAATACATTCACCATAATAGTGCAAAAATATCCTCTTTGAAAGTCCATGCAGAGTGTACGTAGTCACAAATGAGCATTGTGCACATAACAGTAACAACACAACTGCAGCTGCAGCGTGGAGGGAGAGAATGGCTTGTGTAAGGTGAACGCTAAAAAAAATAAACCTTCAAAGAACAGAATCAATAGAACATAAAATCAGCTAGCGGGACGGACTGGTCATGTGAGTCCTCCATTTGTAGCAATGAGCATCCTACTGATGAGTCTTTTTTTCCTATACACAGACAAAGTTAACAACATGATATGACCTATAACCCCAGTGCGGAAGTCACCAATAATCAGAAACATTGATTGTAAACATCAGGTATTGTGTCAGCCCCTTAGAACCAAAGTCTTCATCTTAGAACCACCTGGATGTTCAGCAAGCACAGAAAGAGGAATCCATTGCTGCAGAGACATACACACCAACTCCTGTAGAAAGCTTCAGCACAACAGAGTGCTGTTGGAAGGCATTCTCGGGAACATATTAAATTATTACGTGACGTGTGCATGTGTGGAGGACAAATCCACTGTAATGCTTCCTTAAACAGTACAACAACATAAAACGGGTGAGGGTGTGGAGAGTTAAAACATTACAAAGCTCACATGGCCATGTTATGTTAAACAATGCAAACGCTTACTACACTTACTACATATATTTATCCATCCAATATACACGCCGTAGTAGCTTACTGGTCTGTGACTGTAGCAGCACTTTCCATTTATATTCAAGACAAATCTCCAGTGATTAAATAAGATTATAACATTAAAAATACATAAATATGTTTAAACACGGGGTGTGCACACAATGGTATATGGACAGAGTGAGGAAGCTGTGCTAAACAGAGATTTTCATGTTTTGTCATCATACAATTAAAGAATGTATAAAAAAATATATATTTGTTTTAGATGAACAGTTTGATTTACTTCTCAATACGCAACTATAAAATGCATAATATTTACACTAGCATCATTAGTCATACTGGTTTCTTACAAGTGTAACCAGGAAGAGATGAAATAAGACGTAGTTAATCAGCATTTCTGGAAGGAATTTAAAGACAAAAAACCACAACAGAGGTTTTATGAAAATGAGCACTCTTTCAGAAAAAAAAGTTACAGTTCCAAAAGAGTTGTACTGGTGCTGAAAAACAAGAGAGTCTTTTTGCAACCTTTGTATCAAGGTTGGTTTGTGTTGTGAGATTGTGCAGGTATGTTTCAGTACACACACACCGTGGTCTTGTTATGCTGCTGGAGAATGGTGGAGACATTATTGGTCTCTTGTTTCTTCTCTGTATTGTGCTGGACCAGTGGCGGCCTGTCTGCAGTCCTGCGCCGTGCTTTCTTAGCCGACTGGCCCGATGGTGGTGATGAGGATGATCTGTCAATAGTTCTCTTGCTTTTGGGTGTCCTGCTGCCAGCTATCCTGCTAGTGGGACTGGAATGGCTGGGCAGCTCAGCACTACTATTTGGACACAGTGGAGTCAGAGTAAACAGGTCAGACAGATTCATGTGGTACAAGCTGTTGCTTCCTGATAGGCCATCCCGTCGCTCTAGGGCAGGGAGGAGCTCGCACACCGCAGAGGGAGAGTCTTCCTCTGGAGGCTGCAGCAGGAGAACAGGATAGAAAAGCCACATATGAAAGTTATATATGTGGATAATACACCTTTAAATTCAATTTTCACAGTGAAACAAATAATTAAACTAAGAAAACCATGTGTTTGAATATGTGTTGTTGGTATCCTGCCCTCACCTGAAGGAGAGGAGTGTTAGCACGGGATATGGAGGTAGGGGGACACTGGGACACCTTGGCAAGGTCGAGCAACACCTCCTCATGGTGAAGCGTGTCCTGGGAGGTCCCAGGCTCCTGCAGTGCGATTACAATGGCACTGGTGTTGTCAGCACGCAACATTCGCTGGCGCCACCGTAGCAGAGCATGGCTGACCAGATGCCGAGCACTCGATACCCCACACGGTGCCTGCAGCATGCAAGTCTGTTATTACACTGACAAGATCTTAACTGAAGTGCCCATTACTCTGACAGCTGGGTTTTCAAGTATCATGATAGAGGCCTACGAACAGGTTTGCCCCTCTAATCTTTAGTGTACATCAGACCATGATCTAGGCAGGTAGTACAACATACTTGATTTCACATGATAACAGCTCAGGCCTTTACTGACACTCACCATCAACTCGTCGTTGTTCTGACACATGGAGATGGCCTCTTGAGGTGGCACCATGTTCCACAGACCATCGCTGCCCAGGATGATGTAGCGGTGCTTTCTGGGGTCAAGGGTCACCACGCTGGTGTCTGGCTCAGGAGAAACTACAAACTCCCCACTGTAGAAGTCATAGCTCCACAGATCACCTGTTGCAAAGACAACAAAGTCAGCTGAAGGCATCATTGCTCATGACAAACACTCATCTCCATCTTTTTATCCTTAAACCAGACTGAAGGGCAAAGGTCACTGACAACTTATTAAAAATTTTTTTTTTTTTATTGCCAGATAAGAATAACAGTAGCATTTTTGTCATTCATTAGTGCTGCTTTGTTAACCAGTTATTCACTGATATACTGTGAGAATCCTACCCAGTGCTCGGGCTACTGCCAAGAATGGTATCTGGTCAATGACTGTGCTCCGACGGACCGGGCCGTTATGACTCAGCCTTGGCCTCTTCCAGACGACCCGGTTCACTCCAGATTTCTTGATCACACTGTTAGCAGACAGAAGAGAAGAAAAAGGGTTCTGAAGCTGGTACTTAATTTAAGTGTCCACAAATTTCAGAAAACCAGTATTTGACATTATGAACATGCTACAACAAGGATCATACTGCTGCTAGTTTAGAAAGTCAAAGACCTTATCCTACAGTAAATCCATTCTATTTACAATCACTTGCATGGTAGGTGATTCACTAGCCTCAGCCTCTCTTGTATTGCATACATTTGTGTCACAGTGCTAACTTGCAGGTTACCCTGGAAAGCAGTGCACGGCAAATCGATAGTCGATTGACAATATTTACCAAAATTCTGAAGGTATTTTGTTTCGCAAATCCTCCTAGAATCCTCAGTAACTTGAATGCATGTTAATACACGAGACGTAAAAACTTGGGTTATGTAATTTGCTGAAAGACCACATGTTGCAATACACCGAACAAATATTTGTACAGTTTGTCACATAACAACACATGTGGGTGTGTTCCAACACATACATGTTGAGTTGATTGAACACGAATTTACTTCATGCAAAACAGGAATGTAGGATTTGTTAGGGAGACCAAAAAGAAGAGAATTACAGTAATCGATCCAGGAAGTGACAAGACTATGGACAAGGATGGAGGCAGTGTGGGGAGTGAGTAAGGGGCGAAGTTGACTGATATTGCATAGATGGAAGTATGTGGACCAGGTGATATTATTGATGTGAGACTGAAAAGACATCGTATTATCAAGGATGACACCCAGACTCTTGACCGGAGGGGAAGGAAGGATAGAGGAGTTGTCAATATTGATGGAGAAATTGTTGCATTTGGTTAGAGTGGAAGGAGTGCCAACTTATTACTTTTAAGTTTGAAACAGTCAGAAAGGGAAGTAGGTGGAATGGGGTTTGGTGGAGATGTAGAGCTGGGTGACATCCGCTTAACAGTGGAAATTGATGTAAATAATGAACAGAAGGGGCCCCAGTACTGAGCCCTGGGGCACACCAGCAGTGACGGGAAATGTACTTGAAGTGTGAGGTTTTAGTTGAATGAACTGAGTGCTACCAGAGAGATATGAGGTGAACCAAGCAAGAGCAGTTTGGGTGAGACCGATGGATGCTAATCTGTTCAGAAGGGTGTTGTGAGAAATGGTGTCGAACGGGTCAAGGAGGATGAGAATGGACAGAGTCTCAGGAGCTCAATAGCGGAATACTGAAACAGTGCTGTTGTGGGGTGACATATAATGGATATGGCAGCCCAGGCGAGCACAGACCACACAAAAACCCTGTTGATCCTCATTTTTAATCCAGGCCGGGGAAGGAGATCAGATGGACGGGCCAGATGTGGATTGGAGGTAGGTTAAAGTGTGTCCTGACAGCACTGATAAGCACAGGCAAATGGAAAATTTTGTGGTAGTTGTCCAGGTTACTCTCAGGTATTGAGACTGTGTTGTCATCCAGGGATTTAAAAAAGATTTAGAAATCTCAAAGTAGCAACTGGCTAGCAGTGGCAGCCAAACGCGCCAGCGTGCAGTCAACTGGAAGTTCATTTCCCAATACTGGAAGCAGACTTCACCCGAGATCACTATTTAAATGATACGCAAAGGCAAGGAGTCTTGTCTTACCTCCCCCCAAGACCTTCAATACGCTCCCTCTCTCTGGGTAGTTCAGGTTTGTGGTCTTGTGTGACTTCCACTGCTCTGATGAAGGGGATTGAGGGGTCTTCCTGAACCCCTAGAACAACTGCTGAATCGCCAACATGGGCCACATACATGCGGTCTCCTCGGATTACTACCACGCTGGCTGTGGTGCCTGATGTGCTAGGAAGCCCTGTAAGAGTCTTTGGCCATTCAGCTGAGAGAAAGGAAGACAGAAAATTCTATATTTACAGAGCTATACACATTTACTGCTAAAAAACAGCTTACTGCATACTCCTCTCATGTACATCCCATGTTTAACAGCACAAAAAATATTAGGCACAACACAATTGTTACTAAAACCTATTTTGTCAATCTCAATTACTCATTGATGTACTATGCCTGAATACAGTCTGTGCTGGTGCCCGTCTTTCCGATAGTTATCAGACACTGTATGCACTGTCTACACCATCTGTGACCCGCTGTTAAACAGCTGACATGTCCAGGCATATCCAGAAAAACACCTGAACAGTCAGCTGGCGCAGCCCACGCTGGCTACTACACAATCCCAACAAGATTTAAAAATGGTAATACCTGTATTTACTACAACAAAACGAGCGGGTCCATCAAAACAATAAAATATTAGTAGACTACATTACAGACAATACGATGAAAAAATACTTGTGCTTGAGGGAACCGGTTTGTCTGGGTTCGCTGTAGAAGGCTTTGTTTAGAGTGAGCCCGGTGGCTACTGCTAACTTCGTTAGTCATTTTGCCGTTAATTGCTAAAAGTCTTACTGACACAAGTCAGCTTATAATTTACAAAGTAAAAAAGTGATATTTAAAATTGGTCAAGTGTAATTAGGTTGTCTTTTTCTAACAAATTACATGTTTTACTGCATACAGGCAAACTACAATATCCCCACATCCGTGGAATGTTCTGGTAAACTCGGCTATCATATGAACTAGCAATGCACCGGGGTCCACAGACTAGTCTGGTTGGAAAGTCGAAATAACAGATACTCGACGTGATGTTCGCGGAATTTCTGAAACAGTGAGAGGACTATACGAAATTCAACGAGCTCTCTTGACAGCTAGTAGCGTTTTATGACATAACTTGGAAAGGTGTTGGTCTACTTACGTAGTTTTTTCCACATAGCGTGGTGGCAAGCAATAAATCCTTTGCGTATAGCAGCGCACACCTCCCGGTCACAATCAGACCAGAACCCTCGCTGCTTCTTCATGAACTCCCATAAATAGTCTCGCGCAAACTGCGCAGCCTCGCGACCTCCGTGACCGTCGAACACGGCGTAGAACGCTACGGAACGGCGGGATCGACTCGTCTTGCTCGGCTGACCTGCCGGTGAAGAGGTTTCCACTGGTTTACTATTGTCGTCGCTCCCTGTTGGTTCAAGGGGTGCATCTGAACCCTGCGGGGATCCCCCCACGATTTCACCTGTCCGGTCTGGTAGCATATTCACAGCGAGAGAACTGATCGTACATTGCCCCCCTCTGCTCTCCTCTGGTTCCGCCGACGTTGAATCATCTTCTCCCGGCTCAGGCTCTACTATGACCTCGGTCACATCTTCCATATATTTCCTGCCTCCTTGGTCGGTAAACACACTCACTCGCATCAATAACGCGCTCTCCATTGCTAAAGAAATAAGTCCCTGTCCAATTTTTAGATATTGTTACCATATAAAATGACAACAGTGTAGAGTTTGTTGCGGCGACGCGTCCTGCCTTTGTTTACGTTCGAGCGCAGTAGGCATGCTCAGACGCAATGACGTCAAAGTGTGTCTTCTTCGCGCACGTGAATGTGTCAAGTCTATGCAGCTGTCTCCCCCTAGAGGCTGATCCCTATGATACCCGACCCCAAGCAAGCTCGTCCGCACAATGTACAGCAAGAAGCATCATTTCGGTTTTAATTTCGTCTATTAATTCACGGAGCCCGGGAGTTGCCACGGAAGAGAATTACAAGGGGAAGGAAAACAACTCCTCCCGGGCTCCATAGTTTTGATTTAATATGAAATAAAAACATTTTTTGTTGTGAATGTTTTTGTCAAGGTGATACATTCACTGTGAATAGTATGTGTAATATGATTATGTAAAAATAGTTTGAGACTAAACTATTATAATAAAGTATTCGGAAGTGAAGTTGTTACACAGACTCAATACTCAAGTAATACTAATGTAAAAGTGCTTTACTATACAATGACGCCTGCAAGTACTACTCAAAATTCTTTACTCTAACTTAAGTAATAATAATCTGCTCTGAAATGTACTTGCAGAAGTACATCTCTGCAAAAAACAGTGTATTTTGAAGTAATGGAGTACAGAAACATAAAAATACGCCTCTGAAGTTGCCTACTGGTACCTCCAAATTTTAAGTACAGTATTTGAGTAATTGTACGTAGTTACTTAGCACCTCTGAAAATACTGCATGTATGTGAGTGTTATGTAAAACATGAAGATGTTCAGTAAAACCAAATTGCTCTATGACTTATCTTCTTTCACTATAAAAGCCTTTTAGAATCGACTGCACTATTACGTCACTGCGTCACCGCCAGCCAATGTGTGCGTCGGGACGGGGGCACGGAACTGCTGTAGGGTCGACGAATAGTCGGAGAGAAAGGAGAAAGATGGACATTAAACGGACGTTTTAGAATTGGAGCGCTAAAATAGCGACAGTACGAATATTTGTAGCCTCATTACAAAGCGAGTGTTATATGAGGACTCACGGAGGAAGCGCAGTAAGGTAACGAATGTAGGCAGAGCTGGGGAGGGCTGTAGCTGCTGGGGTTTTTTTTTTTGGAGAGGGAAAACAACATGGCTGCGGTGGAGCTCGAATGGATCCCAGAAACACTGTACAACACCGCTATCTCGGCTGTGGTGGACAACTACAGTCGATCAAGAAGGGACATACGCTCGCTCCCTGAAAATATACAGTTTGATGTCTATTATAAGGTAAGACATTCCTAGCCAAGTGACTCAGGTGTATCTGACAGCCACCGCACTGTATGAATTTTTGTAGTCAGCTGCTAACGTTGCTGCTAACGTTGTCTGTCAACGCTAGCTATCTTAACGATAAATACCGATAACGCCGCATAATTAACTCTTGACGACGAATAACTTTTCACCGGGGGTCTAGAAAACTAACAGTTTCAACTTCTACCTTATAAAAATCATCTAACTGTAGTACATTTATTTGTATAATACACATTTTAAATATGAAGCCATAAACGGTAACGATACTGTAACGTTAGTTAACGTTAATTACATCAGTGACAGTGTAAATCAATTGTGTCGGTTGTGTTAACTAGCTATTTTTGTGGGTTTATTGTTGTCGATAGCCTTTTTTGACCCACTTCAGATAAAATACACTTTCTTATACAGGCACAGATACTTGTAAAAAACATATCTGAACTCTGTTGAGTGGTCAGCTATCAGACACCAGACACAAAATATCAATCTAGTGAAACACACTTAAAGCTTTTTATTAATTAAATGCCACATTGTAATGAGGTGTAAAAGTACTGCTGTTTGTGAGACAAAAGCAGGGCTGTAATCAGAAATCTACAAATGCTGAAATCACAAGTACATAATGCTTTTTAGATGTAGTATGTATTCCTTTAACCACATGAAAACCATACAGGGCAAAGTAAGGTCATATACTTGGAATTGACATAGACCTGATTTGTACACTGTTGCTTTGACAGGTCTACAGTGGTGGGTTTGATTCTGCTTAAGCGATTTATTCATAGAAGATTAAGTGATTCTCTGTAAATAGTGCAGGTTTAGGCTGACATCCAGTCCTTGGAATCCTGTCCCACCTCTCTAACTAAATTCTCAATATTTTATCCTATCATTTATGATCCTATCAAATCATCCCATCAAGTTCGTAATTTAAGAAGCACTATGAAAACCCTTTAGATGGAGCTTTATATTCTACTAGATGCCAAATTTAGATTTGTCTGGATTCTATCAGATAGATAATACTGGTTAGGCTGCACTGCTATGTTATACTTGGGCTATGTTCAGACAGACTGCGTACTGACACAGACCCTTGCATTGAAACAGTGCAGAGGACTGGGGGGGCAGGAATTGTGAAGATGTGTTGGGGAAGTCCAGTTGGAGGCACGTGTGTTTAAAAAGCTAATTAGATGCCAGAATACAGTACAGTGATTTGTAACACTCACAGATAGGATGTTACAACTCTGGAAAAATGGTCCCATGGCCTAATGTTTTGCCTTTGGTCAAGATGATCATGAGGCAAACAGCAAATATAAAATGTTTATGTTGCACAGAAAACTGCAAGTAATGCACATGGCTAAACAACGCATGTTTTTTTGGCGTCATGTGTTTCAGAAAAAGTTGAACCAGATCCAACTCTCTGTCCATAACGTTACATTGTTTTGGCAGAGCCCCACACTCTCTTCTACTGAAATGAATGTTTTGCACACTTTCCAGCCTTTCGTCATGTCACTAAAGAAGGTGTTTCAGCCATACAGATTAGATATTTTCCTACTTGAATCAGCTACTGAGCCATGCTTTTGCACATTTGTTGTTCCAGTTATTTGTTCATAACAAATAAATTTGCTTGGTGTATTTTTAGGGTTCAACTCTATTTTCCTATGTTTAACTGCAGTGATTGTGTATTGAGCATTTCTAAATTGTGTTTGACCTACACACTCTAAACTACACCTCCAGTGTAGACACACACTAAAGCACTGGAGCTGCTGCTGTTGATTAATGTGTACTAGTGTGGTTTGGAGGAGGATGGGAAAATTATGACGGAAGTAATGTAAATGTTTTTTTGTTTGTTTTCTTTTGTAATTAATAACATTGTTTTCTTACAAAGCCAAAGTAGCGTGACTAGAGTATATAAATATATACCCATGTATAAATCTGTTAAAGAACTGTTAAGGTATTTCCCTCAGCGCTTCATATTCATTGTAGCACTAGAGCAAAAGTGGGGTTCAGCAAAGACAGTGGGCTCTGACCTTTGGGTACTGTGAATGTCACACTAGTCCATCCAGTAGATGATGAGATATATTGTTCTGCTCCCATGTGGAGTACCAGACTTTAACTCGTTTGACTTATTATTTCAACAGTAGATAAAGATCATCCTGTTTACTCTTGTACAGTTAACTTTGACTCTGTCAAAAAAATGAATGGCTTATGAGTGAAAAGAATCTATCTCTCACGGAATCTCACAGCTCTGTGACATTAAGGGAGCCTTAACCCAATATCTACATTGGGCATATATAGTCAGAGAGACTGGAAATGTCCCCATAGTCCCCACCACAGCCAGCTATTGAATATAACAACTTCCAGGTCAGCGCATTTTGATGACAGGCTAGACATCAGCAAATTTTTTTGTTTAAACTCCTGAACAGCAGATAGCATTTTGTAAAGCATCACTTAACCCGTGACAGAAACCATTACAGAAACTTGACTGAAAAACAGGACAGAAAGTCTTCCACTGTAGTTCCAGTTAGAATACTACATACCCCACCTGCACATTATCAATCAGATCAATTATTACCTATAGTATAAACCTTTTATCAGCGAGTCCCATACTCATCCCATCCCTTCATCTGTCTGTGTGTCTCAGCTTTACCAGCAGGGCCGGCTCTGCCAGCTTGGAGGAGAGTTCTGTGAGCTTGAGGTGTTTGCTAAAGTGCTGCGGGCTTCAGACAAAAGGTAAAAACATGACAAAACTAAACAGTGTCAAACCTCAAACCATCAACACTGTTGTTGGTTGAAGTGGTTACAAAGCAAGTTTTGATTTCTAACTTGTTTTCATTTTGTGACATCTTTACTACTGATTTACCGCAAGAAATCTTTTTTAATCGTGTTAGGCATTCCTCTCCTGTGACTGATGTGTATGGGTTGCTTTGTACTCCCTGTCCTCCTGCTGAGAACTTTTGACTAGCACTATAATGAGAAGCGTGATAGATGTCCATAATGATGCACCCATTAGGTGTAGATGTAGTATTGATGTTCTTTCTGTGTGCTGTATGCAGTTGCTTTAAACCTGCATTGGCAGACTAGCAGGCAGACATGCAGGCAGGTAGCATGGCAGTGTTCTCGGCACTGATTCCCTGACTAACCAGATGTTCTGTCTGACAAGAGTTGTGATAGATGTATTCTTATAAAGGCTTAAATGTAATAAACAATGTAATCAATGATCATTACTTTATATTTATGCCCATTCTTTCTTCTCCTCACCGCAGACACCTCCTCCACCACTGTTTCCAGGCTCTAATGGACCATGGAGTTAAGGTGGCCTCAGTTTTGGCGAACTCTTTCAGTCGCCGCTGCTCCTACATCGCAGAGTCTGACGCCCATGTTAAAGAGAAAGCCATCCAGTTTGGCTTTGTGTTAGGTAAGTGTGTTACAATGTGAGATACAGACACAGAGGAACAATGAGTGAATTAGTGGAGGTTATTCATTCCTTCCAGAGATTTTTGTCATAGAGTTAGAAAATACGTAAAGCCATATGTCAGTAATCAGAGTTAGAAAAAAACCTAAATCCATAATGATTTCAATTCTTTAAAATGGCTTAGAATTCAAAGCACCTGGCCTGAGCTAGATAATTAATCTCCAATTGAACTGTGCTATGAAGAATGAGTTAACAGAGTCACATTTTTACTGACATGAAACAGTAACTGAGGTTAAATTGATAATGAGCCCACGTGGATGATGATGTTACCTAAGTGCATTACATGTCAAACAGCGAGTCCATTATGACATGTAACTATAATCTATATGACAATAAGAAAAAGCTATGTTAATATTTGTTTGCACTATAGTTTTATCTTAACAAGGCTAGTCCCTATTGTTATTGTGCTTCCAGAGCCAGTACAGTATGTGTATGCCGTTGAATGAGCTATAACTTGGCTGACTCTCAAGCCTTAGCTGAAGCTGTTTAAAGGATACTACTTTTCTCCCTGCATCTAAAAGAAACACGTGAGAAACACTTCAGGATGTGTTGATCCTGCACATAGTGGCCACGTATGGCCACCAGTTCTACAGGTGATGCTGAGTCCACCTCTCCTCAGTGACCTGACACTGTTTAATTCTAGGTGGATTCTTGTCTGATGCGGGCTGGTATGGAGATGCAGAGAAAGTGTTTCTGTCGTGCCTGCAGCTGTGCACACTCCACAGTGAGGTCCTCCACTGCTACCGGGCTGTAGAATGCTGTGTCAGGTCAGTTAGATAAAAACTGCGTATGATTATATTTACCAAGAGCTTCTTAGTGTACATTGTGCAAGTTAATAATTGTTTTGTTGTAGTAACAGTTAAACATGATTTTGAGTTCAGTGATGCAGGCTTGACCAAAAATGTAACAATAACAATTGCTTTCAAAGTGTTAATACTGTTTGAAAGAGTTTACTTTGTAAGCAGTTGACCAGCTTTAATTCACACAGTGCTCAAAAACATCAGGAAGAAAGTTGATTGATGAATAAAAAGGTGATTGTAGCAGTGCTACATAAAGTGAGTTCACCTGCCTTTTAAATAGAATCATACTGTTGGCCATGGTAATCCATAGTAACCATGCCTGTGTAACTGCTGTAACTATCACAATGTACTGGACGTTAACATGACTATAAGTATTGACTCAAAAGTCACACCTGAGATTGTTATTAAAGTTGTTAGGTTGTCTCTGCAGGCTGCTTCATGTCCGCAACGGCAACTGTAAGTACCACCTGGGGGAGGAGACTTTCAAGCTTGCTCAGTCTTACATGGACAAACTAGCCAAACATGGTCACCTGGCCAACAAGGCAGCACTGTACGGCGAGCTTTGTGCCTTGCTCTTTGCTAAAAGCCACTACGATGAGGTATGTATGTCTTTCTAGGTATGATAGCACCTGTGATTTCAGTCTGCTTTACAGTATGGTGTTGTTGATGTTTTGTAACTCAGCTTTGTGTCTGCCTTCTTCCCTGCCCCCAGGCTTACAGGTGGTGTATAGAGGCCATGAAGGAAATTACTCCAGGACTGCCTGTCAAAGTAGTTGTTGATGTCCTCCGGCAAGCCTCCAAGGTAACATTCACACCGTTGGAATTATGGTGTCTGTGCAGAGTCCACACCAGTGCAGATCAGCATTTAGTTTTACTCAGTAAGGAACATGATGGGGTGAACTTTGACTTTCTTTGTGCTGCAGGCCTGTGTGGTGAAGAGAGAGTTCAGAAAAGCAGAGCAGCTGATCAAACATGCAGTGTTTCTTGCAAGGTAACCTGCTGTGTCTCATAAGTTTCACCATTACTCTTGTTACTTTGTTTGTCATGGATTCTGATTGTTTTATGTTCTTACAGAGAACATTTCGGACACAAACATCCCAAGTACTCCGACACGCTGCTAGATTATGGATTTTACTTATTAAATGTAGACAACATATGCCAGTCAGTTGCTATTTACCAGGTAAGTAGATTTAGTGGCAACACATGTATGTGTATGACTTGCATACAGTAGCTTAAAAAAATATTTATACCTGCACCTTTTGTTCTTTGTGTTGTCATTGAGTCCTGGAGGCTTCCACTTTGTCCTTATGGGGTATTGGATGTGGGTTAAGCAGTTTTAGCAGTTTTATCCATTACAGCACAATAAAATCTTCATAAAAGTTTATTGTGTTTTTAATTAAATGCCCCACCTTCCTGTGTTTCTTAATTCCAGACAGCACTGGACATCCGACAGTCTGTGTTTGGGGGGAAGAACATCCATGTGGCCACAGCCCATGAAGACCTGGCCTACTCCTCATATGTGCACCAGTACAGCTCTGGGAAATTTGACAATGCTCTGTAAGTACAATGAATTTTACAAACTGAGAGCTATTCCTAGACCAGACGTTAAGTACATTAGACATGATGAAGCACAAGACCATGACTCATTCTCTGATGGGCTGCTGGGTTCTACTCACTGTGCAGGTTTTTCTGTTTTAGTGTTGTGTGCTTTGAGTGTGTGCCAATTCATAGATTAAAAAAAGCATTGATCATTATAGACATGCGTGGATGTTAAGTTGGCAAAGAGCCAATTGAAAGATGTTTATGATTTTATTAATATTGTAGTGATGATACTTTTTTTCTGTATACAAAGGGCCTCATTCACAATTGTGTAATACTCTGGTCTCTGCCACGCAGATTCACTTTTGTAATGTATGAGCTTCAAAACAACTTTTTTTCAGGGGACTTTCTTGGAAGTGTTTTTCTGACTAGAATACCATTTATTGCCAAGTCTGAGTTGCATGTCATGTTTGGGTCATCTGCTGTGTTTATCCTTCAGATTCCATGCAGAACGCGCCATAGACATCATAACTCACATTCTGCCTGAGGATCATCTGCTGCTGGCCTCTTCCAAAAGGGTCAAAGGTAAGAGGAGTTTCTTGAAGATATTAGACTGCTGCCTGCTTCTTTGTCTTATGCAATGTCTTTAAGTGATATAGCTAGAGGGAGTTATTGTTTTCAGATGGCTGGTTCAAAAGCTGTGTAGTCTATAGAAAAGTGGCCAGGAGTCACTGACTCTGCATGCAGTCCTGTAAAAGACGTTTCACCTGAAATGTGCTGTCATCTCATTTTTATGCTTTAGCAATTAGTTCATTTTAGGTGAAACTCAAAATGTAAACTTAAGATTACCTGGAAAATTAAATGCTTTTCTTTTTACAAGACTGAAATACAGTGGAGATTCACATCAGATAACATCACAGAAGTATTAAAATAAGTAATATAATAATTATATAGATGTAGTGTAGTACATTATAATTGTACAATATAGTATTAAAACAAGCATAATGGTCCAGGTTCTATTGTCAACTTGCAGTAGCTTGGCTCCTCTCCCTTTTGTTCTGTTACGGCCATGTGTCTTTTTTGAGGTGGTTTCTCTCACAAAAATGACTCCAAATGTTAGTGCAGTGGTAGAAAAAAGTTGCTCTTCATTGATCATTAATAAAAGTTCTCCCATGAATAAACACTTGGCTGAGGTGTATATTGACTAAATGTCTGTGTAAGTTTGTTGTAGTGACAGATAGTAGTTCCACAGTTTGCTGCCTCACTGTAAGGTTGAGATGGTGAAGTCAATTTTGACTTAAACATTTTGTTCCACTTCACAGCCTTGATCCTGGAGGAAATTGCTATTGATTGCCACAATAAAGAGACAGAGGAACGTCTTCTGCAGGAGGCACATGACCTGCACCTGTCGTCACTTCAGCTGGCCAAGAAAGCCTTCGGAGAATTCAACGTCCAGACAGCCAAACACTATGGCAACCTAGGACGACTCTATCAGTCCATGAGGAAGTTTAAGGTGTGTGTGTGTGTGTTTGCAACACTATTTTTTATCTTTATCTGTGGTTTTCACACCAGAGGGCCAGCTTCTGTGTTTCCCCTCTCTAAACACTGATTACTGACTCTACTAAGGCCAAATAAAAATAGACAACAATGAACTATGTTACTCTTTTATAAATTCACCCTAATGGAAGTGAAAAGTGTTTGTGTAAGAGGGTTGGAGGTGGAGATGATGTGGCCTAGTATCTGTGGTTAATCTCTCTTCACAGACAGACTGAAAAATAATTAGCATATAAACAGTCAATACATATCAGTGCTGCATATACCAAGTTGGAAATAATAAATAATAATAAACAAATCTCATCCTGAGCACAGCATGATTTCATTGCAGATTTTTCTGGTTGCATTTGGAAAGCTCATACATTTTTGTGCATATAATTTGCACCACTCTTCTGTCAGTTTGAAGACACAGGTTGTGTATTGATCCTGCTACCGTGTAAGCACAGTGATTTTAATAATGTGCACACTTAAAAGTGCTACATTCTGTATTTCTGCTCGGTGTGAGATAGAATGTGAAAGCGGCAATTGGGAGGGGCTTCGGTCTTTGATTATGTTATCCTCTGAGCTGTGAATCAGTTGTGTCACACTGCAATAACTGTCACCACAACTGAGTGAGTGGACTGGTAATTCATGTGTACAAAGTATTAATATAGCAAATCAAACAAACATCCATAACGTTTTGTTTAGCTGCTTGTGGCAGTAATAATGTGTTGTTATCTCAGAATCCCACTGCACACCTGGACTTGCCTCAAGCCACACACCCTTTGGGAACCACTGTGTTAAACTGACCATAATGGTAGGAGTAGTGTGTTTGGCTAGATTCATCACCAATCACTGAAACACAATTCTGTAATATAATTTGCAACCAAGCTAAACCTTTAATGAGAAGAAGACAGTGGAAGCTGGGGATAAGTGTTAAGACTTTTTCTGCAGTGCTGATTGAGTCCTGTAACAATTGTGAAATGGCTCCAGGCGACCATATAAAACCTCACAGTCCTCCACAGAGTACACGAGTCTGTGCATCATTTGTTGAGAAGCACTGAAATGCTGGAGCCAGATTTCTGAGAATCACAGTAAAGCATAACCACTATCCTTTCACCCAGTTACAACATGAACATTCTTCAACCTCATATCAATCATATTACTGTGGTTAAATATAGCCAGAGGCTGTGGAAAAGGAGTTACTGTGTTAACCATCGGAAAGAACACTTATTTTTTTTCTTGTTTGTGTTAATGTTTTTGCCTGGATGTGTAATTAATACGGTATCTCTGTCTCTCTACGTTGTGTGTGTGGTGTGTGTGTCCAATTTTACGGGTGACTCTGTAACCAGGAGGCAGAGGAGATGCACATCAAAGCCATCCAGATCAAGGAGCAGCTTCTGGGCCATGAGGACTATGAGGTGGCTCTGTCTGTGGGTCATCTAGCCTCCCTCTACAACTATGACATGAACCAGTATGAAGACGCAGAGAGGCTCTACCTGCGCTCCATTGCTATTGGTCAGACACAGGGAGGGGACAGACGCGTGGTTCTGGTCACACACAAACACAATTGTAAATGTAGTGATGTTGTCATGTCAGGATCCATGGATTCATTTTACATTTTAACCCCCAAACAACTAGTTACTGGCCAGGAAAACTGGTTCTAGAGTGCCAACAACTCTTTGCTGGTCTAGATCCAAGATCTGCTTGTGTTGAAGGCTGGCTGAATATCATGACCAAGATCAACTAAAGCTTCCTATGTAAATAATATAAAGATGAAAACCAGAATATAATTTCCTAGATATAAGTTTAGTGTCTTTGATAACAGCGTAGTTGATAGCTAAAGGCTAAAGCTAACAAAGGTTGACATCTTACTTTCAGTGTTTCCGTCCAGTTATATTTCCCTGTAACACTTATTCAGACACGTTGTGGAGCTTGTTGTTGCTTAGCATAAGTGTTACTGTGACTGTGGAGACACATGTAGACATGTTGTAATGATATGGCTCTCTAGACTGTGGAATAGCAAACTGCGGCCTGGCAGCTCAATGGGGTAAGCATTAGACTGGGATGCAAAAGGTAGCAGGATCGACTCCCAGCCCATCCCCCATACCAGGTGTGTCCTTGAACCAGACACTCACCAGCCCCCTGTGGCTGCCCACCGCTCCCCCAGGGGATGGGTTAAATGCAGAAATCAAACTTTGTTGTAAAATGTAATCAATGACAATAAAGCTGATTCTTGCGTCTTAGGTTTGCATTTGAACCAATTCTGAACCAGAACTAGCACCTAGTTCATGTTGGTAGAGACAGGGTAGAAGTCACACAGGCCTGTTTCTCGTGGATTCCAGAAACACAACTGTTTTTGTCGTTTGTTCCCAGGAGTACTGCTCAATAACTGAACTCATTTCTGAGCCAAAGCTGGCAGCTGAGTCCAAGAATTTATGTTCCTCTCTGTTGTTGACACCAGTTTGTAAAGCTTAATGTCTGTCCACAGTTTAAAAGCCCAATGTGAGCATTCAGTTAGACAACAAGGAAACAAATCTGGATGTTGTGATGTGACATTTGCTGTGTCTTAACAGGTAAGAAGCTGTTTGGAGAGGGTTACAGCGGACTGGAGTATGACTACAGAGGCCTCATCAAACTCTACAACTCTGTGGGAAACTACGAGAAGGTGTTTGAATACCACAACGTGTTGTCCAACTGGAACCGGCTGAGGGACCGGCAGTTTGCTGTGGCAGATGCCCTGGAGGACGTCAACACCACTCCCCAGCAGACCCAGGAGGTGGTCCAAGCTTTCCTATTGGCTCAGAGCCTCGGCCCCACACGCCCCTGTCTGGGCTGATTTAGTTTTTCTTATGTTTTCTTATGTTTTTGTTTTTTTAATATGAGGGAAGAGAAACCAAGGACACACAGGCTTCAGCCTGGTGAGGACATGGAGGAAGCCCAAACGTGATGCTTCAGTTGCACACAGGTTATTAGTGATATACAGACATTTCAAACATCACTGGCGAGTTAGTTGGCTTCCCTGTCAACTGTAGCAGCCCCCCCCACACACACACATAAAACACATTTAGTTGTGCAATGAAGAAAAAAATGTAGAGAAGACACAATTATAAAACCTCATTGCCCCCCCCCTCTCACACACACACCAAGATGCAAATCCAGACTGGAAGCAGCTTCACTTCACTGAGCAGACTGTTGCATTTCTCCAAGAGAACGAAGACACACGACTGAGGGGGAGGGAAAAACCCATCCTGTAAGGATGCTGAGAGATGACCTCTGCTCTCATCCCACTCGACTTTCTTTCTTTTCAGTTTGGAATCGAAGGATGTTTTTGCTTTTGTATTTGAAGCAGTGTAGCTCTGAATGCCGCGAGTCTCGTCCTCCGGGGCTGCATACATGACAGTGTCTGGACCCTGTCAAGTCAAACTCATCACCATCATCACTCGTGGATCAGACATGGAAAAGGTTGATTATTTTTGACACTTGTACAGTAAAGGAACACAGCAGATTGTACAGTTTGAGTTGACAGCTTCTTGGCTATTTTCTTTGCGAGGAAAAAGTGGACTTTATGAAGCGTATTGGAGGAGAGAGATTACAAACAGTGGAATGTGCTGAACCAGTTGGTATACTGTTACACACGTAACTGGCTTCACAGGTCTTTTCAGTTAACTTTATGTTTTTCCCCCCAGCTTAATACTGACAGAGCATAACAATAAAAATGCCAATAATTTATGTGCTGAAGTGTATGTTAATGCTAATGCCATTTGTTTCTGCTTCTACTGAGTGAGTCGGGAACACTTTACTTTAACAACAGGGGGCATGGATGGGAGTGAGAAGAGGGTGATGCTACATGTACAGAGGCTTATAAGCCTCCCTTTATTTTCTCATCTTAGTGTCTGTGTGTGTGTCTGTCTGTGTGTGTGTCTGTCTGTGTGTGTGTGTGTGTGTCTCTGTGTGTGTGTGTCTCTGTGTGTGTGTGTCTCTGTGTGTGTGTGTGTGTCTCTGTGTCTACACACAGATAGAACCCTGGGTGCCCAAGTGCTCAACTGTTGACTACCAGCCTTACACCAGCCTGCAGTTATCTGTCTATAGACGGACCCATACTTCTAAGTGCTATACTATTATACTCTTAAGGGCACTGCAATGGGACCAATGTTGTACATGTGTGTGAGTTTGCATGTGTTGCCTGTTTACCTGTGCATTTGGCTGCCTCTCCTCTCCATCCTGTCAGAAAGTCCCAGTGATGCAAAGTTTTTTTCTTTTTCTATTGAGTACCTCTCAACCAAATCTCATCAGTTGTTTTACTGCATATGTGAACCATCACTCTGGAACAAGATGTTGATTAACTCTGAAAATGAGCGGTGGCATGTCAATTTGTAATGATGGTGATACTGTTCTAAATCTGCTGGTCTACAGCAGTTCGCTAAGATTACAAAATAAAACACCCAACAGTATGCCTGTGACTACAACACATTAAAAGCTGAAATTAGGTAAAGCTTGTGTAATATTCTTTTTACACAAACAAGAACGTCCCAGATTAAGGCTGAAGCTAAGGTATGGAGGGTTGTTGCTGTGTAGACGAAAAACAACTTAATGACTTAGGCATTAATCTCTGCATTACAGAAAATGTGATGCCTTCAATGACAACCCAATCATTTGAGTGTTTCTTTTTTTAAATGAATGAAGAAAACGAGCTTTGCCTTGCTGTCGCTTCAGTGCTGTCTGACGTCTCCCTCTCTAGCAGTGATGCCAGTGGCTCCAGCTGAGGAGGTCCGGCCTTATTAGACCCCTTAAAAGGACGCTCAGCTACATTCTTGGTGCTTTGGTTTCAACAGGTGTACCCCACCCGCTCCCCCCTTGTCCACACAAAAACCTCCACCTTGGTGAGGTTAGAGAAAGTGGCAGGATTTTGGACTGTTTGCAGGGACGTGGTCAGTACATACGTCCTTGTTGTGAGGTTTTAATGGAAACTTTCTCCTGCACTGTCACACATCAGTGTTTCTGCTGTTTTGGAGCCATTGCCAAGACATTTCAACCTATCCTGCAGTTTATTCTTCTCTGTTTCACCTGAAAGTTCTAAAAAGATGTGATAAGACGTTATCCATTGACCAAAATGGACTGCAAACTGTATTAAAAAGTGTTTGGGGTGGGGGGGGCAACAGTGACCCTGAGAAAGCAGCTGAGTGACTGAATGCCAGAATGTATGAACCAGGCTTTGATGGACATCAGTGGGATTTACTGATATGTTAAAGGGAATGTCATAGTTTCCATGATGGGGGTGGGATCTCTCTGCAGCAGCCCTGTTTCTCTCGTATAGCTCATGTGAGATGATTAACATCAAATGTGATGAGCGGATGTTTCACTGTTGTCTTGTTACTGCTTCACTGTTGGCTGCAAAAACATTAAAACGTATATCATTGATCATAAATCTACACCACGCGCTGTTCTCTTCACTCCCTAAACTTGAACCATTTATTCACCTCTCACTAGCATGAGTTGTCAAACCATGTGAACCCAAATGTTTCTTATCAGCTCAAGTAATTTCTTTCAACAATAAAAGCTACAAATGTGGAGGAGAGAGTGGAAATTGCAAATGTTTGGCTTATTATTGGCCCAAAGGTTGCTGGGTTCACTGTGTGTGTATGCATCTTATAAACATATTGACATGTAGGTTATTCATTAAACTCTACTAAAGATGTCTTAGTGCCGTATATAAACCTGTTCAAACTGCTGAGCTGTCCAAGGCAAACTGAACTTTGATAAAAATAATCTCCATCAGTTAGACATTGAATATAATAACCTTGTAACTATGCCATGATAGCTGTGAAAGTAATATGAGGATAAAAGTGAGGATCAGTTTTGTAATAATGGAAAACAAATAGTTAAACTGTTGTAGCAGAGCTCTCTGTCAGGATATAGTTGTACAGGGCAGGGACGTCACTAGGATTGAAATACGAGGGGGCTTAACCCCGGGTTGGTAGAAAGAAATTATTTGCGCATATAGCGAGAGCTGAAAGATTTTCATCAAACCTAAATAGGTTTCATTCATTTTATTATCTCTTGTACAGGAATTCTGCTGTTATCTGGCTGATTTTCTTTCAATGACGTCTCTGCCTTTGGTTTCCTCAGTCTTTAGGATGTCTTTTTTTTTAGGATGATTTTTACCAGCCTACATTGGGGTTGTGTTCATTAAGAACATACTAGCGAATATATCCATCAATGCATTTAATAATATTAAATGTGAAACATACAGAGTTTCATAACTTCTCTTTGTCTGTGCTTGGTGTATTTCTCTCCGCAGCTGAAGACAGAAGAGAACATTATGGTGCAGTGCCATCATCAGCCCCCCAACACTTTCAGACTGAGAGGTAAATCTCTGGTCGCTTCATTCTGTTCAACAACTCTGCTAACAAGCAACAACATGTAGCTTCCCCTTATGCCCACCTTCTAAAACCAATCAAATAATGATAACTTCTTAATATTGATTTATATTCATATATATATATATATACATATGAATATATAAATATCTCTATATGTATATATATATATATACACATATCTATATGTGTATATATATATACATATATAGGACATTGACATTAACAAATCAAAGCAATACTATGAATATATATATATTCATAGTGTGTGTGTGTGTATAGAATTATAAAATATTTCTATATTAAATATGAATTATTGGGGGGGGGCTTTGGAACATTTCTTGGGGGCTTCAGCTGGTCCATGAGTACAGGGTGATGTGTGTTGGCAGGACATGTCACAGTGGAGCTGAAGAAGTCTGCCATGAAATTTCAGGCACTTTAGTTTCGGATGTATATACAGACTAAAATTCCTTTAAGTCAATGTGGAGAGCTTATGAGATGATACTAATTCTTACTCAGGTGAACTAACTTTGACATGCAAAAGTTCAGTGTAGTGTTGTGCTACTTGCCACTAACATTGCATTAACAGGAAGCTGTCAGGAGTAGAAAAGCACTCCCTGCAGCTGGATTCTGATCTCAACTTCCATAACTCCATTTTTCATCACTTTTTCTCCAGGGTGTAGGCCAGTGACAGTATTATCGCATATCTTGTTGACTCTGCAGACACAGGAACAGTAGTCCCTGTAACATTGTCCATGCTTTGCTACAATTATTTCCCACCTTTTCTGTAAAAATGTCAGTTTCACATTTTCACACATCCTAAAACTACAGGGAACCCATGTAAACAAATATATTACACAGCCACAAGTTTTTCACTCTAAAGAAAGGTATTTCTAAAAGTATGTGAAGCTGTGGGATTACCAGTTCATCTGATGAGCATCCGCTTCAGAAGCATGTTGTCAGAAGTATTCAGGGAACCTTACTGGAAGTAGGAAATGCGTGTTTGGAAAAAGAGGCGTTCAGCGTGCGTGTCGCTCTTAAGTGCAGGACTAATGTACTATCAGTACCTTTTTGTCTCAGTAAAATACTCAAATAAATGTATACATCACACAGAGAAGCAATTTAATATTTGGCTGGTAACAAATTTGCTTGGCCGATGCTTAAATTCAGACTCATTCAGACTGTTAATGAGTCGACCATTAAGAGAATGTCTGCTGGTTGTTCATGTGGATAAAAGAGAAGGGCTTAAGGATCTTAAAGACGATGACTCAAGTCTTTCTATCAAACAATGCTTAAAGCAGAACAAATGTAATGTTTCAAATGAGTGATATAGAAACACTGTGAAAGGAACTTCATGGAAGTAGGAAGTTCATGCGGGGAAGCTAAAATCTGTACAAGCCAACGTGCAGGACTGATAAACAGTTACTGGACATGTTTAGTTGAAGCTACTGCTTCAAGAAAGTCAACACATTTTAAGTTCTATGCAGAATTTCTTCAGGTTCACAAACAATCCAAAATTTCTAAATTTCAAATTCCAAAAGTTTAGTTTCTGGTTTTATTTCGATTTTATAGTATCAAAACGTTTTTTGGACTTGGGGTTGTATTTTTCCTTAGATATATGTTTTGTTTTGTTTTTGTCCGTTAATTAAACTTATCGGAGCTTGTGCAACAGCAATACGTTCAATACATATATTAGTTTTTATAAAATTGTAAAATCAGTAAGTAGTTGGACGAAGTACTACCTAGAACTTCAACTTGACTAAATATTTGTAGTGACAGACATTTTAGGCAACATATTGTACTTTTACTTCGGTGTTGAGTTGTACCTTTGCCACCTCTGATTGTTCACCACCATTAGTTTAGTATATAACCAAATGGACCAATTATAAATAGCCAATTATGAACTGAATTACAACTAAAAACATGATAAACATGGTTACAGTCTAGTATACACTTCCACAGCTCCGACGCTACGTGCCACTAGAGGTCGCTGTTGTTGATGCAAATGTTGTTTAGCACAATAACCACAAGATGGCGCTGCTCACGTTGCTTTACAATCGCTCAATCCACACACGTACACGTTGACTGCTTGGTGTAACTGCATAATGACTCAAAATACATTTCTGTAGTGTCTAACAACCGGAGGAAAACATCTTATGCAGAAACTGATGCCAAAATAAAACTGTTTGCGTCAGTCATTCCGCTTGTGTTTACAAGCTTTTAAAGGCGCTGATCAAGTGACCTGTAGAGTGAGATCATGTGACAGAATGGAGGCGTCGCTGAAAACATTCACCCGTTCACCACATACACACACCACCAGGAACCCATTTCACAATAAACAGATACGGCGACAAACACCTCTGGTCGAGTCAGCTTGTAACGTCAATTTTATTACATCGCAATGAAATGAGGGGAGCATGGGGGCCAAAGAGTCGAGGATAGGATTCCTGTCGTATGACGAGGCCGTCAAGAGAGGTAAGCCGAAACGCTAAATCCTCTTCAGTGGCGCTAGCTTAGCTAACTGTCTGCACTTAGGCTAGCCTGGTATATTAAAGGAGGACGTCCTGAACACCCGCTAAAATGTTGCGGGTGTAGAAGCATTGGCAATTATAAATGTACATACACGTCAAAAGGATAACACACGGTTTCTGTTAAATTGTTAGGACATATCGCTGTATTCCGCATGGAAATATTGTGGAAAGCTGCTTTGATTTGAATTATGAGTTAAGGTTATCAGTATCTAAGCCTGTGTTTTCCGCTGTCGTCTTCATTTCAAAATATACCACACTGGGCTGCAGTGGGACGCTCTTCCCAGAAATTAAAGCTTAAGTAAATTACAGCGGAATGCTTTTTTGGATTTTGTCCATGCCGAAATAATTTTTTTTCTTGCAATATCGAAATGTCACTAAGTGGTATTTCAGGAAGCGTGCACTGTTGCTTATATCGAACTTCACTTTAAATTGACTGAATTTTGGACTGTGCTTGGCATGGCGTACTGCATAGCAACTGAAGCGTTGCTTATAAAGCTTGCGTTGGTTAATGAGGAGGGCTGGGCTGGTTTGACTGTAACATAATCACTAAGTCATTGTGCACACCACCTTAAATATGTGCTTGTATATATCGCTATTGCTATATCTGTTTTACCACGACACTACAATGCGCGTCTTAGCTAGTCACCTGGGCTAGCATCCGCTGAGTAATGTCAGTGTATCTGAAGCTATTAGCTTGCTTGTCAAGCTAGACAGTTAGCGGACTCGCTACAGCTGAGTTCCTAGTGGGAAAAACCTTTAGACTGCTGCTTTTAGCTTTCGTTTGTCGGATTTCAAACCAGGCCATGCGATAAATGTAAGCGTTAATAGTCAGTGTTTACGCTAGTGGGCTGTCAGGTTGCTTGTGCTAACGCTCTGTACAGACATGAGCTAGCTGGGGAGTCGGCGTTTGGTACAACAACAAGCAGATGGAACGTTACTTCTCAAAGCAACATTCACACATTTTACATTTAGCATGTGGCGATTTATTTTAAAGTGAGGGAGCAGCTGCTTAATCTCTGATAAACATCAGACAGGGTCCCTCAGGCCTGTGAGGCTAAACTGTATACTGCAACGTCGGTTAATGGTTTCACGTCGTATGGGCTCACAAGTGTATCTATAATAGAACAAGCTAAGTACAAAGGTGACCAAAGGTGTGTTGTAGCTGTCTGATCTACTGTCTGAGTGTTAATGCACTTATGTAAGATTTGAGTGAGCATGTATCAGGAAGCACATAGGAGGTCTAATCCCTGATGCCTTCTTGTTGCACTTTACTCCCTGGGTTGGCAACAACTGTACTTTGTCATTGAGGCTATCAGAGAATGTTGTATGTATTTGTACAGATTTTTTAATCAGCGTTCTACAAGGAAATTAGAGTAAATAATTTTAATGTATTACCTACATTTTTTAGTGTCTGCTTCTTGTGTGGTGCTTTTGACATCAAAATGATTGGCATTCCCCACTCTGATGGTCACATGTGTGACACACACACACACACACACACACACACACACACACACACACACACACACACACACACACACAGGAGGTGGAATTATCTAGCCACCCAGTCTTATCTGACCAGTCACATGACAGTATTCCTAATTCCCACAGCAGGCTTGACTGCAGCAATTATGGGCTCAATTTTCATTGGTGCTCGTTCCAGTTTGACACCAGCAAGTTAATGGTCAGGGAGCGTCGTGTTGGAAAGGTTCTGCTCTGATGTGTTCCTGTTAGAAGCTCAGCGTTCTTTCGAGTCTAGTTTTGTGAGCCTGATTGTATGCTCTGTTCACTTTGTTTACTGTTTCTAACCACTGTGCAGTGTGATAGCATGCATATATCTGGAGTGTTGCTGCACATGTACTGTATTTAGGTCTGCTGCATATGTTAGATGATCATATTCTTAAGCACTCTCTCATCACAGACACAAACATTTTTCCATGTTAATTGTGATATAGTAACCAGTAAATATCACTACTGACAGGTCTCTATTAGGTCAATGATGTGACACACAGATGTCTTGAAAAGCCAGAATAGGAGGTGGACACAATATTGCTCTGCACCGGAGAGGTAATTAGGTATAAGTAGGGCTGGGCGATATGAGCAAAAATCCATATCCTGGTATATTTTGTCTCTGTCGCAATATACCTTTTATAACGCGGTATTTTTTTGTGCGAAACGTTTCAGGTTCAATTTAAAGTCAAAGGCATGTGTGATATTATAAGAATGTTATTACAAGACGGTTGTCTGAATGTATAACTGAGATATGTTTCTCTTGTTTTAAAAAATGACTGAAGAAAAAAAAGGCAATATGATGTAAATTTAAACAATTGGCTGATACTTAGAGAAATAGCATGTTTGGAGTCTTCTATATAATGTTCATGACTCACACGTCTTACTTGACCATATATCTCTGGTCAGTCTGAAATGTTTCACATTACAGTTGATCACTAAGAACCTTCCTGCAAACTACTGCAGAGTGAGCAGCTGGTACCGATCAACCAGCTTTTTAAAACCATCTTTGCTGTGTTTGCATTGTTATGGGGACAAGGTCTTTAGCGTTTTGTTATGTAGTTATCACTTCTTTTTTTATAGGACACACCACAGGTAAACGCCGCAAGGTTTAGTGTGTGACGTGTTAGCGACAGACTGAAGTTTAACTTGTTTTTTCGGGCCGGAGTTTGTGGCGCTGTTGTAAACAGATTACGTTTTGATGTACTTTCACATTTGGATGTGAGCTCTTTGTGACATACAAAGTGTGTATTTCTGCTGGAAATCTGAACCACTTCAAATTATTAAACCGCTGGTTTTCTTTTATATGTCGACTGGAGCCTGTGGTTCTTCTACGCTGCAGACTTGAACAATAGTATAGCGGACTGGCTGTGGCCGCATGTGCAGTGGTGGAGGGGAGCGGGTCTATGTGTGTCTGTGTGTGTGCTTGGGTGAAAGAGCCTGATGAAGGACTCTGCTCTTGGTTGTAAAGATCCAAATGTGAGCACGGTATAAGCGGTATTAAAAAATTCTAAAACCGCGTGTAAAAATATATCGTTATAAACAGGTATACCGTAATACCGCCCAGCCCTAGGTATATCTTTATGATTGATGATTTACTCAAATAAACAAGAACTGCTTTCAACTGCTCCAGTTGAAAATATCCCTTAATGTCATACATTAAGATGTTTAAAATTACTAATCTGTGAATAATAAATCATAGTGTCAAAAAAGTCAATTTAACTTAATGGTTTTGACATGCAAGCTGTCCAGAGTTGTCCTTTTATACATGTAGCATGCAGCAGGAGACTGTCCATGTCACACACACTGTCACGTCCTGGTAGGACTCTCATTGCTTTAGGCTCGAGATGGCACCATCAAAGCGTGGAGGCAGGATATCAGAGGCAGAATCGCATTGTTTTGTTTACAGTGCATTAAGGTTGCACCAGTCACATGACGTAAATGTCTCACCATAAGGTCTCGGGACAGTGAGCTGCTCAAATCACCCAAACCATCACACAAACTTTGCGTTAAGGAACTTGCTGGGTGACATCTGTTTCACGTCTGGTTCAACTGCTTTGAACATTTGCGTTCTTATATGCAGCACAGCTGAGTGATGTCTATATCAATTGGGAGCTGAAGTGTTTGAAAATAGCTTTACATACTTTTTCTGCATTCTGACTAGAAGAAAGCAAACGAAACAGTGGAGGGAACTAGGAGTATATTTTTCAGTGGAATCATAATCACCAGTGTTGATTCAACCATCGTTGAATGGTGTTAGGAATGTAAGGCTTATGAAACAAGTTAAATAAATTAAGCATTTTGAAAAAGTTGTGGTGCAGAGATTGCTGACGTTTTAATTTCATAGCTCTGGGCAGTTGATTATGCTTATTGTCTCCTTTTAATGAACAAAGTTGATAGAAAAACCACAGTTGGTTATGAATGAAGATGAAGCTTTCATAACTTTGTGGTATTGTGAAGTTATCCAGAAGGCCAGCGGGGCTCAATGCTGAACACCATCAAGGTTAATGTTTAAAGTAATCTCCTTTTTAAATGGCTTTGGAGAAAGAATACTGATAGGAGCAGTCACTTACTCTAGGTCTCTGCAACAGATAACACCTGAGAATGTTCAATTACCAGAACTCCTGTCTGACCTTGCCAGAAGAGTTGACTCACCTCTGTAGTAATTGTCAAACCACAGTTTGTGGGACTGTTGTATTGCATTACATTACTGAGTAACACCTGACTGAGTAACCCTTAGTTCCCCACATGAGGAAGATGTAGAAGCATATAGATAAAGGAAACAGTGTTTTCTTGATGTTCATGTTGGTCCAATAAATCAGGTTGTACTTTATACATTTTTCCAGCAGGTTCCTTCTAGAAGACCTTCACGGGCCATTTAAACCTTTGTGGTTAACCAGCATATAGTTTGGTAATGAAGCAGCCATGATCATCACTCTAACTACTCTGACACAGCCTGTGTCACCTGAGGACTGCATGGCCTTGCATTTGTGGTTGACGTCAGCAGGCCTTATAAGCCTGTGTGATACACCGCTGCTTTGCATTTTCACCTTGTGATCCTGGATTGTGGATGTAGATTTGTCCACTGCTGCCACTAAGGCTTCTGTTACGGTGTTTGCTATGGAAACATGGGACAGGCTATTGTTTAGTTTGTTGCAATTTGCATGGTAGCTTACTGTATCACAGGAGTGTATTTTTAGGTTGGCTGTAGATAGAAAGGTTATCTAGGGTACAGTTAAACACACATTATATTTGACCTACAGAAAAATACTTTAAAAGCTGCTATAAACTGTGTGGGTTGTCTTCTGAGCATTACATACACAGCACGCATTTCTATTGACTTTTCCTTCCTAAATGACTTGGTAACGTATCAGTTTAGCATTTAATCGTTGGTGTGGCAGGTTGTTGAATAGGCTGTCCAATCTGTTGCTCAATCATTTGGTACTGCAACTGGTAGAGATCAATAACACAATCCTTGTGTTAATCCTTTAGAATTAGAAATGGTGCTCAACAAGGGCGTGTGCCATCTCCTCTCCTTTACTCTATGCGCTGCACTTAACTTTGCATAATGGTGGAGTCTCATCTGAAATGAAGAATACTACATTGAACCAACCATTTTCTAAATGCTGTCCTTTGCTCAATTTGTCTGACAAGATGGAGCCAAAAAGTCGAATCAAAATATAGATTTTGCACAATCAAAATATAGGTACTGGTTGTGGCAATGTGCTGTTTAAAAGAAAAAGGATACAGATATTTACTAAGATTCAGTAATTTATTGATATTGCCAACATTTTGACCACAACTGGTTGTTGTGTTTCTACAGTTATTCAGTGTGGCCATCTGTATAATTTTTGTCATGTTTTTAAATTTTTGTTATGATATGGATTTTTCTTATACCACAATACTGGTTTAAATAGCCGTAACAACATGGAACTTTTTATTAATCGGTCAGCCGCCGATCATTATCGGCCAATTTCTGTAAAAAAGTATGTGATTCATTCATTGCATTCTGATCAATGCCTTTCATTGGCGATCACAAAAGCCTGCAGCCTGCAGAGGTCATGTGCGCAGTGTAGCGTCCCCCTTTCCTTCACACTGCACAGGCGCGTGGTGGCAAATCATAAACAAACATGTCTGCCCTGTAAAAATTTTACACAGTCTGCGAGAGTGATGTAAAGTTTGCATCTTGTAATACATGCAATGAATAATACCTCACTTCAACACAACAAATTTAATGCAACTTTGCAAATTTGTATTTTTGTATTTTAAATAAAAACATCCATCCATCCATCCATTATCAACCGCTTATCCGAGGTCGGGTCGTGGGGGCAGCAGCCTAAGCAGGGAAGCCCA
>JAUYWH010000005.1:23471097-23483669 GCA_034779795.1 Ctenopoma multispine | reverse complement strand
CAGCCTGAGGTGCAACCTGGCAGTGTTGGATGGACCTAAACATGATGTCCCAGAGATGTTCTATTGGATTTAGGTCAGGTGAGCTTGAAGGCCAGTCAATGGTATCAATTCTTTCATCCTCCTGGAACTGCCTGCATACTCTTGCCACATGAGGCCGGGTATTATCACCAGCAGAAGGAAACCAGGACTCACTGCACCAGTGAAGGGTCTGACGATAGGTCTAAGGATTTCATCCAGATTTCTAATGACATGTCATGGTGTCATCGCTTATCTTGTACAGGTCTGTGCATCCCATCATTTATAAACCTCCCCAGACCAACACTGACCCACCACCAAACGATCATGCTGAACAATGTTGCAAGCAGCAACATGTTCACCGCGTTCATCTCCAGACCCTTTTACGTCTGTCACATAAGCTCAGAGTGAACCTGTTCTCATCTGTGAAAAGCACAGGGGGCCAGTGCTGTATCTGTCAATTCTGGTGTTCTTTGGCAAATGCTAGTCGAGCTCTACGGTGCTGTGCAGTGAGCACAGGGCCCACTAGAGGACATGGGGCCTTCAGGACCCCCTCATGAAGTCTGTTTCTAATGGTTTGGTCAGAGACATTACCCCAGTAGCTCGCTGGAGGTCACTTTGTAGGGCTCTGGCAGTACTTATCCTGTTCCTGCTTGCACAAACAAGCAGATACCGGTTCTGCTGATGGGTTAAGGACCTTCAACGGCCCTGTCCAGCTCTCCTAGATTAACTGTCTGTCTCCTGGAATTTCCTCCGTTCTCTTGAGACTGTGCTGGGAGACACAGCAAACCTTCTGGTAATGGGACGTATTGATGTGTCATCCTGGTGGAGTTGGACTGTCTGTGCAACCCCTGTAGTGAAGTTGGACTGTCTTTGCAACCCCTGTAGGGTTCAGGTATCACCTCATGCTACCAGTAGTGACACTGACCATAGTCAAATGCAAAACAACTGAAAAGCAGCCAAAAAACATGAGGAGGGAAAAAATCTCTCCACCTGCAAAACCATTCCTGTTTTGGGGGTTTTCTCGTTGTTGACTCTTTAGTGCACCTGTTGTTAATTTCATTAACACCAAAACAGCTGACTTAAAAACCCTTGCTGCTACTTAACTGACCAGATCAATATCCCAAAAGGTTAACTGACTTGATACTATATTCTGATTAAAAAGTGTTCCTTAAGTTTTTTTTTTTCCAAAAATGCCAGGTACATGTCTCAGACTCTTCTTATTCCTCAAGTTTTTTGGGAATTCTTTTTTCTCCCGGTCAGCCATCTTCAGACATCCATATAACTATGACTATTCTCATGTGTCTTCACAGAGACCAAAGCACTTTTTTTCTTTCCAAAGGACTTGAGCTTTGTAAAGAAAGCAGTTTTTATTACCAACCTTTAATGAGCCTACAAAGAATTCAAACAACCGACAATACTACATGATTGTTGATGTGATATAACTTCCCTTTAGAATGTATTGTTTTTTTTTTTTAATATGCCATAAATAGCTATTCATGTCTGGTCAGTCACTCGGGACTGGACATGGTCTGTCCAAGAGACCCCCCTCCCAGAACCTCTAAAGCTCACTAATAATACATTACATCAGTTATTGCACACAGTACACAGAATTTTACAAATAAAACGTGGTTATGTGAACTTGCGGGATATTTCTATGCTGTCACTTAAAGATTGCCAAGCAACCACCGGAAACTCCAGTACTCCAGGAAGTCACTGAACTAGTGCTACACATTTTCCCCCACCCCCAACAAAATCCCAACTTTTTGTTTTTAGACTTCAGTTTTATGTACGTCTGCTTCATTGAAATCAAAACAATACCCAATGTTGAGCTGTTCTTTTTATTAAGATACACAGGTGGCGTTAAGCTCAAAGCTTGCAAAGCCTCAGTCCATTGAGTAGGTCTGCTCAGTTTACTTGGATTCCCTGACGACCTACCATTTCCTCATCAGTGTACAATTGAATTCATTCTGCATCCTGGTATTGCTGTCAGAAGCAGTTGAATTTATTTGGATCAATTCCTCATATCCCTTTCTTTTGAGCTGTTAGGTGTACAAAGGGTAAGGATGGAAACAAAATCTGCAATACTATTTTGGATTATGTAGTAGGATGGATATGCTGCAGTGTGGTAGCCAAACCTGACCCAAAAATAGTGATGTGCTCTTCTGAAGCTGGGCGGTAAAATTCTATATCACGGTATGTGTCAAAATTATGACAGTTTCCCTGTATTCTACGGTATTTTTTTGCCCATGCATGAGTTGGTGTAAATAGAGAGAGAGAGAGAAGAGCGCCAGATCACAGCAGACATCATTTCAGGTTAGTTTTCCTATAGAACAGGTCTATACGTTGTCCTTTTATTAAACTAACTTAACAGCCTTAGTCCTAACAGAATGAAAAGAGAATAAGAGGAAAACAAAAAAGTTAAATAAACAGCATTTAAACATTTAGCAGCCTTGACCTCACTATCCAGTCCAGCTCTAGTTTAACGTGTATAAATCTTGTATATAAAAGACACATCATGTTCTCTCTGACATAAATAGCTGAGTGTGGTAGATCCATCAGAGATGACGGAGCCGGAGAACCAGCTGAGGTGTGTTTTTGGAGCGGGGAGACGGATTCAGGCTGAGAGAGAAGCGACAGAGTGAGCCAACAACAGTCACAGCGACGTAGACAACAGACAAGCAAATGTCCTTCTGTGTTATCATGTTAAACTTCATCGTCTGCTACAGTTTCTGTTTATTTTCACAGCTCAGTACCTCTACCAACTAGGTACTCCGTTACATGCATGTTTAGGGGTGTAGCAGTGAAAGCGCTTGAAAACCCCCTTAAACAGTTTCCCGCTGCGCTACTCGCCGAATGCTGTTTAGAGGAAAACAAAAAAGTAAAAGAAACAGCATTTAAACATTTAGCAGCCTTGACCTCACTGTCCAGCCCAGCAGTATTTTTTATACTGTAATACCGTTAAACCGGTATTACAGTATAAGAAAAATTCATATCATAACAAAATTAAAAACCGGTATTCAGTATGAACCTGTATACCACCCAGCACTATGCTTTTCCTAATACAGTTCTCATGTGTCCCTTGGAATTGATGTTTCAACAGGTAAGCCCTCAGTCTCCCATGACCATTTAACAAATCAGCCCAGCCGTCTATTTAATAATTAACGTGGTCACACCTGTTTATTCTCAAGTTTGACCTACCTGACAGAACCTTATCTGAACCCGCACATGATTTCTAAACTGATGATTTCTGACCCAGAGATTCAGATGATGTGTGATACTTGAGGTAGCGAAGCAATCAGTCCTGTCGGAGACAGAGGCAAGACACACTTAGTGCCGCCCCCAATTCAGTGACCTGGAACTACTTTTGGCTGCATGCCATGCCTCTGAAGTCAAATTGTATGTTTTACATTTGTTTTAGGACACTATGGATGTCCCTTAGAACAAAGAAATGGAAATAATGTCCCATTTGTTCTTAATTAGTAGGATGAGAAATGAGTAAAATTTGATAAAAGTAAATTTTGGTTTGGAGAATGTACTTCAGCAGCATACAATGAGTTTACATTGAACGCCTCAGTAAAAACTGTTCTGTAGTTGATCTCCTTGTTAAGGTCTATATAAAAGATAAAGGTTAAAGCAGTTGTGGTATTTAAATGCTGAGATCTCTGTTGAAGGGCAGCTTTTGCTCAGTATTACTAGGATGTTCCTACTAAAATAGTTCCGATATTTGGCCTTTTGTAGTCACAACTAATAATGTTTATAGTTATAACCTATTAGATTATTTTTGTACCAGACTATTCTGATGTGTTTCCATGTGTGTGTGGGAGGTGTGCATGCATCTACGAGCTAGAGTAAGCTTCAAGTTTAACTCTGAAGCCATATGGGCTGTATTGCCCTCTACAGGCTGGTAGCAGAATATTTTATCACTATTTCAGTTTTTTGTTAAGACAGCCACCCTAAATTCTCCTATAAAGATACATTTTATAGAAGTGCATTTTTTGCTACATTAAGTTACAATTAGGACTGAACCTCCTGTGTTGGTTATGTACTGCAAATAACTGTAATCAGAGCCAGTAATGCAGCAGAGTATGATTTTTTCCTTAGAGTAACAGCATAGATTTACAGATAACATAACTTGACATTATTGACGTTATTGTTGTGCCATAGAAAACTCAAATTGGGATGGTATGTTTGTATATATTTGTAATAAAATGCAGATCAGAAAATCCTAATATGAACATAGTTAAATCAGTATTTTTTTTAATTAAGGTTTAGTTAGTCAGTCATTAATATACTAGTATACTAGGTTTGAGCACATGTCTCCATATACCTCAGTAAGTGATGGTCCAGCACAGTCCATAGAGTGCTGCTGGGTCTGGAAAGCTCCATTAGTGTTTGATCTGGAGTAGCAACAATAGAGCTGCAGCAGCAGTGCAAGCAAGGCAGTTGTTGCCACTGGGACTCCATCCTATCACATTGCTCTGACCTGAAGTGAAAGCCTTCTACCAGAGTGCTGCAGAGGACTACAGAAGAGTGTCTGTTTCTGAAATTGCTGTATGGTTGATACAGCAATATGGTTGATACAGGTGAAGGCTGAAAATCTGTACTAGCTAAAGTCATCACATTGGTGGTAGAGCATCAAATGAACGGTTCAAGCTTGTTGTCTTACAGTATTCTACACAATAGATCTTGGTTGTTACAGATGCTTACACTGTTGGTGCCAAGAAGCACAACCTTTGATTTGTGAAGTAGTGCACCCTAAGTGCAGCTGAGACTCATATAAAACTTAGCCTAACCTAGCTAAATCAAGTTGGTGATCATTGATGTTGGTGTTTTGTTTGTTTTGTCGCCGTAGAAAAATCTTTGTTCTATTCTTTGGATTTTTGTTGCAGATATTTCTAGCCTTGGAGAGATTTTAGCTAGTAGTTGAGCTAGTAGAAGTACACCAAGTTAGTACTCAATTAAAACTGCAAGTACTTGCCTTAAAAACAATGTACCGAACTTCAGATGTTTCACTATGAACACATATTTTAAACAGTATTGAATTGGCATGACGTTGAAAAGTTAATGTGATTATTACAACCTAAAGACAAAGATGTAGGGGCTTGTGGAAGATAAACAGCAGCTAATAAATTATAGTTTATTTCTTATTTTGTGTTGGCAATCTGCATCTGTAAATAAAAATTTGTAAATAGTAAAACGTACAGTATTTCTCTCTCAATTGTAGTGTTAAAATTGTACTGAAGTACTGTAAATGTGCTCAGTTACAGTTGATACTGTAAAATCATTGTCTCTCTTCCTGTGCCTCTGTAGTCACCGATGTGGAATTGAAACGGCTGAAAGATGCCTTCAAGAGAACCAGCGGCCTCTCCTACTACATGACCCAGCAGTGCTTCTACAGGGAAGTACTGGGAGATGGAGTTCCCCCTAAAGTTGCAGAGGTAAGCCACAATGATGCCACACACCAAGTGTCACTAAATTAAACAGAAGCAGTAAACTGAATGAATTCCATGAAGCCTCTGAAATAGATTAAGTTAGTGTTAGCAGTGCTCCCAGAATCCTATCTTAGGGTTAGTTGTTAAGCAGTATAGTGACTTAAGCCCATTTTTTAACAGAACGTCCTGCTCATCATACCACTAAATGACTTGTGTCATAAAAAGACATCAGGCTTTTCACAATGGTTCTGGGCACCAGACAAACAGGGATCAATCTGAAGTGTAAGCAGTAGCAATAGCCCACTATGCATTGGACTAATCTCAGTTCTTCTAAACTGGTTCACAATATGTATAAGAACTAATATCTGTATTTTAGACCAAACTCATCCAACAGGAAAAAATATTTTGATTAGAACACATTTATCATTGATGATGTTCTGAAATACATTATTTTATTTATGCTTATCAATCAGTAATAGTGTCTTCTAACTTCTGTATGTGTGGGCTTGATTTTAGGTGAAGGAGCTCCTCTCTTCTGTAATAAACTGTGGGGAAAGCATGAACTTGTTGGCAAGTGTAAATTATTCGACAGTGGTTGCAGACTATGATGCAACAAGGTCTTCCCCCCTCTGCCATTAAATCTTTAAACACAGTGCTAAGTTCATTCAACTCTACGGCACATCTCTTCCTCCTCCTTCTCTCAGAATCTTTCTCCTTCTTCTCCTTTGTCTCCATGGCAGCAGTTACTGTGGTGACAGTGGCCCAGATGAGAGGTTACTGACAAAAAGAAACATGGCTGCTGCATATTCAGTTCAAAGCACAGTTCAAAGAAAGCTTGAGCCTAATCAGTCACTCAAGAAGCAGAGATCCATGTTTAAACACATTCAGAAGCAGAGATCCATGTTTAAACACATTCTTCTTATACATATGACTCTATTTGAGCTCCTTATGATTGTGAGTGATTGTGTACCGTAATTGTGTTTAATATAATTGTCTGTTGCATCAGTGGGTCATGCAGTCGCTCTCTACACATGAAAAGGAAGTCAGACGCAGTTGACTCCCACTTAGCTGTAAGTTGGCAACAGATCTGTTAAAGATTTGTTATAGCTGGTTTTATAGATGAGATTTCAAGTCATGTAGCAACAATATACAACGACAATATGATGCAATATGGTGAAGGCGAAATATGAACAGTGCCCACAAGCAGATCTTCTTTAACAATTATTCATCCTCCAGTTTTTTGGCCCTAATCCTGAGTAAAGTCCGTAAATTTAATAAAATGAAAAGACACATACGTAGGCCTGGTGCCATATATAGATTTATTGGACAATATATTTTCCCAGAAAGAATTGTGATATACTATTATTAACATTTAAAGTCAGATTTATGCCAGTGATGGGGAGCAGTTAAATTACCTACTCTCTGAACAGTTCCTGAATGCCTCAATGACTCCATGTAATTATGATGACATGCTATAGTAAATGTTCATTAAATCTGTATCTGATACACTGAAATAACAGTGGTGTCTCTACCTAATCTGACACGTTATAGCAGCCACCTGATCCAACTACTGGAGGTCCTGGTTCAGAAATATTTTATATACATTTAATAACTTATTATTAAATTATTGTTATGATAGAAATGAAAAGAACTGTGAATTTCAATTTTCAATTCATATTTTCAATTTCTTTTCTGCTGAGTTTTCTAACTTCAAACTATAAGATCACTGTGTTCTCTTGCAGTTGTCCAGCATTGTTTCACACAACAGCTACAGAGTGTACTTTAACCAATAGGTTACTCACAGAATTATTGATCATGATGTTCATTAGTGGCAGATGACATGGCCTCCTGCCTCTTGAAATTGTCATTTTAAGCAGTAAGTGCAGCATCAATTGTGAGGAAAAATGAGAGCATGTTAGCTGAATGTTTTGTACAATGACATTTTCTAGTGATGAATAGGCAAGAGATTAGAGAATTAATTAGGGTCACAAAGGTGCTGGAGGTGATCTCCCGTACAGCTAGGCAGACATTGGTCACACTCAAATTGAATACTGTAAGCAATTTAGGGTTGCCAGTTAACTGGACCTGCATGTGTTTTTGAGTGTGGAAGGAAACCAGTATACCCAGAGCAAAACCACATAGGCAAATGTGTAAAGAAAAATAGCAAATGCAAATGATGTGAACCACAGACAGTAAGAGACAATAACCCTGATGACATCACCAGGGTTATTTTTCTGGCATGACAAAGGTCCCCCTGAGCCACAGATGACATTATACAGCTTTTTTCACAGGCTTAAAGGTACTTTCCTGACCTTTACACATAAGATGGGTTTTATGTCATTTTACAGACTCATATCTGTATTTATCTACTTAGTCATGTTTAACTTTGAGTATCACTGTACATTACATTAGTTTTCTAAATAGATTATAAAATAGTTACAATATGTTACAATAATTATAGAGCATACTATAAAGTTGCGGTCAAGGCAGTTCAGTGCTATACTGGCAAGAAATGTCTGAATGAATCATCAAGCCGCTGAAGGTTTACCACGGTCATTCAGCACCACAGATTAGAACATGTTTTCCAGCAATATTTAATTCATAATTAACAATAATAAAAATATCTGTGAAGGTTCTCAGTCATCCATGTTGTGGTTATCTCCAAAAAAGTTTTTCAATAGCATCTGGACTTGTTTTAGTTCCTTGACAACATTTCATCCTCCATTCCAGAGGACTTTCTCAAGTCTGACTGGTAGGAGTAGCAGGTTTATAAACCCTGTGGAATTCTCAAGTTGGTGATAGGTGGTTACCTGGGAGTTGTCCTTCCCCCTGGCTTTCATGTATGTTAATGGACCACCTAAGCCAGAGTGTGAACGACTGTGAAACCGCCTGGGTACAGTTGAAAGAACTGCTTTGTAAGTGGATGATAGATTATGTCTAAGGCCACCTCCTCTGTTTAATTATGGTTGTTCAGACCTGCAGTAAACTGCTTCTCTCATACCTTGTTTGAACCAAACAGCTTCCCGGTCCAAAATTCTGACTTCATTATCCTCAAAGGAGTGGCCCTTGTCTTTGAGAAGTAAGTGAACTGCTGAGTCTTGTCCTGATGAGCTGGCCCTTCTGTGTTGTGCCATGCGTTCATGGAGCAGTTGCTGTTGAAAAACCTTTTTCTAGATGATAATAATAAAAAATAAATAAATGTGTTGATTTATTACATTTGTTACCATGTATTAAATGATCACAGTTATATAAGAGGATAGTTAAGCTACTTTCTTTAGCCACTCAGAGTTGTTTCATTTATAGAACACGGAATATAAGAATACAGCAAATAGAGGAAGTTGAGATAATATGACACACTTCCTTTTATTTTTTCAAACAAGTGGAGTTCATCTGCTGTGCATGACCTTCTGACATGGACACACTTCATTAGCTCACATACTGTACATTCACTTCTCCGTGGTTGATGTGCAGTATATCGGATGTACTGAACAGTAACCTGCTCCTCTGCTCTGAGTGCAGCTCTTCAAAAAGACAACAGTGCCCCCTTGCATGGACCTCAAACTCAGGTTTTATGCTAACGTTTTCTATGAATGATTATTGAATTTTTTTTCAAGATATTTTTGCTTAGTTAGATTTCTCAGTGAGATCTGGAAAGTTAACTGTGTATAGCGTCTGGTCAGTATCTGACCAAACACTCAGTTTGGATTTTTTTATTTTTATGTTGCTGGTCTATGCTCATGTATGTAAGTGACATGAATCCACCTGGAAAGGAATAGATTTTTCAAGCTGATATAAGTACAGAATTGATGTGCATAAATGTACATTTAAATATGTCTTGGTTGCTAAAATTGTTCCATTTTTCCAGTGTGGGTTTGCAATGTTTACAGTGTTTGCACTCAGGACAGACCTGGGTTAGATCAGGGTCATCATGTACAGCTCTTAAACCTTGTCTTAAATACACTCTAACTGATTCCAAGTGCATTTTAGCTTAATGGGACTGTTTCATATGAGTAATGGGTTCCAGACCAGCTTGAACTATTCTTTGAATAGAGATGTGAGCCACATGTGTACAGCAATAACAACAACATAATTTGTGCGACAGTCAAATCGTGTGATTTCCTCTAAAACTGCTCATTTATATCTTCTTTCTTTTCTGCCTTTAACAGGAATTTGTTTACGTGTGGTGGCACAAAAAATAATCCGTGCATGTTTGCAACATCATCTTAAAATGTGTGATGTAAATTTATAGACTCTTTGATGGTTGGGTTACCTACATCTTAACATAGTTATACACCTCTCCTTAAAGGCAGGCCTGGTTCCTACACACATCCAGTCCACATCCTGTCCCTACTGCTGTTGTGGAATCAGGATATACGTCTTTTGCTGAGTGTTTTCTCTGCTGCTTGTTTTAATTTACTTTTTTGCTTGCCTACTCTTTACCAGTGATTCCAGTAATTTTATCTCTTTTCTCTTGTGCTTAAAATAAAATTTCCACACCTAATTTCAGCTAGTGTAGGTTGAAATTTTAGTAAAAGCAAAGACAGAATAAGATTATGCTTGAACCAGAACATACAAAGCCTAAGTGCCAAAAACCAAATGTGCCTTATCATTTGATACCTGGGTTAGAACTTATCTGCCAGTGTGCCCACACCTCTGATGTCAGAGTGTAAATGTTATTTGGGAAATCAGACATGTTCAGAACATTACTTCATAATGTGCTTCACAACTATTTTATACTGTTCACAAAGATTGTGGCTGTGTTATTGAATTCCAGCTGATTGAGGCTGGTCTCATCCATACTTTGTCAGTTGTCAGCTCTGTAAATGAACAGACTTACACTGCTGATCGTGACACAGACACAAAAATAAACACAATGTGGGAGTGAATTTGTCTGTCTTTTTTCACATTCTGCTGTATGTCTTGTGTGTCATAGGTCATCTACACCTCATTTGGAGGCTCATCTAAGGGGCTGCACTTCAACAACCTGATTGTAGGTCTGGTGCTTCTGACCAGAGGACGCAATGAGGAGAAGGCCAAGTGTAAGTTGTTTCTTTACTTTACTTGGCAGACACCTTACAAGGAGAAGACACAAGCAATTTCAGATGACTAGTGACAGTCTGCGTTGGTTCTGTGCTGTCCTCTTAATAACCTCCATGTGTTGATTCTGTCACAGTCTGTCCCAAATAACTGCTGTCAGAGATTCAGGTCAGGTATTAATATTACTGCAGTATTTTTACATGTCTTACTGTAACTCAGACTCACAAAACCTTAAGGTTTTGTAAGATGTGTTAAGTTACATGATGTTAGAGATGCTAGCTAACCCTAACAGGAACAGCTGGTGACATAAGTAGGGAATTCCTCTGTAGACCAGACCATCCAATTTTACTTCATCCTATGGAGCCTTTGAAACTCTACGGAGGCATGAAAAACCACATACAGACGTGGACAAAAATGTTGGTACCCTTCAGTCAATGAAAGAAAAACTCACAATGGTCACAGCAATAACTTTAATCTGAGAAAAGTAATAATAAATAAAAAAAATCTATGAATGTTAACCAATGAAAGTCAGACGTTGCTTTTCCACCATGCTTCAACAGAATCATAAAAAAATAAAAAGTCATGGAACAGGCCTGGACAAAAATGATGGTACCCCTAGAAAAGAGTGTGTGACCAAAGGGACATGTTAATTCAAGGTGTGTCCACTAATTAGCATCACAGGTGTCTACAAACTTGTAATCAGTCAGTGGGCCTATATATATGGCTCCAGGTAGTCACTGTGTTGTTTGGTGACATGGTTTGTACCGCAATCGGACCAGATGAAGCAAAGGAAAGAGTTGTCTCAGGAGATTAGAAAGAAAATTATAGACAAACATGTTAAAGGTAAAGGCTATAAGACCATCTCCAAGCAGCTAGATGTTCCTGTGACTACAGTTGCACATACTATATAGTGTAGTGAGAGTTAACTCAGCACACGAGATTATTAAAACACACTCTCTGCCCAGCTTTATTTCTTTTGCGTGGTTTTATCTAAAGATCAAAGCATTTAGTTATGTAATGTTGGACTATTTAAAGATCTTTCAGACATGAAACAGATTGGAAATCACACGTGAGCTGGTGATGTACTACAATAGAAGCTCTGTTTACCAAGCGATGTATTTAATGCACTCATAGCACCTTTGTGTCCACACTGCTCTGTGTTTAGTGAACAGACGTGGTTGTAGAGCTTTCTTTTGTCCTGGTTCCACATGGAGAGCAAATAAATACATAGTGAAACTGGATAAAGAAAGTAAAAGAGCATCAGTGGCTATTTAAAATACAGTAAGTTAGGAGATACAGCCAGTGAATGGAGGAGCAGACATGACAAAATAACACAACCTCCACAACCTTACACTGCAACATTGAAAACTGTCAAGTGCTTCTAACTAGGTGCCAATGCTCTTTATGGAAAGTTGTGTTTTCAGTGATGATCAGACAGCATGAAAGACATTATATGAAGTCATCCAAACTTAACATGAACATGAACAAAGTTTGATGAATACTATTAGCACATTCCTTGGTGCAGGATGTTTGGCATAGACCCGTCCACAGCGACTACATAGTGATGTCATTGAGCATATATGGAGCTCCAAAAGCTGTAGACGAGATGACATTTATGGATGACACTATAAATGTTTGTATCAAATATTTAATGCAAAGATGACTCCTGGTCTCAAGAAGCTCAGCAAGAGAGACATTTTCCAACTTGACAAATGATCCTAAACACACAAAGTCTTCTGACTTGAATCCCATAAAACATCACAACACAACAAAGTTTTCTAACAGAAAGTTTTTAAGGTAGATAATTGCTGCGGTGTATAAACTGCTGCTGACTTATTTCATGGTGAACAACCATGAAGGAAAGTGTTTTCTTGTCTACATTTCTTTCCTACTTTTCCTCCCTCTTCTCTCTACTCTGTGTCTCTTCCTCAGTCACATTCTAGTAATTGTGGTTGATGTTATTGACAATTGAGCATCTGTCATTCTTACTACCTTAGTGTGACACAACTGAACTGTGTGTGTGTGTGTGTGTGTGTGTGTGTGTGTGTGTGTGTGTGTGTGTGTGTGTGTGTGTGTGTGTGTGTG
>JAUYWH010000005.1:23426656-23468069 GCA_034779795.1 Ctenopoma multispine | reverse complement strand
TACGTGCTTGCTCAAGTGGGACTGTTGGGTTTTCTACATTATTCTCTATATATTTATATATTGTGTAAGGTCTTAAAACCTTAGACTGTAAAGTGCCTTGAGATGACTTATGTTGTGAATTGGCGCTATATAAATAAAGTGGAGTTGAATTGAATTAATAGCTTGTTATTCTGAGCTGTAGAGCTACAAAATGTAAATGTCAGTTCAGAAACCATAATTTGATGTGTATTAATGATGGTTTAGATTTCGAACACCTTCTGTACTTGTGCTACAGATACTGTGATGTAAATCTATAAGATGCATTAATGAAGTAGTGTATTTCAGTATCATAATACGTTCAATACAATGCATAGAAATGTTATGTTCCTTTGTTCGGATTAGTTTGAAGGCATTTTACAACACTCATAAGAAGCAGAATTTGTCATGCTTGATTCAATTTAAGCATCACTGCTGCCTCCAGTCTTACTAAATGTTCCTGGAAGCAGTAGGTGGTCTGGTAGTTAAGTTACACTACAGACCTGTCTCGACCTATGACAGCACCAGGGAAGGATTTCCAGTCATCAAACTAAGCTAACACTTCAGTTACAGCAGGTCTGTTCTCTGTTCATAGCAGCACAATTTCTTGTGATTTTGGTTTAAACATGTTCAAACGTGGAATGGTGCTAGATTAGCAGCATGTCTATCAACTGGACACAGCTTTCACCTTGAGGTGCCTTTTTATTTCTCTATTTACTTTTCATCCTTGACCAAAAAAAAGTTGACATCCAAACACTTGTCACTCGTTTTGATAAACTGTCTACTATGAAATTGTATGTAAACCTGAAGTTGAAGCAAATAACACTTCCACAGAAAGCTGCACGTCACTGTTTATTTAGTCATAACTAAATAAATAAATGTTTTTGTTTTTTCTTCTGCACAACTTGTAGAGTTCTACTGATGTCCCACGTTTCATACCGATGGCTGCAACTATTATTTACACTGATTAATCAGTCATTTGTTTAATCATTAATTGATTTTTAAATCCTTTTCTATGAAGTCAAAGAAAAAAACAATAAATGCTTATGATGATTTCCGAGTCAAGTCTTCCCTTCACATGATTAGTTTCATGCAATTAACAGTGTGAAATGTGAAGATATTCAGTTTACAGTATATGAAACGGTAAAGCAGATATGAAAGTAGCATTTCTATCTATAAATTAACTAGTGACTCTATGGATTAAGGTGAAAAAGTGATATTCATACATTTTCTGTGCATCAACTAATACGTGTATTGACTTATCATTTCAGCAGCAGATTTCTCATTGTCAAAACATTTGTTCCAACTAGATGAACATCAAAATCTGATAACATGGGATGTAAATGATGAGAATGGTGACAAATACGCACCAACTTCTGCTTTTGTAACAACCTGTTTGTGCATCTGTGTGTTGATGCTAGGGCGACAAGGTGAACTATGAGCGCTTCAAAATCTGGCTCCTGCAGAACAAAGAAGCCTTCACTCTGTCCAGATGGCTTCTTTCCGGAGGAGTGTGTGTCACGCTCACTGATGACAGCGACACGCCCACCTTCTACCAGACCCTGGCTGGTGTCACACATTGTAAGTTGTATGTTCATACACTGTAGGCAAGTTTTATACTAGACATGACCTGCCCACAGTTAGTCGCCATTTAGTTTGTTCAGATAAGGCCAATCGCTAATTATTGTTGACTGAAATCTTTTGAACATAATGTTTCCATAGCTGTAATGAAAAATATGAGGAACAGCATTTAAAAAATGCTATATACTATACTATATACCTCAAAGCAGTACCACTGTTTGAGAATTGAGTCCATTAATTGCTGCATAACTGCAAGTGAAGTAGCTGACACCTACAGCCCCAGCGTGCAGCTCCTTATTAAAAAGAATATCAGAATTCAGGGTTTTATTTTGAAAATTATGGATCTGAATCCAGTGCCAGGACTTAAAAAATGATTTAAACTTTTTTAGGAATTTGAAAGTTTGCTTTGATCCAAGTGTCTATGTAAAATGCAAATGTCTAAGTAAACCATACAAATGTTTCAGAGCAGTTGTTAAAGATCACATGAAGTAGCAGTATGGTTTTATATACCTGCTGTTGATCACTACCAGAGGCAGTGAGGACCTTGGGAAATGACAGGCAGGCTTCATTTATTATCACCCTGATTTGTTCACTCTCCCATAATCATTATTTCTGCTCTCCTTCTCTCAGCCATCAGGTTTCTCTCCTCTCACTGCTTGTTTTTACTCCCTTTTCCATCACACTCAGCCATGCTGACTGCACTAGTTAATGTGGTGGTACAGTACCTGCATATTTCATTACCAATACTGACAGCTCACCTTGTGTTCTTCCTTCTCCATGTTAACTGGATGGTGTTCAGCTGCGCAACAATTCAATTAACCTGAAGCTCAACTCTCATATTTTTTTTAATACTGTTTTGTAGTTCATCTGGATACAGAAAGTGAAGTGCATATTGCAAGTGGAAATACTGAATTTAATATTGGTATATAGAGAGTTAGTGGACTGAGCTTTCTCTTTCAAAACATTAATTGCTGTTTACTGGACTCATAATAGCCCCAAACTTTGCCAACAATGACTATAAAATTACTCGAGTGTGGAAACTATTGGTGATAATGAGGTAAATATGCCACCTATAGGTCCAAGCTGCACAACCTCTTAACTCAAATATATCTGCTTTTACAGAATGTGTTAGTGTTGTGTTGACTTGCTTACTTGTGCTGATGAAGTAGTAATGAACTGTTTGAAATGTTTGAAAGTGGTATTAAGATTATTATTATTTTTTTTTTCAAACATTCAACATTTGTCAACATTAGCTTCTTTTGTTTTGTTTTGTTTTTTATTCTTAAACCTTTCAGTTTCATAATTATTTTAAAGTGAATACAGGCTCAGTAAATTTAGCCAGGCTTTATTCTCCCAATTAAGCACAGAGGGTTGGTAAGAACCTGTCTTGGAAGCTGCCTTTAATCTGCCTGCTCCCAGCTTATCGTCTTAACTTTGCTTCTCTGTGTGTGTGTGTTTGTGTGTGTTGGAGAGAGAGAGAGTGACTGATACACTCTTAGTTCATGACACTTTCCCGAACAAGAAGGTAAAGCTTGACTCATGGCAGAGCTTATCACCTCTGCTAGCATGCTAGCCTCTGACACTATCACAGTATTATCAGAGTAGACCTCTGGAATAACGGCCTTCGGACGGTATGACGTAGCTTCTGATTGCAGTTGTCGCGGGGAGTTTACTACGCGGCAGCTGGCTGTGGCTGCACCTCTCTAAGGATGTTCCCTGGATAATGGTATGGTATCTCTGCTGCCAGTCGGGGAGAGTTGCACCTTTAGGTGGGTATCAGGCCAGTGGGGCACCTGCTGTAGAGACATAAGCAGTAAACTGATCAATGATAAATTGATCAGTAGTGTTCTTAGGTGTGAGATGCTTTGTGAATTCACAATGTTTGTGGAACAGCTATTAGTTTGAGTAGCTGAGTCGAGTTCTTGTCATAACTAGTTTGGTTGTTGGTTTAAAGATAAATAGGAACTGATATGTTTCACAGACTTATCAAACCTCAAAACCTTTTGGGGAACATCCAGAAATAGTTTGGAGGTCTAGTATTTTAAAGGCAGAAGTATCAGTGCCATATGTATCAGCACTGGTATTGGAACATTTTAGAAGAGTCAAATGGATTCTGATGTTATGCTGTTGGTTTCTTCGGGCAGACTTTACCGTAATGGCAGACTTTAAGATTTTAAATCGAAGGAAGGATGATGCTGATGTAACCTGAACCGTTAACGCTGATGTCTGTAGAAGCAGAGAGTGACCCTGTAATACCTGATGGATGGGACATGCACAGGAGGTGATCCATTGTCAGGGTAATGAGTTTTATAGATTAGCAGTCAGATGGTTACTAATCGGTGTCTGATTCAAAAAGGCCACTGAAGCTAACTGCCATCAGCTGATATTCAGGGCTTGACATATGTTCTTTTTAGCCTTAGCTCTTCCTGTGCTTGTTTCTGTTTTTGCTTGTTTTACATTTATTGCTAAATAAGTCTTCTTCACCTGTTTAGTTGCGTTAGCCTAGCTGAGCTTTGAGACAGAAAAGTAATCTAGTTTGTAGTGCTTGCTCCCTGCCTTAGTCCATAATCCTTAATAATTTATCAGTCACATTCTATTTCCTTCTCCATGCCTTCTCCATATAGTCCACTTCAGGTTCTAAATCATTCATTGCATACTTGGTGCTTGCCTTTAGTCTGTTAAAGTTGAGGCATCTGAGCCAGGAAGCAGAGTTGAACAATGTCTCTGTAAAGGTGATTGAGGGCTTCCCAGTGAGGTTAACTTCCCTGATGTTCACCTCTGGGCTACACCACTGAAAACAAAGCCTGGAGGAGAAAGGCACTCCCCTCTAAGGCAGTACACTTGCCAGTACAAGTTGCTGCTTCACCAGCATCTGACCACAACCAGTATCACCCCGTCTGAGAAACTGGGACAATCGCTGCTAAAAAACAGCTTTTAGGAAGCTTGTTTTAATAGCCCAGCTGGGAAGTCACAGAAATCTGCCAAGAATAGACTGCCATATAATTTATGTGTCTGTGTTTTGATGCCTGTCATGTATATTGGCTCACATCCAGTGGCTGACTGGATAGCTGTTGAATCCTATTACCTTAAGCTGTGGATTAATATGTTGCACTGGGGAGGCTGCTTCACTGACCCAGCCAGGGTTTCATATGCTATATTGGTCTGATCTGTATAACTTCATTACCAGTTTAGTCAAACACCATTTCACCCAGTGGCAATTACATAACCCCCCCCCCCCCCGGTTTGGTGTGGTATAATGTCACCAATCATGTTTACTCTGCTCCTCACTAGGTCACAATCTGTAAGTGCTCTAATTAACAGTACAAACATGTTACTTAATTAGTTTGACTGCCCTATTTAACTTCTCAAGTTGTGCAATTTGCATTACATATATGTAGTAATTGTACTATAAGGCATCATTTGTTTTATTCATTCACACTTGATTTAATCAAGGTAAATATGATTTGTTTGTAAGTGTGCTGCACTGTGGCAGAAGAAGAAACATCTGTGTTGAGATCAATCATATCTGTACATCAACAGACAGCTGTTAAATCGATTTACACAGATGGGTAAAGCTAATTTCAGTGTGAAGAGCGTCTGGTTGGTCGTTATAATCATTAATAAGAGGTTGTTTCTCTGATTGGACTTTCTGCACAGGTCTCTGTGTGAGTGACACAGGGTAAGTGCGACTCGAGTCCAAGTCACATTTCTGGTTTCAGCAGTTATAAATATAAAAAAAAAAAAATTATTTTTTAGTTTTTAACTGAGAAAAAAACATCACAGCTATTCCAAGGTACTGAAGATAGCTAACAATGGCTAATGTTAACATCCTTGGTAATTACATTTGTTATCAACTCTGACAGTAATGATCACAATGAGCATTGCAAATGTATTGGTCATGCTTGGATGCTGTTGTAGGTTTGCAGTAAGGAGTTGCACTTGTACAGGGACATTGTAGTGCTTGTTATTGTGCTTGGTGTTAACATTTGACATATAGTGACATATTGACGTGGCTCTGTGGTGGCTCTCTAACATGTAGAAAGCAAACCACTTCTTAGAAGGATTTCAAGTTAAACCAGATTTATCATGAGCCCACAATTAGAAGCTAGTTTCTGTTGGTCAAAAAGGGCTAACTGTTGCAAGACGAGGAGAACTACTGCATAGACAGCCATTATAATAGAAATAAGCACGTTTTGGAATAGTCTGTGAAGATTCTCAGTCATCCAGGTCATGTTTGTCCTAAAATTTCTGTTCAGTGGCAGCTGGACTTGTTTTGAGTTCTTGAAAGTGTTTCTGTACTGCACAAACACTTTCCAGTTGCAAAATATAATTTTTGGGAGAAGCTTTGGAATTGTAAATCATTTAAAACTATTTCAGTAGAACCCCAGAATAAAAATACAAATCTGAAAGAAAATGGACAAGTGCCAAGCTGGCACTGTCCAAGGCGTAACAAGCTGGTAGATAAGACTGACATGATTGGTTGGGATTGCGGATTATAAGTAAAAGGAGTAATATCATGAATGGCACCTTCCACCTCCTTCACCACACTCTGGTCAGGCTAAGGAGACAGGCTGGTTCCCCCTTTGGTGCCCTGCCGATAGCCAAATTTGATACAATATTCCGGAAATCTGCTATATCTTGTTGTAAGACGACTTGACTTTGTCATTCAAGGACAGTGCAAAGTGTTGGTCATTTGTGGTTTGAAAGGCCCCAACCCCCAAGAAACTAAGTGAAAAAAGAAAAAAAAACAAAACCTAAAGTCTGAACTGAACCATGGATATGGAGAATCACTACACTAGAAATGCCCAGATACTTGGACATACCTGGAAATTATCAGATCAGATTCCATTCATTCCTGTGCTAAACACATAAACTGTATTTAGGACCCCAAATCTACAAACTAATGATCTACAGTTAGAGGCTACATTTACATACTTCTAAAGTAAAGCAGAAAGAAATTGCAAACAACATTTTTACACTTAGTAGCGATTTCATCAAGATCCACACACTCTCTGATTGTGTTTCTCCATTTCTAACTCTTTCTTTCCTGCAGTGGAGGAGTCAGACATTATAGACTTGGAGAAACGCTACTGGCTGCTGAAAGCTCAATCCAGAACCGGCCGCTTTGACTTGGAAACGTTTGTCCCACTGGTCTCTCCTCCCATCCATGCCTCATTGAGTGAAGGTTAGACAATATTTATTTAAGTGCGTTTTCTCAGAGGCTTTTTGTTACTCCTTTTAAATTCTGCCTTCCCTAGTAAATACAGCCCTCTTTAAAGATATGTTCTTAGTATAAAATGTATCTATGTTATTGATCTTGTTCTGCAGGCTTGTTTCATGCCTTTGATGAGAATCGGGACAATCACATCGACTTTAAAGAGATCTCGTGTGGACTCTCTGCATGCTGCAGGGGGCCCGTTGCTGAAAGGCAGAAATGTAAGCTGTGGTTTTGAATCATTACAGATAAATAATTCTCAGAGGCTTCACATAATTCTACCAAGCCTTTTTACCCTACGATGTGCACCGTTTCTCCTTGTAGCTGTGATGTGGAGTTTGAAATGAAAGTTAAAAAGTGACATTTTTGGATTATGTTGATCAGTTATTGTTTTAAATGTAAATGATATTGCATAATAAAAATGGAATTATCTTGAATTTCCTACTAATAGACTTAACAGCATAGTGTTGAGCTTAAAAGGACATTTTTGTATCAGTATTTGTATTTAATCACTGCATCTCTTTCTTTCATTCCTTAGTTTGCTTTAAAGTGTTTGATGTGGACCGTGATGGGGTTCTGTCTCGAGACGAACTCCATGAAATGGTTGTGGCCTTGCTGGAGGTGTGGAAGGACAATCGCACAGACACGCTCCCTGTAAGTTCACATTGGGATTGACATACCCCTGGTTCACAGTATTCAGAACCTTTTTCTCTCATACACCAAGATGTGGTCAGACGTGTCCTGCTTATTTTAATTATTCTTCATATGAGTCTAGAACTTGACTGATGTCCACCAGTGGCAAATTGAACTTTTTGGAGATAGTTTAGAAAGACAAACACCTGTGTAAAACCAAACAATTATATAATAAGAATTAACCTTCATAATAAAACTATAAATTGAATTAAAAAACATTTCCAAAACTTCCTAAGGAAGCACCAGAAACCCACAGCAAAATTGAAGAAGAAGAACCACTACAATCTGACCTTAGCTCCTCTCAACATTTACAGGGACATAAATGACAAAGTAAAACTGAGAAAACTAAGTGTTTGTCGGTATCATAACGGGCTGTTTGGAACAGTGTCATATGATGCTAGAACAACATGGGTCACCATGTCAGCTACTTGTGTCAGATGTTTTAGCTTGAGTGCATGAGAGCAAAAGGCAAACTAAGTACTTGGATATTCTGATGTTTATCTACATTTAGCCAAGAGAATGTGACAAAGCTGCAAAGAGCTGCACACAGTCACTGTTTGTGAAGGTTTTTACTGTTTTTAGCAGTGAAAGTGTTGTGTTTTTAGGGTTTGGATTGCAAACAGGCAGGTGTGCACAGTCATCACAGAATCTTCCTAATTACTTGTATCACTTTTTCCATTCAGGCCTGTTGTGATAATTCTTCACAGCAGAAGCTGTTTGCTGCATCGTGCTAACATTTCTGATTTTGTTACCTTGCAGGAGCTGCATGCTAGCGTGTCCGACATAGTGGAGGAAATCCTGAAGATGCACGACACAACCAAGGTGAGACATAATTCCTGGTGACAGTTGTCTTTCGTGTGGCTGTCAGGAAGTTGATCATTTGACTTTTAGATTGAGTGACTTGGACTGATTAAGCAAAAGTCAATCTGACTAATTTTTCTTTACAGTATTACCACTGGGAGATGCCCAGTACACCCACTGCAACTTTCCAGTCACTGAGCTTCTTGACTTACCTCTAAGCTATTTTCAGTCACAATAACCATAGGATGGAAATAGATTTTCTTTCACCCTTTTCAAGGTGGCAAAGCAGCACAGACAACAGTGATTCTGACCTTTGTGTTATTTGACTCCTCACCAGCTGGGACACCTGACACTGGAGGACTACCAGATCTGGAGTGTGAAGAGCGCCTTGGCCAATGAGTTTCTAAACCTGCTCTTCCAGGTCAGTACACCCACACGGTCGAACAACATTTGACTGATCTTGCATTTGAAAGTGCACAATTTCTTCATTGTCCCTTTCTGTATTCATCCAGGTCTGCCACATAGTCCTGGGGCTCAGGCCAGCTACTCCTGAAGAAGAGGGACAAATTATCAGGTACAATAATTGTCCTCATTATTGCCCCAGTACCTATGCACAACTTTGAGGAATATACAAATTATCTTTTTCAACTTGATCTGTTTTTCTCTGTGTGTTTGTGTCTGTTTGTGTGTGTGGGTGTATAGGGGTTGGTTAGAGAGGGAGAGCAGACATGGGCTGCAGCAGGGCCAGAACTGGTTCCTCATCTCAATGCTGTGGTGGCAGCAGTGGAAGGACTATGTCAAATACGTAAGTCAACTTAAAGAAGATGAGTTGTACAGATAATAACATGAAATAAGCATTTAACAGGTGTTTAACCTACTGTTCTCCCGTACAACCTTTAAAGTGCTTAGTAGCTGAGTGTAAGGATTTAAAATATGCTACAACAGTGTGTTTGATTACAACATTCTAAAAACAGGTTGAAGTAGCATGTGTAATTAGACAAAGTTATGATAAGGTTGCATTTTTACAGTTTAAGTTACAGTTCACAGAGAAAGAAATACCAGGAGCAGACTGTAAAATCCATGTTGCTTAATAAAGAGGCTTCAAAGCACCCAGAGGAAGAAGAAGGAAATAAGCATGTGATGGCTGGCTGCATTTTGAAGATCACCTCAGAGCCTCCTGTTAAAATAATCCTATCATTTTCAAATTGTACTGTATGTAAACATTGGAGTGACGTCAGGACTTAAGCATCATTGATATCCTTGAATTGAGAGCTGGTACCAGTATCAGTGTACTTTGCTCTGATAGCCAAGATAACACAGGAGGGGACTAGTCTTCTCTCCCCTTTCCCCTGACGTTCTCCTTTCAGAAACCACGTAATAGGCCACCGATCAGTACTGACTGAAGGTTTGTGGTCAAAGTAGAATAATGAAATTATTTATTAGACAGAGGACCATCATGACGTTCTTTATGTGTGCACAAAGATGGGAATGGATTGTCACAAACGTCTGTTTATTCACACCATAATTGCCTTGCTCCACCTTCTTCAGTGTTAGTTCCAAAACACAGGTTTGTTTTTACACACCTACTGCAGAGCTCCACCAGCTGGAGGGACTGTGGCAAGTTACAATCATACAGGTAGCAGCTATAAAGGCAGGTGTCAGAGGATGTCACACTCAGAATGTCCAGAACCAACCCTGTAGAGCTACTACTTGCTAACTGCTGCTTCCATAACTAATACGCTGACTTTTCAGCTCTGATCGTCCATTGAGTCCAGAGGTCTGAGTTTGATGTAGATGATACTGTACAGCTGCTCGCCACTCTTAGGTCCACGTTTTTATGACTCTTGTATCTGTTAAGTATTTGTATTCTCTATTGAGCACATTACATTCTTAATGTAATGCTATGCGGCAGCTTTTTTATACTTTTTATTTTGCAAATCCTAATAGAATACAGTCAGACATAGTGAAGCAAAAAATAAGTGAGCAGTTGCTCACCTACATGGATACACACGTTATACTGAGCAGCGTACCTATCAGCTCATGCAATTAAACCTCGGTGATCACTTTGTAAGAACAATCTTCTTTTCCCAATATTGTCAAAAATTCATATGATATATACATATACTCAGATATACATATACTCCATCCCTTAAACAACAGTAATCTGTCTGTGGCCACTTTCTTGTTACTGCTTTCTTACTGGCAGCTAAAACTATCTTTACTATTTAGCTTGTGCTGATAGATGATTTGGGAAGTTGTCCAAATAAATTGTAGTAAAGGAGCCATTAGTTATTTCACCAAATTGGACAAATAACCGGGCATCCCCAAACTACACGATACAGATGTGCCAGAAGTTCACCACATTTCCTCCAACATAAACCACTTCCCACAACATCTATGAATGAGGAAGTTCTGTCGCCAGATCTGCAGCACAAGGACACATTCACTGATCATTCATTAATGTTAACATAATTATTCATTATGATGCATCAACTTTGCTCAGCAAAGCAGTGAGTTCTTGTAAGTTAGGCAAACCTCATTCAGATCATGGTGACGTCGCTGTCTGTAATGCAAGCAGTAAGAACTCATTGAAGTGGTCCCTTAATGTCACTTTGAACAATGACAGGGCAGTCCCTGTTGTCTTCCTGTCCAGGAGCATAAAGGGATTGTGGTGGAGCAGCCTTCCATCCTGAGCTCATTACGAACTCCAATGGCCACAGCCACTATAGAGCCCGCTATGCCAGACAGACTGGGAGGACTGGGAAGCTTCAGCTCGGTCAGCCCCACAGAGGAGAGGTCGCCTGATGCTGTTTCTAGTGCTTCAGAGGCTACAGAAACTGGTCAGTCATACACTTCACAGAATACTACAAAAATATCACAACTACTTTAAGGAGATTTTTTCTTGTATACACATAAGCATTAGTCAGTGTTTGATTTTATCTATCTACTGAGCCATCTATTCCTACTGACTTCCTGTCTGTTCCTGCAGCCCTGAGCCCCCAGGTAGCTCCCTCTGCCACAGAGAGCTGTTTTGCCCGTCAGCACAACGTATCAGACAACAACAATCAGTGTTTTTCTGGAGCCAATGGCCACTTCACTTCCCATCTGGCAGCACAACGACCCGGAGCAATCGACAACCAGCCTCTGGTCACCACCGACCCCATGAAGGCAAGGATGACTCATGTCTGTGTGGGCGATCACTGAGCAGTACACAGTCAGTTGAGCGAAATGTTTTTTTGTGTGTGAAAGTACCGTAAGAAGCAAACTGACACACACACACACGTAATGTTATTTAGATCAAGGGCATGGTCAATGGTCAGGTTTAAAAATAGGAAGATATATATATATATATATATATATGTATATATATATATATATATATGTATATATATATATATATATATGTATATATAATATTTAACAGCACAGTGGTTATATCAAGAAATTGTGCAGTCAGGAGGTGATTGTGCAGCACAGATCATTTGTCATGGCCACAGCTTTGCTTTGGTGTGAGTTTGAAAAATGAGAGTAGTGAAGCCACTCAGCGTCAGATGAGACTCTGGTGGTACTGTAGTACTTTCTTTCTGGACTCACACGAAAAAAAACAGCTGTTACGCAAAGCCGTGCACCTAACAGACAGATACACAGCTTGTTTACATTTACCACATTTGCAGTGTGTATATAAAACAAACCAATATTCTTTCAGTCTTGAGGTTGACAGGAGAAATGATCTGAGATTTAATGAGGTATTCCTCCTCTGTTAACAAAAGCTGTTAACGCACCTCCACTTCCTTTTTCCTTTGTTTTATCTTTACATTTTGCTGTAAAGATCTCAGGCTGCTGGTCAGTACGTGGCATCAGAAAACTGTCTCTGTTAGGAGGACAAAACTGTGTTTTCTAAACACATATTTACACATACAGACTGTTCTGTACCCCTACAGGCGCCTACGTTAACCATGGAGGGGGCCAGACTGAAGCGCTCCTTGCATCTGGTGACTGGTAGAGACTTTGAGACGGTGCCAGAACCAGTGTGGCGGGCGCTCTACCACTGGTATGGTGCCAACCTCAGCCTGCCGAGACCGGTGAGTGAAAACAGCACATACACCGCAGGTACCCCATATGGAGTATCACTGTATCAGTGGTGGAATAACTGATGAGCTAGTTGGCTAAATTAGGACACATGTCCAAGTCAAAAACAATATAAAGTAGAGTTTTTAATGTTATTAGGATTCTTGATTACAGCCCAGTGGCACTGAGAGTGTATGTGTTCCTTTGTCATGGAGGTCATATCGTGAATTAAAGCTATTGGAGTGCTTCTTATGACATTTCATGTCAAGTTTTATTCCATAATACCACTTTACCTGAGGACTCATTGTATTTCATAATGTCACTTTTCATGACTTTAGTGATGCAAAGATTTAATGTGTCATGAATTACTGTGAGAATTTAAATGATGTTATTACCAACAGCAATGAAGGCTAAAATAATAAACTTAAGACTTCTCCCACCTGATCCAGGTACTCAGCAGTGGGTGGGGCAGGTACAGATGTAAAACAAGCAAGTCCTCAGTTGGTCTAGACCAAGTGAACTAAACCACAGAAGTGAAAGTGACCATATAAACAAACCCTGGTCCCAGGTTTCCACACTGACCAGTGCTCAATGATTTCTGTTTAGAAAAGGAAAAACTCAGCTTGCAGAGATTGAAATGTTCTCTTCCTCCCCTGCAGGTTATTCTGGAGAGCAAGACAGGCCAAGCAGAGCTGGAGCTCTTCCCCCGCTACCTCCTCTTCCTCCGCCAGCAGCCGGCAACACGCTCCCCCCAGTCCAACATCTGGGTCAATATGGGTATGACCAGCCTGCGAATGTTCCCACCGTATTTAAACCCACCGAGAGGTAATGTAAGCCTGCAGCAAGACCAGAGCAAGCCGTCGACAAATGTTTCACTGAGCAACCCCACACCCTCTGCCCCCATTTAATCCTGTAGCCCATGAAGAGAAATAATGAATAATTCTTTAAAAGTCTTTACAGACATTGCCATTCAAATAATAGTGCTGAAGCAGATAAAGCAGACTTTTAAACTACAATATGGTAGAAATTTAACAAACATAGTGTTTGTACTCATCAATAAAATCAGGCTATTAAAATAATTCATTTTGCATTTGAACATCTGAAAACATTTTTTGATGAAGACAGAGTTTCAGAATCCATTACGCTCTACACGTGTCATATTGTATTAGACTTGACTGACACATGTTTCTGTTGTCCAGTCCAGTCCTGTTATATCAGTGAGACCAGCATAAATAACAGTAACTTCTCTATGTATAATGCTGCACAAATTCCATCTTCCAGCAGTCCAGCTAAACCTGTCACATTGTTTTTGTAGTCTGTCATAAATTCTACTAAACAAAACATTTACCATTTGATTCACATCCATTAATATAGATGCGTTTACTCCCACGTTAATGGAAGCTGGATTTCGCCCAACTCTTTATTGTCTTTTGTGTTATGTTTAAGTTTGTGTTCTGAACAACTATAGGCTGAAAACGGTTCAATGAGAAAATAAACATCAAGGCATAAAGTCAAGACAAATGTGGTTGCTTCAGTATAATCAGATAGAGTCCTGCTACCAGGAGCATGAGATTGCTCGTCCAAAATCAAGTCAACATATCAGGTTTCAGGCCACAGCACAGATCTGAGTCCCCAGTGGGCTTTGGCTTCCATCAGGGATCTTAGTCAGTCTGAGCAGTAATGTGTCATTGCCGGGCATTGAGATGCTCTCCTGGCATGTGGTCAGAGTCTTTCTTTTTTCATAGTTTAGTCATTTAAATATTGACTAAACTAAAAGAGAAAATATACACATTAAATACAACACAGAGAGACATAAGTCAGGGGGGTTTACAGATAAGAATGAGGATTTCTGTGAAGGATTGGGTGAGTAAAAACCTCCCTCAATAACAATGATAAACTGATTCTGCATCTGAGTCAAGACCCCATAACTCTGTTATGTAGCTGATGTGTCAGGCTAAAACAAGGTAAATAGACTCGCACAGCGCTGGAGAGATTAAAAACAACACCACCACCAATAGAATGAAATGTCCTCACAATGCATTCACGCACATTCAGGGACAGTACAGAGTGTAGGTTATCATCCGTGTTCTAAGGCGTTCAGATACAGTACACGTTTAATGTAGGTGTTTTGATCAGGACGTCCTCATTCAGTCGTAGATTACTCTTCATAATACACACTGTGTGTGTATTGTTGAGGTCTAGCAAACATGTTGAGTGTGTGTTCTTCCTCGTTAATAGTATATGTCAATAATAATTAGCATTATGACAAACATGCAATAAACATTTTCACAAATGAAATAATCTCAGCCTGTAAGCTGACAAATATTTTAATCTGATCCAAAGAAAACTGGCTACTCAGCTACTGATTTTGAATATTGTGTGAGACTCAGACAGAGCAGAGAATTAATGTATTTAACTCTTATTCCCAGTGTGACAGGCTGTTGCTTCTAAAACTGTCTATTCAGTGTTAGTTAAAGTGCTGTTCTTTATCTTATCAAACCACATTTGGAGAACAAATGAATGGCAGAAAAAAATCAAAATGTTAACATTCAGTGAATATTAATGTTCCAGATTTCAACTTCGCCCTAAGAGAATAAATGAAGGTTGGACATCTATTCAAATCTCCATTCATGGACTGTAGCAAAATAGGGACATTCAAGGCAAATATTGTATTCCCAGGTGCTTTTGTAGTCACATCACAATGTCTCATTCCTTTTGGTTTCCACATGAAAGAGGTTGAGAAAGTTCTGTAGTCTTGCTGGTCCAATATCTAAACTACACCAAATTATTCCTCAGAATATTTTCTCGACAGCCTGAGGCAACAGTGGAGCACTCACACAGCGTTGAGGATGCTTCATGTTGTGTTATGATTGAATGGCAAGTCTGTGTTGATAGATAAGGCTGCAGTATGATTACATTCTGTACAATAAAAAAGAAAGAAAATAGGCAGGTGTTAAAATAATTAATCAGTAATCAGTATTGATTAACAGAACTAATATCAATTGGTTTGTATTTGATTTAATCCAATCGGAGTCAACTAAATCCACTAAGCTGATTGACCAATCAAGTTTGCGCTGATTGACAAAGTGGGCCTTTCTTGCTGCTTCCTTACAACTAATACTGAGCCAGCATAATGCTGTTGTTGCTATGATGTTCATGTGGGTAAATTATGTAAGAGTCACTGTTTGCATTTTGTTCATGTAGCCCATCAAAGTATATCTAAATAAAAAACTGGACTGAGTATAATAATAGTTTGATTTGGTCTGCTGTCCTGCTGTAACAGGTAACGTGCCATCCCCCAACGCTCCTCTGAAGAGGGTGCTGGCCTACACAGGCTGCTTCAGCCGCATGGCCACCATCAAGGATATCCACCTGTACCTGTCCCAGAGACTCCGCATCAAAGAGGAGGACATGAGGCTCTGGCTCTACAACAGTGAGGTGGGCCACAGAGCTGTCACAACACGTACTTCATATGTTATCTGACATATTGCTCCAACTTGAGGCTGTAATGAAAAGTCAAATATTTGGCAGCCAGTGGTTGATACACCACAGTAGTTAGTGATGGTGGCACTAGGGTTGGAAAGGACGATTGGTATCCTGATGTTACCAAAGCAACTTATTTGTCATTGTGCCCCTACTCATCCCCTTCCCACTACCACTACACTACTGCAGGGCTCCAGGTTTACTGTCCCACAGTTAGTTGGTGCTAATTTGAACTTTGTTTTGAAATATGAATCACAGAACTCAATCTAAACTAATACAATTATCCGATTACATGTTTAAACTATATTTTGGCACTAGTGACCTTTTTAAGTCAGGGTCCGGTGTCTACACATTAATGCAGGACTCTGCTGATACTTAAGATGGTCACCTACTATTCAGCAGTTAATTTGCAGTGTACTGGAACTGAGACCAAAACCACAACACAAAACTCCACAGCTTCCAGTACAGTACAAGTACACAGGATCAAGGTATGGCTGAAGCGTGGATTTAATAATAACCTTCTCTTCCAGATGTGTGTACAAGTGCAACCAGCTCCAATCTTACCAGATCCAGTTTTTTCTTATGTTTAATTAGTCATTTATTTGAAATCATTTTCACCTTTGAAAGTTTGTTGAACAAATCCCAAGTAGACAACATTAAATACAGTAATTTAAAATGAATAGTTTTCTTAGTGAAGTGCTTGTTTTTTGTACTTAAATTTTAGAACATGCACATGGGTTCTTGTGTAAAAAATATTTGGTATTTGGTATTGATAGTGGTATTTTTTTCTTGTAGTTAAGGATTTGTTTAGGCAGGTGCTCTTCTACCACCTCTACCACAACAGTCTAAACTGAGACAGACAACAGAGTAATAATAACTATTTAACTAACATTTCTTTCACTTTTTTGTTCTGCAGAACTACCTCACCCTCCTGGATGATGAAGACCACACACTGGAAGGTCTGAAGATACATGATGAACAGCAGCTAGTTATTGAAGGTGTGAAACTCCTCCTCCCTTTTCTTATTCCATTTCTCTTCAGAATGAACAAAACTTTGCTATCTGTGCTATGACGCGCAGATATTGATAACTCATGTTTGTGAATAATGGCACAAGAAAATAGAAGTAAAATGGATTCATCACATAAACCTCTTCCTCTTCTCCACAGTCAGGAACAAAGACATGAGCTGGCCTGAGGAAATGTCTTTCATCGCTAACAGTAGTAAGATGGACAGACACAAAGGTAGGTTGGAGGACACTGGGTAAACTTGCTGCGGGGTAGGAGATGAGAGAAACCTGACTTCTCAGGTAGATTTGTCCCAGAGAACACAGATTTCTCTACTATCTATGTGCCTAACCAGGTTTCTTATCAGCTTTTTACAAAAGAGCTTGTGCAGACAAAATATTGCAGAGTAGTGAGTGGAGCGACTGCACCCAAAGTCAAACTAAAACTGAAACCAGCACAAAGTCCAAATACTGTAAATCGCGTTGCACTGCATATCTCTACATTTCAGTTTGAACTATGACAAAGAGCCCCCTACCACACCCCCTCATCCCCCCAAACAAAGGAAGCAGCGTCCTCTGTCATTATCCAGTAAAGATCTGTGAGCCTTGAATGTGTTTTTTCCATACTATGACTCTGTTACTTCATCTGAACAAAGATAACGGCTGGAAACAATTTTTCTTACTAGTTCCAGTCTTCTGTACCTACAGTACTGAACTTTCCTTTATTTTGTTGGATATGTCATTTCCAGCTACCATCTTCCTTCGGAATGCCATACCTTTAACAGCAGCAAAAGATGCTGATACTGGTTATCCTTATCCCATGTTTTTTCCTCAGTGAAGTGCATCTTTAAATCTGATCAGTGTGTCTTTGTTTTCCAACACAGTCCCTACAGAGAAAGGAGCCACTGGTCTCAGTAACCTTGGCAACACCTGCTTCATGAACTCCAGTATCCAGTGCGTGAGCAACACCAAGCCTCTCACAGACTACTTCATCTCAGGAAAACACCTCTATGAGCTCAACAGGTGCCAATTAAATGGATCAGTGTGGTCCAAATCTTGCCATCATCATTCTGAACTTTTTTTCTTTTACATTACATTTTTGTTGCGATTTTATGTGGATAACCTCCAGTATGTTAGCATTGTATACTTGTTTGAATGGTGTTATCCCTTTAGGTATTCTGAATAGAATTGTTTCTATTTTGAAACAGAACCAACCCCATTGGGATGCGAGGTCACATGGCCAAGTGTTACGGTGACCTGGTGATGGAGCTGTGGAGCGGCACACAGAAGAACGTGGCTCCTCTTAAACTCAGGGTGAGCAGCTACACTACTATTTTACACAGCTAATGATTCAGACCACAATGGTAAACTTAAGTGTAGCATCTTTGTTAAAGTTATCAGTGTGCAGTAAATTTCCTTTCTATTTGGGGATGCTTCTAAAAGTTTACGATGTTGTTTCTTGTCTCCAGTGGACGATAGCAAAGTATGCCCCCCGCTTCAATGGATTCCAGCAGCAGGACTCCCAGGAGCTGCTAGCCTTCCTGCTGGATGGTCTTCATGAAGATCTAAACCGAGTCCATGAGAAACCCTACGTGGAGCTGAAGGACAGTGACGGTCGGCCTGACTGGGAGGTGGCATCTGAGGTCAGATCACACTGCTGATTCAATACTATATTACTAAATGTGTCCCTCTGCCATTGGAGTGTAGGATTTGTACAATTTGTACTCAGAGACAACAGACACAGACATAAGATTCACAAATGATTGGGTTCTGTAGTAACTTTCGTAAAAGGAAACCTGTTGCAGACAAGGTGAGGTTTGTTGTGCTCTCTGGAAGCATAGACATATAATAATGCTACAACAAAAAGTAGTATCATGAACGGAATTTTTGTTTTTCGTAATTTATTCAAAATGTGTAGCTCGAATTCTAGATTTATTAGACTTAAAGTGAAAAATGTTAAGCCTGCATCTAATGAAAATCAAAAATCCATTATCTTAATATTTCCTAATGTCAATCAAAAAAGGATTTACAATACAGAAATGTCCAACTTCTAAACAGTATGTTCATCTGTGCACTCTGCAGGGATCCTTCAGCATGAATTTCTGTATCAGTGCAGCGTGGCATAGAGGCGATCAGTGTGTGGCACTGTTGTTGTGTTGATTTTCTCTCACCATTTTCTAAATGTGTTTTTGCTGTCCACTTAAGCCAGTTCAGTCCACACAGAATAACGTTTGGTCTTCACATTCCTTGTTCCATTCATAGTCTCAGCTGAAGGGACAGGAAAGTATGTATGTTGTAGACCTGAGACACAAATGTCCACACTCTCCCACGTCCCATATTTTAACAGCAGCATTCTGACGCCTGCTGCTTTGATACAGTGGCTCAGAAACGGAAACAGAAATTGAAGTCTGGACCAAACCGTGGATTGTATTACACTGTCATTATTCCTCTACAGCCTTGAAGCAGCAGTAATCAGTATTGTTACAGTAACTAATTAAATCACAATGTGAAAACTATGGGATGATAGGAGGGGGTGGTTGCTATAGTGATGAGCCTACAGATGAATATCTGCTCAATCTTGAGCCTGTTCTGGTTCACTGTCACTCATATCATAGCACTGTTTTGGGTCGCAGCAGGAAGAAACAGTTTTCAGAGAAAAGCGCTTTTCCTCTCTAACATCAGACAGACACCGTTAGAGAGCAGTCGTTGAACACGGTGAAGCTAAACAGAGATTTTACTCAGAAGTTGGAGAAAACCTAAAAGCCTGATTGAAATGAGTGGGTATGAGAAAGTGATCACAAACATGAACAGTCATCCTGCTCTGTGTCTGCTGGATGTGTAAAAGAAGCAGCTGGTAACACTGTTCACGGTTCTGTTCACAGCTTGTTTCCACTGCCCCCAAGTGGTCAAAAGATTCTTATTGTAGATTTAAATATTTCCAAAGAAATGATCAGCAATCAAAGTTAAAGTAAAATAAAATCCTAGTTATTATTTATATCATCACATTTATTATTAAGCAGTGACAAAAGAAAACCCAGAGGACATGTCATAATAAAGAACTGGAGTTGTTCTGTGAGAACGTGACTGAGAACATGCTTTCCGGGTCTGGACTGTATAACGGATTCAGTGTCAGAAAACGTGTATGGATGTGGTGTTTGACTGAGTGATGGTCATCAGGGGCTGTGTTTAACACTGAAGTAACACAATCCATCATCCTGGTCTTTTTTTCTCCTTCTGTGACTTGCTGTCATCTTTCATCAATAGAAGAGTAAATGAAGATGGTTGTTATTGTGGTTTAATCTGGTATGGGAAGATGGGAGTTGAAGTAATGAGCTGTCACTCTGGTGTCCACAGTGAAACAGTCAGAGGATGAGTAGAAAACGGAGCGGTCGATAGCGGTCGGCCCATCAGCTAAGCTCTCCTTTAAGTCAGTCATGTTGCTTTATCAATGTCCTCTCTGTTTTCTGTTTGTGCTGAGAGGAGGGATTTGCAGGATTAGTGGTGTGTGTGATCTCACTGCTGTGTGTGTGTGTGTGTGTGTGTGTGTGTGTGTGTGTGTGTGTGTGTGTGTGTGTGTGTGTGTGTGTGTGTGTGTGTGCGCGCACGTCTCTCCTGGCTCCTCAACCTTTCCAGGCATGGGAGAACCACCTGCGCAGGAACCGCTCCATCGTGGTGGATTTGTTCCACGGTCAGCTCAAGTCCCAGGTGAAGTGTAAGACCTGCGGCCACATCAGCGCTCGCTTTGACCCTTTCAACTTCCTGTCTTTGCCCTTGCCCATGGACAGCTCCATGCATCTGGAGATCACTGGTGAGGACACTGGAGAACGGGGGACGGAGGATTGTGAGGCTTCAATTATTAACAAAGCCTGAATCTTATGTCATGTTGTGTTTATAGTCATTAAACTGGATGGATCCACACCCGTACGCTACGGCCTGAGGTTGAACATGGATGAAAAGTACACAGGGCTGAAGAAACAGCTGAGTGAGCTGTGTAGCCTGAAGCCTGAGCAGATCCTCCTGGCCGAGGTCCACACCTCCAACATCAAGGTACAGGAGACCGCTCCACTGCTTACACTGCCAATTATGATCTCTCACAACATGTAGCCGGAAACACAGAGGATGCAGGTTATGTGCAACACAACTAGATGAAATTAAAGATTCATTTACCAAAAGAAAAAGCTCTTGTAGTCTCTCAAATTTGATTTGTCTCTGTTATATTGGATTAAGGTAGCATGTGGCATTTCCACTCTTAATGCTGAATCAGCTACAGTTTAACAATAGAGAACGTCCTTTATACACAGACACACTTTTTTTTTTTGGCTTGTGACTTCCTCTGCACATCACAGACAGGTTTCTGGTCTCAGACACTGGGTGACAGGAACAAAGGGGTTCGCACTTTTTGAATGTCCAAAGCTAAACTTGCTAGAGGTCTGTCAGCTGTCAGGTGCTGTTGAAAGTCAGAGGCATAAGTATGACTTCCTGAAGCGAGTCTGAAATATGAGATGGATGTTTTACCAAAGGGGTCAAAAGACAACTGAGAAAATATGTGTCTGCTTGACTAGAAATCACTGTACAAAACAGGACAGGCTATAAAAAGATATCAAAGTGTTTGCATCTTCTTTCTTCTGGTCATAGTAATGTGTCGTTTGCTGCACACAAGCATTAATCTTGACAGGAGCGTCACTGAACACACAAGCTTGGTCCAAATCAGATTTTCGCCTGGCTAATGTAATATTGCAGCACTGCCCACTGCTGGCTCCATGACATATATTATGTGTTTTAGAACTTCCCTCAGGACAACCAGAAGGTCCGCCTGTCTGTTAATGGCTTCCTGTGCGCGTTTGAAATCCCAGTGCCAGGTTCACCAACCTCATTGTGCTCTCCCACACCGACAGGTGATTCAGCCATTCACATTTGGTGTTTGCTTTCACTATAGGTCTGTCTGACAGTCCAGTTACCCACAGTGTTGTCTCTCCTCCGCTTTGTTAGACATTACTCCGATAGCAAATGGCTCAGCTGCTAACGGACATCTGGTTAATAAGCCCATCCTCATCCCTAACGGTGGACCCAGCACTATGGTGCCCTGCAGCCCGGAGACACCTCTGGCCAATGGGGTGGTCAACGGACATATCACGCCTGTGCAGGAGAGCCCCTTCATTGGGTACATCATCGCCATGCACAGGAAGATGGTGAGTAGTTCAATTTGAAGAAGTAAACAAAATATTTTCAATACTTGTAAAGATGAGAGTTTGTAGAACACCGTACATGGTGGAGACACAGCTCTCATTGTGACTTACGTGTGTTGGTGTCTCTCTCTCAGATGCGCACAGAGTTGTACTTCCTGTCATCTCAGAAGAACCGGCCCAGTCTGTTCGGCATGCCCCTTATAGTTCCCTGCACTGTCCACACCAGTAAAAAAGACCTGTATGACGCCGTTTGGATCCAAGTGTCCCGGCTGGCCAGCCCGCTGCCCCCACAAGAAGCCAGCAACCACGCCCAGGACTGGTACACTAACAGTCTTCTCTGTTCACCTGACATTTGTTTGTATATTTCTCACTTTTGACTGAGCTACATATGGGTCAGCAGTCTCTCGCTTCCAGCTTTTGTGTAAGCTGGATTAAACATGCCCCAAAGCTATGCTAGAGTGTCATTATTATAGTTTCCCCCCTTTCTTTGAACCATGCAGTGACGACAGTATGGGCTACCAGTACCCCTTCACTTTACGGGTAGTGGGTAAGGACGGCAACTCATGTGCCTGGTGTCCCTGGTACAGGTAAGACACATGTTTGAAAAAGAAGAGTAATCTTATTTGGTTTGTTTTGATCACATTTTAAATAATAAATAATTAATTTATGTGACAAGCAGAAACACAATTGGGTTAATAAAAAGTGTCTTCTTGTCCTAGAATTAAAAAGTTTTCAGAAGGGAGATGTTAAGAACACATATGCAGGTGTGTGCTGTAGCAGTACCTGGGTTCCTGTGTCTTTCCAGGTTCTGTCGCGGCTGTACAATAGAATGCGCAGAGGACAGAGCCTCTGTCGGAAATGCCTATATAGCTGTGGACTGGGACCCGACTGCCCTGCATCTCCGCTACCAGACCTCTCAGGAGAGGGTGAGACACACGCACTCTCTCTCCTTGTCTCTCCTTGTCTCTCCAGCTAAGTGCAAATTATAATTTAATTAGACACATATATGAACTGATAAGAATATGTCTGTGTCTGACGTATTTACTTACGACTCACAACAGTCTTTACAGTATTAGTTTAATAAAGTGACTCTGTGTTTGAGTCACTTTATTGAACAGAACCACTCGGGCTGAGTTCATATGCTTCACTACCAAATATTTTATTTCTCTCTCTGAGCACTTTTTGCGGATGTTCTGCAGTTTCTTCTCAAATGATAAACTAATAAATGCTGATGGATTTTTATGGATTGACAGTAGATAAAGTGTTAAAATAAGCACCATCTTTCTCAGCTGTTTTTCTTCCACAGCACTGGAAGTTATTTACTGTTACTACAAATTTTCACCTTTGAGAATTTGTCAAACAAATCTGGATTAAACCCTCACACCGACGATATTTACGACAACATGTTCAAAACTGTTTTAAAATACTTTTTCTTAGTTGAGTATTTGAACTTTATCAAAATTTTTAGTGTGTACTTAGTAATTTTACTTGAGTAAAGAGTTTTCAGTGGTACCTCCATTTGTAGGGGAGTACTTCTGATTTCTAAATATTTTTTATGCTCCAACTGGAAACAATGCTGTCGCAACAGAAACTTTATCTGCTCATAAGATAAGATAATCCTTTATTAGTCCCACAAGGGACTGGGAAATGTGCATCGTCACGGCAGAAAGTGGACAGTGCAAGATAAAAAGCAGCAAAAGATAAATAAAAAATAGAATAAAAACTATACCAACAGAGCAAGTGAGATTACTAAATTTGCTAAAAAGCTCTGATGGTTATGGATTTGACCACATGACTAAAGATTCAGAGCTGACTCTGACCCCTGCTAAGAAAGTTAAAGTAAGTAAATAGAAACCGTGTTAGGTTGCAGACAGCAGACAGCATCTTTTCAGACTTTATGTTCTTTATATCTGAAGCTGCTCCTAGTTGCATTTGATCAAGACACAAGCAGAAACATCTATACATAATACATCTTTATCTAAGTCACTGTCATCTCCACTGTGGTTTACCTGCAGATCGTGGAGGAGCACTGCAGTGTGGAGCAGTCCCGTCGGGCCCAGGCTGAGCCCATCAGCTTAGACAGCTGTCTGAAAGCCTTCACCAGTGAGGAGGAGCTGGGAGAGGACGAGCTCTACTACTGCTCCAAGTGCAAGACCCATCGGCTGGCCACTAAGAAGCTGGAGCTATGGAGGCTGCCACCCATTCTGGTCAGTGTCACACTGAATCAGGCCGAAGCTCTGCTGTCACAGCTTTGTGTGTGTGTGTGAAGCTCACCATGTTGTTTTCATTAGCGTGTAATGTTTGTATTGGGGAGTAAGTGGACATATGTTATTTCCAGATTGTCCACCTGAAACGCTTCCAGTTTGTTAACGGTCGCTGGATCAAATCCCAGAAGATTGTGAAGTTTCCGCGGGAGAATTTTGACCCTAGCGCCTTCCTGGCTCCCAGAGACCTGGAGCAGCACTGCTTACACTCCCACAGCGAGAGTGAGGATCTGCTTCGTATTGGTGAAGACAACCTGTCCTCCATCTCTGCCCCTGCTGGCTTTTGCAACCTCCCCAAAGGTACTACATGACAGACTGTGAAACAAAATGAATTGTAAATTATCAGAGCAGTTTATCGGCTGCAGAGGAAGTGTCTCTTTAACTCTGCGGTTTTTCTACAGCCTCCCCTGCCTCTAGCAGGAAGTCAGCACCTTCTCTCAGCCGCTCCAGCAGCCCCTCAAGCAGCCCAAAGACCGGCAGCGGAGGTCGCAGACCAGGTCGTCTTCGCCTGCCTCAGCTGGGCAGCAGACACCGCCTCTCTAACAGCAAGGAGAACCTGGAGGCAGCTACTAATCCAGAGGCTGAGCCCCGGGAGAGCACACCACAGGCAGACACAGAGGCAAGTGCAGCAGGCCTTTCTGGATCAGGAGAGGGGATCGTATCTGAATCGTGTGGTACTGAAGCATCCAGCAGCCACTGTGACGTGGTGCTGATGAACGGCGACAGCAATGGGCTGAGCTCAGACTGCAGCACTGAAAGCAGCGTGGACCCTGACAACTCACTGCTGCAGCACAGAGAGATGTGTCTGGATGCCATCTACAATCTCTATGCAATATCAGTAAGTTGCTGTCATACAGTATTTCTAGTAGGGTCTCTGAAACCAGTCTAAAATATTTTTCTGGTTTCTCTCCTCAGTGTCATTCAGGAATCATGGGAGGAGGCCACTATGTGACGTATGCCAAAAACCCGAACAGGAAATGGTACTGCTATAATGACAGCAGCTGTAAGGTAAAACAGCAAGACAGTTTATATTAATATTTCATTTCATAACTACATTTTACTTTTTCATTCCCATGAATAACCAGCCAGACATCCAATATTACACCCATACAGTGTCTGTAACAAGTATAAATGTTCTAGTGATGGAAAGTACTTAAGTCCCGTATTAAGTACAAGGAAACACTTTACAATAAGGGTGCATTCATTAACACTATCTAATGCAGTAATTAGCATTACCAACAGCTACATAATAATTAACTAATGCTAGCTAAGGTATTGCCATCTACATTACTTCTGTCTGTTAACTTACTTAATTACTTGAGCAGAATGAACAATTTATTAATGCTCTTCATGAAAACCCCTTATTGCACAGTTGTAAAAGTGTATTGATTAAGGTTGAAACGTTTCACAATTCATCCGAATCGCTTCGTCGGTTCTAAACATAAGAAGAGCAATGAGGTGTTGGCCTGGATGACTGAGAATCTTCTTAGATGTGTATTCATTAGGTAACACTTTATAATACATCAGGGTAATGACTAAGCATTGCTTAAGCATAATCACACATTTATTAATGCTATTTGTGACATTCTGTTACTTAATGTTGATTATTGCATGACCTAACTGTTAGTTAATGGCTGTTACTTTCTTTAATGTTATTGCTGTAGTTATAAATTGTTATGTATAAGCTAACACCAGAGTTAATATGAAAGCCATAAATATATGATTAGTGGATTAGTAGGTTAGTTAACTATTACTTAGTTCTTAGTTATTGTTTATTTTGGCATTAACTAACGTTAGTGAATGAACCATTCATGTTAAGTGTACCATAAAATGTGCATATTATTTGTACAGTACTTCGAAGTATTTCCATTTTCTGCTGCCTCCTACTTTTACTCTTTCAGAATCAAATCATTTATTTCTCTTGATTTTTTTGATAACTATAGTTGGTAGTTACTTTTTAGAATCAGGTGTGAAATTCACAAGATATCCGGCAGTATGTGAAGTAATGCAAACAATAATTACTCAATTCAAATTGTGTGGTTATCACCCAATGTATAAGGTGTTAAAATAAGCTCCATTGTTAGCAGTGCAATATTAAAATCATGAACATAATGATCTAGTTTAGTGATTTAGCTGTAGCCGCACTCCAGTAATAGTGCTGTTTAATTTCTATAATGTAACCCTATCACAGAAAGCATTCATTCATGCTGATAAATCTGCTTTTTATGCTGTCTCACTTATGTAGCAGCACACTTGCAAGTTCAAGTAAAACACCGTAGAGTATTGTTTTTTTCAGGAAGTGCACTCTGAAGAGATTGACACCGACTCGGCCTACATCCTCTTTTACGAACAGCAGGGTGTCGACTACTCCCAGTTCCTGCCAAAGATTGATGGCAAGAAGATGGCCGACACCAGTAGCATGGACGAAGACTTTGAGTCAGACTACAAGAAATACTGTGTCCTCCAGTGATTGCCCGCTCGTCTTCCGTTCAGCCAGCACTACACTTGCTTTTTGCTCCCTCCTGCTGTTGTGAGCAGGTCGCAGAAGACATTTAGTCAGACTGTCTGCATTGCAGCACTTTCTACACTTGATTTCAAACATAATTTAAAGGCAAAAGTTTTTTGCCGAGAAAACCGTGAAGCCCCAGTGAAAGCACTTCAACTGGTGCACTTTGATGAGCCCGACAAAACAAACCCCTCCTGCCGCCCCAATGCGAACAGCGCTCACAGGAAAACACGTGTAACATATACTTGCATACTAACGCATCTCGGAATGTACGCCATGAAGGCAAATTCATGAAGTGATGTTGTTCTGTTGTTGTGCATTTATCACTTGTGATGTCAGAATGGAAAAAAAAAAAAAAAAAGATCATTTACACCTGGTATTAACGCGTGGTCTGAACTTAGGTATGTCACCCAAAGAAGGAAAACAATGAGACCACACGATATAGGTGATCAGGTGTAAATGCAAGGCCAACGATTGGATGCTGATTGAGTTATAATTGTCAAGTGTAAACGGGGCCCTCGAGTGGGGAAAGAGTAGTTAGTTGGTGTCATATTTGATGCCACAGGTCAACCAATGTTGAACTTTCATATCTAGTGTACTAGATACTGTGGTGAGCTTTTAAAAACTGGTTCTCCAAAGGTTTTTTTAGCGATAGTGTCACTAAGGACACTACAAGTCATTCGCTACCTCATCGCTTCCTGCAGTGCGTCAGCCAATTGTTCCCTAAGTCTGTGACAGTATTATTAATAATAATAATAATTAAATGCTTCCTTCATGTGTTGGAGATAAGGTACTAACATTTCAGGAACCCCACCCCCAAAAACAGTTTTCCCTCTTTTTTTGGATACGTGGCGCAGGTCCCGATGTCCACATGAAATTAGGCATTCTTGCCAAAACTGTGTTTGATCCTGCAGCTGCCAAATACAAGTGGTGATTTTTGCAATGTTGACCTGGGTGTGTCCAGAACCTCTGTATGATGTGTAGAACAGGTGCCATGCTTTCAAAAGGCAAATGCTTAAAGACTAATATATACAGGATGCTTTTTTTAATTCTGCAAATGCATTGTTTTTATAAAAAGAATATTTTATTGGTTTGTTTTTTTTCACAGGGCAAGCTTCAGGAGCCACTTCAGGAATAGATATTTAACTCAAATGTGCACCTACACGACATGCACCTTTACCTGCTGTAGTCATCAACTGTAAAACGTTCACAGTAAGAAACCAGAAAACGCTCGGACATAGAGGATCACCTTTTTGATTTTACCTTCATTTGAATTTTATATTAGTAAATAAGTAAGTTATTAGAACACTTCACCCATGTAGCAGTGCACTCCTTTAACACCATTGGACTCATGATGGCTCAAAATCTGGCACCTACATTACCCTCAGTGCAGCTCAATTTCTACAACTCAAAAACATTTCAATCACACATTCAAGTTTTACTCTTTCAGTAGTCGTTGTCTGGGGCTCGGTCAGATTAGATATGTCAGACAGCTCCCACGTTAGCCACAAAAGCTTTTCTAGTTCTTTCTCGCATATACTAAAATTAACCAAACAAATGTGTGTGCGAGGAAAAAGCAGGGCTTTGCTCCCCCCCCCAAGCAAGCAGTCAAGCAGTCATTAGCAGGAGAGCTCATGGGTGTGGTTGGAATTGTGTGTGTATGTGTGTGGGGAGGGGGTCAGTTGTAACCACACCCATCAGTGATGTCGTGGAATCCACCTGAACATCACTGCAGTGAAGTGAAAATGTCAACAAAAAGGGCTGAGTGCTGCCACTTCACAAAACACCTCAATGTTGCCAGAAATGAGGTTTGTCGATGAAATCTGATTTAGGAGGCGGCACCGGGACACATCTCTTTGGAAGCTTTCACTTTACTAACTGGCCAAAGCAGGATTCACAGTAGGGTGACTCCTCACGTTGTGGCTCTGCTGTAATAGGGGGGCCTAGACAGGACTATTAGGGCTTTTTGACCGACAGACAGACTGTTTTTGTTCTTGTTCGTAGAAGACAAAAATAAATTTGGTTCGGAACCTATAATTCTGGTTTTCAGTGAGAACCATATCCCAAGTACTGAACTGCAAAACCCAAAATTGCAGCTGTAACATGTGATCCACCATGTTGGCTGTTGTTGCTGGTATGTTGTTCTGTGTCATGTCCGGTTCTGCTGCAAAATGCATTATTGATCCGCTTCAGGATAAACAAGTACAGAACTGTCTCTCTGTTGGTCAGAAAGCGCTGGTAACCTTAGTGATAATTCAGGGTGACATGGAGACTGTGTTCAGTTGATGTTTGAAATGATTTGCCCTTTTGGTGTTGTTCCTCTGAAAATTAACTAATCCTATAAAACTTCTTTCCGTTTTCCATAAGCTTACCTGCTCCTTCCATTAAGCTTCTAGGAAATAATTAGGACACTTCTTATTGCTATAATATAGCGTTAACAAAGCCTGTGTCCCTGGTGAATAGATCATCTGATGTCAGATGGTGTTCACATCTGTAACAGCTTCTCTACATAACTGCACCAACACTTCATTCAGGTTTTAGTTTTTCATTGCTCTGGATCTAAATACGGGATTCGCGTTCATTCTGAACTCTGTCCCTGAAGGTTTCATGTGTTGTGATTGTTGAGGTTCATTTCAAACGTTTGGCTGTGCAGAGTTTCCTGCCTGCTGGTGTAGCACGCGAGGAGCTCGTCCCGCGCTGAGCTCAGTCTAATCACTGTGAACGGACGGCAGTTCCCCCGCAGGAGGTGAATAATATATTCACCTCCTGTTTTCTTTTTTTTTAGCTGCTGTGTCATTATGGATGTATTCAGAAGAGAGAATCTGTCACTGGATGAAATGAAACTTTTTATGTTTGTTTAACAAATGGAGATGTACAGATGATATTAACGTTTGCTTGCCCAGCTCTTCTCCCCCCCCCCCCCCCACCTTTGCACCGAGCTGTAGTTCGTGTCCATGTTTGTCACCACATGGCTCAAAGGGAAAATTTTATTTGTTGAGTACCCAGTTTAATGGTTGCTTCGTTTAAAGGTGCAAGAGCTGTCAACTTTTCTCAAACCTGTGTGATGCTAATGCTAAGCTTACCACACCTGTAGCTTTACCTGTGTTAGCAAAGATGTTGAAAGTTGAGGTTAATTTTAGCACAATTTTCCTAATGGAGGGGGCGAAAGATTCCCTGCCCGCACGGAACTGAGCTTTGCTGCTGAAAGTCATCCTGTAAAACAGAGGGCTAACAAACCTTCTCCCTCACCAGATGCCCCTCTGCCCCGACCTCAGAAGAGTAGTTCAGTGCAATTGACTACTGAGCTGTCTGTCAGTGACTGTAGCCTCTTTTTATTCAAGTTCATTTCTGTCCGATCTGAACCAGACGTGTTAATTTAAAGAACTTTTTTTTTGTATGGTGTTTATTGAAAGAAAGTGACATTGCACTGACGTGAAAACATGTACATAAAAATATGTTTTGTAAATAAGCCAATTGAAACTATGTATTTGAATATGAACTGTACAAAATCCTGTACTTGTAGCTGTATATGGAGTGAAACCATTGATCTGTAACAAAATATTCAAGCAACAAATTAAATTCTGCAGAGGAAATGACTCCGGCACAGTGGAGTTTGTCTTTATTTGGATCCTGAATAATCCATGTTTTAGATGCAGTCGTGTTGGGTGGTGCACAGCGAGCAGCTCTAGACTGATGGAGCTTGAAACACATTTGTGTTGCTTTTTGTGACTGTTACTATGTTGGAGCCTACAGTATGATGTGGTTTTGCTAACGGCTCTAAAAGGCACTCTGTTGTGGGTGTGAGTTCCACTTAAGCGATGTAGTCATGCTGCTATTCACAGCTAACGTTAGTGTTTGTCTGAACTGTATTTAGCTGAGCCCTAAATAAAGCTGAGCCCACGTTTAGAATACTGCCGCTGTGGAGTAGTAAATCTCATTCTGGTCTCTCCTCCGGCACTCGACAGACCTTTTAACACATTCAGCAAAGCGTGAGCAGCACAAACCAGTAGTTTTTTTATGTGGTGTGGTCCTCTACAGAATGGAAGACAAGTTTGAATCAATCCCATGAGGTGGGTACCACCCACAGTTGGAGCCTTTTTATATGAAGTTCACCGAAGTTCCTTATTAAGAGGAGATTCAGATGTACAGTGTCATCTGGGCTAAACTCCTCCACACTGATGTGCAGGCCTGATAAACAGTTGCCGGAAATGTTTATTGAAGTTACTGCCTCAGACGAGGGTCACAGCTGTTTCTGTTTCTCTCTTGTTTATCAGGATTCTTATTATCTAGTTTTGGGACTTGCATGAAAATCTGCTGGTGTTTTAGCTCCTATTTATGCACGTTCACAAACCTTGACTCTGTCCACTGACTCGTTTAGCTCAAAGTGCTGCTGTGCCTCTGAAGAGCTGCTAGACTCTCTGCTTTGTTAATAATGCTAATCACGTCGTTACCCCTGACCTACATGTCTAGACAGAATGCAGCAGGTCTATCCAAATGTTCAGGTCCATTGTAAGGATTTTTGGTGTAATGAAATCATTTCTTTTAGCTTTTCAGACAGCTCCCTGGTCTTTGACATGTTTTCTACTCTCCAGTTTTAACACCTGCACAGGTGACATTTATATTAGCATCATATCAAAAGCTAATTCAGAGTCATTCCCCAAAACTCAGCTGTGTCCTGCAACAGTTTGGTAGCATTTCATATTAATATTTGATGCAGCAATATTAAGTAGGGGCTAATAACACTCACATTTTATAGGTCATCATCTAATGTCCATACATAATGGGATGAAGATGTGTGCCTCTGTGCGCCACCACAGTGAAACACTGTGACTGTCATATTTCAGCTGAGCTTTGATGTCAGTGAACACAGTTCAGTCTTCAGTGTGTTGACAGTCCTGCTGTATCATGTGATACGATACAGTGTGCATCTACAACACCTCCCGCCACTGTTCATTTCCTCTGCTAATGTTGTGGTTGACACACGGTGAGAGCAACTCTACCATCGCTGAGCAGCTCCACACAGAATAAACACAGGACTCCAGCCAACCTGTTCCACCTGCTCTCTGATCAGCGTCGGTGAAATGTAAAGGATGGACTTGATCAAAGTTCACCAGCAGACAGGTAGAGCTGTTTTAGAATGTAACAGAACATTTAATGTGCTCCTTCCTGCCTTCTTTGTATCATTCGGGTTGTATTTTAAGACAGATGCTCTTTGACCTGCTGGTGTCCGAGCAGTGACTGATGATGAACGGTAAATTAAAGATTACTGGAAGTGATTACTGGAGCTTCACATGTAACATTTACATCCAGATCGATTCACGTACACATGGTGAGATCAAATTGGAGCTGACTCTTTCTGTCCTCTCAACTTTTTCAGGTCTTTGCTATTTCTTCATTGGGCTTCTTTGCTTCATCGTCATCCTGTTCACCGCGCTGGGGCTCATGTGTCTCAGAAAGTAAGAGAAGCTGAAATAAAGTGCATTTCTATGTATTTAAGACTAGGCCAATGTACAGTAAACCTGCTATGATGAGTCGTACTCAGTGTAAGATCCTGCAGGTTTTCACAGTAATAGACAGATGTTTTTACTAAGCTTGTCATAGCAGGTGTAACTATCACCATTAGTAATGTCTCTATTCCAGGTAAGAAGATTTGCCTCGGAGGCAACATGCACAGCACATGAATAAATAACCGCAAATAGAACATGTTGGTGCTATTCGCTGTGGTTTTCCTGCTGTGTCAAAGTGTCCACTGTTAAAATGACCCACACTGTGAGTTTGTGGTAAAGTCATCACACGCTAACCTATTTTCAGTTATGATTGGCTCGACACGTAAGTGGTCCAGATCTAAGAATGGCAAAGCGGACTGTGTGTGTGTGGGTGTGTGTGTGTGGGTTTATACTTCCTCACATCCTCTTTTTCTGGTTCCTGGTTCTGTCCTGCCTGTTCTTTTGATTCATTAGCTGAGCAACAACTTGAGCAAACTTCTTCAGAAAATTGAACTGATTAGTTTTTTATGTTCAAATGTCAGAGGTCACTTGACCTCACATCTATCCATCTTGTCAATACTACATTACAGGAACACGTGGAGGGCATTTCACAGGGACACATATATGAACTGATAAGAATATGTGTGTGTCTGACGTATTTACTTACGACTCAAGTCACAACAGTCTTTACAGTATTAGTTTAATAAAGTGACTCTGTGTTTGAGTCACTTTATTGAACAGAACCACTCGGGCTGAGTTCATATGCTTCACTACCAAATATTTTATTTCTCTCTCTGAGCACTTTTTGCGGATGTTCTGCAGTTTCTTCTCAAATGATAAACTAATAAATGCTGATGGATTTTTATGGATTGACAGTAGATAAAGTGTTAAAATAAGCACCATCTTTCTCAGCTGTTTTTCTTCCACAGCACTGGAAGTTATTTACTGTTACTACAAATTTTCTTTGCCATAATTTTCACCTTTGAGAATTTGTCAAACAAATCTGGATTAAACCCTCACACCGACGATTTTAACGACAACATGTTCAAAACTGTTTTAAAATACTTTTTCTTAGTTGACTATTTGAACTTTATCTAAATTTTTAGTGTGTACATAGTAATTTTACTTGAGTAAAGAGTTTTCAGTGGTACCTCCATCTGTAGGGGAGTACTTCTGATTTCTGCTCATAAGATAAGATAATCCTTTATTAGTCCCACAAGGGACTGGGAAATGTGCATCGTCACGGCAGAAAGTGGACAGTGCAAGATAAAAAGCAGCAAAAGATAAATAAAAAATAGAATAAAAACTATACCAACAGAGCAGTACACGGTAGTACACTATACAAACAATCTAGAAATATAAATATGTGTGAGTGTGTTAAAAAATATAAATGTCTATGTATATGTAAACTTACATTTAGAGTAGACTTTGTAACTCAGAGTGTATGTATATCAGAAAACAAAAATAAGTTTTACACGCAGGACATTTCCTTGCAGATATCGCTCTATGGCTCGTACCATTCAAGAGCTGCAGAGCAGCAAGTTGCCGTCGGTTCCTGTCCCTCCGCCATGCCCAGCTGTGGAGGAGGTGCCCCCTTTCGTCCCCCTGCGGCCGACCACCACATTCAGGCCTCCTACCAGGAGGCTGTGGAAAGCGCGGGACCACGTACCGCTGGTAAATCCAGGTCTTTGTGGCATCACGTGATAGAAATATTTCCAGCTTTGAGATATTTGATATATTTAAGGAGCACTTGATTTCTGCTACCAGTCAGCTGAAAACATCAAAGGAAACCTCACATGCATGATGGGGTGAGGTGAAAGTTAACTGTAGCTGACACCGAGTCATTTCACCAGTGTAAATGTACAATGTTAAAAGCAGCAGACATGATATCATATCTGTAGCTCAGTACAGAGCAAACTACAGACAGCTGCCTTTCAGCGGGTTTGTGGCCTGGGTGGTGTTGCCTGCTGGTCCTCTCAGTGTCCTGCTATAATCAACAGCCGTTGTATGAATATTTAATGTTTTCTGTCAAAGGGTCCTTCTTTCTCAAAGTCAGACCTGAACCTGCTGCAGCTGATCAAAGCAGGGAAGGAGGGCATCTACTATCAGGCCAGGATGAATAAAGGGACATGTAAAGGCCACAACATGTTCACCTGCAAGATCAGCAAGGAAGGTACTAACATCTTGCTCTGGAGTTTTAGCAGCTCACAGTGCAACACGTGGTGTATCTGACACCTAATGTAAAGGTAGAGGAGGCGTAAACAAGTGGTGGAAATGTGGAAACGGAAACTTTTTAAAAAACAGCATATTTGATGAAGTTGCTTCAGTTTAGGATTCCAGACTTTCTTTACTGTCTGTTCATCACCAAGTATGCAGCGTGATAGCTACCAGTGAGTCAGATGACACACCAATACCTCTGGTCAGGATGTTCAAGCTGTGGTAGGAAAGTGTGAAGGGGAATATCAGCCCACATCTCCTTCTTCATCAGTGACCTTTTGACGCCTAAACCCTGCTGTCAAATGTTTCTGACTGCAAAACGTACTTAGAAATCACACAGAATACAGACGTCAGTGGATTTACTTTTATTTTTAAGGTCATTCTGCTCCAAAAGGAGTTTCAGTATCCTGCGGTACAGTCACATCATTAAGAAATGTGCGGCGGCTCTGTCCTCATGTGTCTTAAAGGAAAACTGCGTATGTTACTGTATAATCAGACAAATCTATGGGCTTTTATTTTGAAAGGTCAGTGTACATTTATGTCCAAACCAAACAGCACTGTGGATCCAAAAACACTTGTGCACATGTGCATTTGATGCTGTGTATTTTGTCCCTTGAGGCGTTCGCGCCAAGCACCTGGACACGGAGGTTTCCATCATGAGGAAACTGGTTCACCACAAGAACATCCTGCAGTTACTGGACTGGAACACGGCTCAGGGTGAGAGACGTGTACTGTACACACACAGTGTTATTACTCTGTTCCTCTGTGAGTGTGTCTGATAGTGTTTTGCTTTGAGCAGAGCCTTACATGCTGATCATGGAGTATGTAAACTATGGAACTCTGAGGACCTACCTGCAGGCCAACAGAAGCGACCTGAGTGCGGATCCTGAGCTGCAGAGCCTCCTCACCATCGCCTCGTACCACATCGCTCTGGCTTTGCAGCACCTGCGCTCCAAGATGGTAACATCACAGACCCAGCTGCATGGTGCTGAATCATGTTACCAGTTATCCTCACTGACACTCCCACACAGACCTGCTCAGTAGTCTCAGTGTGGTCTCCCCTGCAGATCGTGCACTGTGACTTGGCTCTGAGGAACATCATGGTCAGTAAGTTTCCCTGGGAGGTGAAGTTGGCAGAGTTCAGCCTGGCCCGAGACTTAACGCGCATAACGAGCTGCCGCAGCAGTCGCTGCAAAAACCCACGGGTAAGACAGATATCACCCACACACTACTGACGGTATTGTTATCACTGGGATTTCACTTTTACTAAGTTCATGCTGAGCAGACACTTGAATCATGTGTCATCTCTCTCATCAGTTCTCGTGTCACCTCGGAGACATTTTCTACTGCTTGGCTCACATCATTGTTTAATGTTTCACTACACTTTATGTGACACTTTTTCATTACAACTTATCACATACAGTATTACTCTGTTTCATACTGTGTGGTTTTAAATTACACTTCTGATCCCTCCTCATGTCACTTTGATTTATATCTGACTTGGAATGTCTGGTTTCAGTGTCAGTGAGCTGTCAGATTTCGTCACATTTCTAAAAGAACATTTTCCTCTGTGTCTAACTTGTGCAGCAGCGTGTGCCGCTCCGCTGGTACCCCCCCGAGTACTTCAAGAACAACTATTACAGCTTCAAAGGAGACGTGTGGGCATTTGGTATTGTGTTGTGGGAGATGCAAACATTTGGTGAGTCGGTGGCTCGAGTCATGACAAGTCTAGCATGTGGCATATGACAAATGATGGGGTGTGTGAGGGGACTCACACCCCTGGCTTTTTCCTTGAGAAGTAATTTATCAATACAGTGGAGGTTTTGTGGTGTTTACAATCAGTGTATTATATATACATAAATATATACAAGCATATTTACTGCTTAGTGTAAAACCAGGGATACCTTTCTGTTACATTAAATATTTACATTTTATAAACATCATATTTCTCATTTCAGAAAGAACAACTGTACTTTTTTACATCACTACATTTCTCATTTACAGTTAGTTAATTTAGCAATTTTTATTCTATTTCCATTCTATGAAAACCATGTATCTCTGATTATGGTTGTTTAACTTTATTTTATTTTATTTATTTTTAAGTATTTAAGCTAAATAAACAATAATATAATTTATTAGCACTGACAGGGACAGTATTTGTTATAATACCAGTAATTTTTTTTTTATTAAACTTTAACATTTTTATACTATACATAAGTAAAATTTTTACACGGGTCATTTTTCACAGGGGTGTACTCACGTTTGTTGCCAGTGGTTTAGACATAGCTGTGTTTTGAGTTATTTTCAGGGGAAAGCAAATTTACACTGTTATATGAGCTGTAGACTGACGACTTTACTTTGTATCAAAGTGTCATATATTCAGGGTTGTCCCATGAAAAGATAGAATAAAATATTTACTGTATTTCTACAGTGTAGTAGTGGTACTTTAACTAGTACTTCTTTCTCCGTTGTCAGTAACATAGTGGGAACACAGCTTTACTTTTATGTAAACTTCACATTTTCAGGTACATTACCATACCCAAACATGGAGACGTCAGAATCAGTGGTTCACCACATCTGCACTGGTCATAAAAACATGAATCCTGAAGGCTGCAGACAAGAGATGTAAGTCAGAAGTCGCTGAATAAAATCATGTGATGTGCTGTAAAATTAACACTTTTGTGAGTGCAGCCAATGAAGTATATTTTTACTGCTGCTTTAACAGCTTTTCTTCTGTAGCTGTTCGAGGTTGATGATGGATCATCGATCAGATTTTAATTGAACAGCATTCACTTAACTTGACTAACTGCTTTTGATCACATTAACTGAGCACAACTTTCTCTGAGCCTCTACTTCTTAGTATAATGTTGTCATTATCAAGCGTGACAGTTCAGTCCTTGTATTTCCTTGTATTTTCATTGAAAGACTTCACATCATGCAAGAGTGCTGGCTGGAGCCGTACATCCAGAGACCGTCGTTCACAGACATTGTCCGCATGCTGGAGGACATCATGGAAAGTGATGCAGTAAGCAGCTGGAGAGAGCATTTTTAACATTTATTCTCATTATTATGTACTTGATTAAAGTCCATTATCCATTATCAGAGATGCTAGAAAATAATTATTCTGTACATATGCAAATTAAGCAGATGTGACGTGTATTTTAACAGGTCAAACAAAGCATGGATTCTATATGTGATGGGCACTATCTGCCTTTTCAATACAACAAGTCACACAATACAAAAGTTCGAGTAGTGGTGGTTGAAAAAGATTTTCTGTTCTCTTTTTTACAGGACTATGTGGATGTTGAGAGTCCCGAGATTGTGGTGAAAGATGAGGCTGAATATCATGAAGCTAAAAGTCCAGAATCACCCTGTGTAGACACATTTACCAAAGCACCAGAATAAGTATTGTACTGTACTGGACATTTTTAAAATAGTAGGAATAGCTTTTTAGGCTAATTATGTGCTGCAGCTGCTGTATGGTCACATGGAAACATCCCATAGGGGCACAAATAAAAGCACAACGTCTCAGGGATAAGAATAATAATAGTGTACATATATTAGATGTTGTTGGATGGCACTGTAAAAAATAATCACGTTGTATATTTTTATATCTGGTGTGTCAGTAAACTGCCATAGAGCAGCAAAATCTCTGTATATGTTTATATTCCATAATAAATCTTGTTATTATAATTATTTTTCCTCATAACATTAGTGTACCAGGAACACAGGTTTATTTAGCAACTAAATCTATATTTAAATTAACAATGTGTCATCAATGTCTGTATAACAAAAGGTGCATCAACATAATACTGAAGTAAAAAGAACATGCAACTCGTACAGTCATAGAGATTTGTGTGCTGTAATGCTGACGATGTACAGTAAATGCTGTGAAATAAGTAAAAAGAGTTCAAGCCAGTGTGTTTCATATTTGACATCTCTACACACACTGGTAACATCTTTACTTATCTTATGTCCCTCGTGTACATTGTGTAATGCATGATTTCTGCAAAATGTTGTCCTGAAGACAAACTTTGACATTCAGTCTGCCTAATAAAAAATATTTTAAACTTTGTTGTTTCTGTAATGAAACTGTCTAATGACGACTTCTGAAACAGGAAGACCACAAGTTTCTGCACAACGTTCAAGCAGCAGACACAGTAGGTGCAAGGAAACCACTACTGAGGGACCAGTGACGAGAAATGAAGTGTAGAGGCAAAGAAACAGGAGGAATGGTCTGTACAGATCACAGACTGCTAACGAGAGGGTCAGTGTTTCATCTTGATGTGTCAACTTTCACCAGAAGTGATTCTTTCTGGAACCTCTCTGGGTCTTATTGCCTTTCCCTAACACCGATCTTATGGCCTAACCCTAACCATCTTTTTCTTAGAGAGACACTAGACCCACTAGTGTAGTGGAGCCTGGAGAAGTTGGTCTACTGTAAACTTATCACACGGGTTCTTTCAAACTTGCAAAGCCAAAAAAAACGTAGAAACATTGTTATAGACAGTGACATGTTAAGCTGCATATTCAGATCACACTAGAAAGGTCCAGTAGTAATTACACACCGTCAGTTGTGCTGTCTGATGTCAGGAACTAACTCTGTGAAATAAACATATGCGGGTTATGTTAATTTCGTACCCCATACCACAAATATAGTCTCTGTTCATTGTTTTAGTCTGTGGGGTGAGGAGAGTTGTTAGTGAACTGAAACAGTTTGCAGATATGACTGATCGCATAAGACCAATTCAAGATGAGCCTAGAGATTTGTTTATTTTTATTTGATATTAAAACAGACCGAAGATATTCAAAGATCCAGACTAGATTTTTAAGCAGTTAAATCAATTATTGTGGAAAAAAATATTAAACAAAGTAGAGTTATTGTAAATGTCTTAATGTGGGACTCCACTGCAAACTGTCTGTAGCAATGTCTAGGAACTGGTGGACTGTTTGCTCATTGGCAGCAGGTCTTGTACCCGTGTTGTTTGCTGAATTTACCAGATACCTCTACTGACTAGTGAGCAGGGCTACTGGGCAGACATCAAGCAACAATAACAGCACATTTACAACACCACGTGTACATATAACAGAAAGCAGACGCTTCTCACTAAACATGAAGAAGGTTTTAGGTTTTAACTGACATTATCTCACCACTGCACCATTCATTTAGTGAATTATCATAATGCTTGGTCAGATGATGACATTGGGCACATATAGTAAAAAATGACTTTTTTTTTATTATCAGCTTCACTGTGAAGATTAGAGGTTAGAGACTAGTTACTTTGTGGATGTAGATTCTCAACAAAACTCGAAGGTAATAAGAAAATGTAACCTAATTCTTATGGATTAATCTTTCAGTACATAAAGTTTGAAACAGTCCAGTGATGATCCAGAGACAGAATATGCTATTACTTTTGGTACTTACTTTAGTACTTTAAGTAGTATGCAGTTCTACTTAATAGCTGAACATTTTCACATATGTGGAACAAATCTGAACTGACTTGTACATCCATAAAACAGTCATCATTAAATGATAATCATTATCAATAATCAATCAGATTGATACCCAGAGAAATCACTTTCTGGGTGGAAGTTTTTACACTCAAAGTGTTGACACATTTAAAACATTTAAATAAAAACAAAATATATTTTTTAAATTCTACATTCATTTTCTGTACCGATTTTTTATTTTGTTCCATTGATTTCATTTGATTTCCCCTGCACAAATGACAAGAACATTGTAAAATCACAGACATTAATTTGTGACCATGGTATCCACTACTCTACATCTGCGCAGACCTCAGTTCTGTGGACACAGGGTCCGCGAGCCAATAGAAGACATGAGGTGTTTCATTTCCTTTAGCTGAGATACATTAAAGAGTGAATTTATGTTCAGCTATTATTGTCGAACTACTAAATGTTTTAGGACACATCTGTTTAACTCATCATTTATTGTGTCACATAATATTTGATGGTGATTAGCTAAATGTTAGCTTTATAAGAATTAAAGTATTGAGAAGAAAACTGTAATTTTATTTCCTCTGAATGTGCTGGTTTCTTGCTACAGAACACAGACATATGAAGTAGGTTAGCTGTTGACTAGAAATCCCTCAAAGGGTGAATGAAGGAATTAAAAATGTTACATTTCAACATATGTTTATCATATTTAGCTGAAGGCTAAATGAGTTGGATTTTATGTAGGGTCCTCTGCTGGGTGGTTAGGGTTAGGGTTAGGCCAGGCATGCTTTGAGTGCATTTTAGTTAGCATTAGCTAATGATACCAGCTAGCATTGCACATCTTAAAGACACATGTTTTAAGTTGTTTTTAAACACAAACACAGTTCACCTCATTATAAAAGAAATTCAATGCAGCCATAAAAGTAGCAATGTGTTTTATTTTGTAGTCTGAAACAGGAATCTGGGTGTCTTCTCTGATTGGTTTCCAGTGACCAAGTCTTTTGAACTACCCTGATAATCAAACCATCATAACAACAGTTTCCTACGGAGCCCCCCAGGGGTCATGTAGTAGAAAAAAAATGTAGGCGTAAAAGTGGTAGGAAAAAAAAAAATCCAGATGAGGTAGGAAAAAAAAAAAAAATTAGACCAGGTGGGGAAAAAAAAAAAAAAAAAATCAGACGAGGTGGGGAAAAAAATAAAATCAGACGAGGTGGGAAAAAAAAATTTCAGACGAGGTGGTAGGAAAAAAAGTCCCACACGGGCAGGGGAACCTTTTCTGGCACAACACCGGCAAATGTAGACCCGTAGGATGAACACAAAGTGGACATTAGCAGCTACGCTGTCCGGAACGTTTGACATCATTGCGTTATATACTGGAATAAACTGCATCTATTACATATTCTAGTAATATTTTAACTCTCATTTTTAACGTTTGCC
>JAUYWH010000005.1:23404024-23420056 GCA_034779795.1 Ctenopoma multispine | reverse complement strand
TCTGCCGAGTGTTGTGTGAGTTTGCGCACAAACAGAGCACAGAGGGAAAGAGCGAACAAGAGGTGAAACCTCTTCTTGTTTCTGCCTTTTCCATCTTTTGATTTAAGGGGGCAGGACGTTTGTTTAAGGGGGCAACGCCCCCTCTTGCCCCAGCGTGGAGCCGGGCCCGATATATGTATGAATGTATGTATATATGTATGAATATATATATATATATACGTGATCATATACAAGAAGTCCTTAAAAGTCCCCAAACAATCCCAGGGTAGAGACTTAGTTGGTCTAAGAGTCCCACTTTACCAGATCCGCAGTCCCATCAAACCTGAAAAGTCACGTCACGAACATCAGCATTTGGGTGTTTGAGAGACTGTAGCTTCTGAACAACAATTAATTCTCCTCAAATGTTTTAACGACCATGTTAGAGGGTTACCTTCAATTATAAGTTAAGGACTAACTCTTGCTGCGGAGGGAAATGTTTAACGCGGAAGAATACCATATAAAGCAGCGACATGGCACTAGCGTGCAGTATTGTTGAGGTGAACGGCAGGAGGAGGTGGTCCGCCGTTTGTTATGATGTGACAGCGCTGCACAGGGCTCACAAACTACACTTTTATCTAACGTCAGTACATTAACGTGTAGTATCTGAACGTGGAAGCAAACCTTCATGTCCTCAAGGCGACAGCTACCCGCAGTGCTAACGTTAGCTGCCCTCTCTGGCTTGACGACGAAGGAAACGACGAATGTTCTTGTGTGTCGCACGAATGAAATTAAAGCCCAGTGGAGAAACGTCGGTGTTTTTCAGCAGGACAGTGATGTGTCTGGTGGACTTGGACATTTTGCTGAGGAGGACCGATAATAAGGACTAATGCGTTCACATAAAAACAGTTTAGCTTTATGCTAACAGTGACTGTGTACTGACTCGCTGGCGTTGGTTTGGTTTAACGTCATTAACTAACATTACGTTAGCTTACTACAGCTTGTAATGGTATATTTTAGTTAGAAGCAGATTCATCTCCAGATCCAGGTAACATTATTACTATTGTATTGTTAGCATGTTTGCCGAGATCTGCTATGGTGAGCAGCTATGACGCTAGGTGTAGCCGCGGGGTTATGTCACTGTCAGGCTAGCAGATAGCTCCATATCTGCAGCTGCTTCACTCTTTGCCTGGTCATGTCCTGCAGACTTGGCATCATGTAGCTTCACCGTCCTTCTGAGCAGGTTAGGTGACTGGGGACACACTGTGTGTTTAGCGAGCGTCCTTTGGAGGGTAATGCAAAGCTGGATTGCAGCTATCCAACTGGGTCAACGACAGACAGCTGGCAGTGATACAGTTTAGCTTAGGATTGTTGCTAGTCATGCTCAAAGCCGTGTGATATTACACTTAAACACCTCAACCTTATCAAGACGCGTGAATGCATCATGTCCTGACGGCATCACTTCTTTTATGCATTGAAGCACATCAGAGAATCCCGTCATGAATTAAACCCGCAGTGCAAAAAGCGGAATTGACAGGACTGAGTGGATCATTTGTTCCAGGCTTGGTTTCTGAAGAGGAGAGCAACGTACACTGCTGTCCAGCACCTGCTGGACCATCAAATCCTCACAATGGAGACCGTGGGAGATTTTGAGTACAGCAGAAAAGACCTGGTTGGACATGGTGCCTTTGCTGTGGTATTCAAAGGAAGACACAGGAAGGTAAATACTCAGTTTGTGTGCAGTGCTTTCGCCCTTCCTCCTCCCTTCACTATCTTCTGTTGCGGGGGAAAAAAAGGGGACAGCTTCATTTGAAAATCTGGGTCAGCCCGTAGCAATGCACAGTGAATTTCCGCAGCAGTAAGTGGGATGTCATCTTTTCTGAGGGTGGAAATAGTTCAATTTTATAATGTAACCTCCAGATCCAAGCAGATATCATGTACAGTCATACTGTAGCAGGGGATTTCAGTGCTATTTCTTCAGCCTGATGTTATAAGTGATGATATAAGTGTGTTTGTGTCGTTTGCTTCATTCATGAAGTGGATGAGTCAGGCAGCAGTGAATGACTCGCTGACGTATTGAGGCAGGAGGGAGGCTGGGATGCAGTGATTTATCCTTTGCCTCTTTAACAATACATAAGAGCCACACGGGAATCATTTACACTGAGGCAATAAAAGATTGTTAATGGAATTAACACGTTGCGTTACATTGGGGTGTGGTTTTCTATCACAGAAGGACACTATCATGGTGGGTTTGTTTTTGTGTGTGTGACGGAGATGCAGGAGATGACATCATGTTGTCACCGTTGCTACTAGTGTGAAACAGATGGTCCTGAATTCCTCAATGAAAGCAACATTAGAGCATCCCTGGGCTCCCTGCTGTAGCCTGAGCAGAAAGCAGCTTCTGTCCTTCTTGATATGCATCCCTAACTAGCTCAGAGCCCAGGAACTGACCTCAATGTAGGCCTGCAAATAATCACTGGAAGCTGTGTACGTGTAACCACATCTGTCCCCTGCTCACAGGCCACCTTGTTGTTGAATGGTGCCTAGCATGTGATCAGTGTATTTACTGTTTAAGTCCTACCACCTGTATGCCATTTAGCCTATTTATAGGATTATTTCCACCTTGGAGAGGCAGGAAGGTTAAAGCCACCTGAGTGCAACAGACGTGATGGATGGCTTCATTGCTCAGGTGGTGTAGGTTAGGTTATACATGGGCTCTTGTTACACTGTAATATCAAGTGGTTACGCAAAGGCTCATCAGAGGTAAGGGAGAGCAATCACCTAATTGCATTAACATATTACAGATATTTAATAAACATAAAACTTTAATGTAGTTTGATGTCAAATGAATTTAACACCCAACTGATTTTTTTACACAAACTTGATGATGTGTGTGTTATGTTGGGAATGAGTTGAAATGACCAGGTCTTATATTTCTCATTAATACATATCTCCAAACTTTAGGTCTGTGTGCTGATTGTCACACACATTCTCCATTGTAGATAATATGGGTGAAACTGTTAAGAACTACTGAACTATGATAATAAGTATGTTCATGCTGCTTTGGTGTGGAGGTTTTCTGCTCCAAGCGCTCAGTCTTTCACGACACCTTCAGCCAGTGTCTGGCTGAGTTTGCTGACGCCAGTCTCCCAGTTGCTCACACCTCTATAATCAGCTGTGATTCATAAATGAGATCATGCATGATGCTGGCAAATAAAAGTGTGCTTCTGTTTTTGTGGCATGACTCTGAGTAGCGGATAACAGCTTACTCTGCACTGCACAACTCCCCATTATTATGCAGCACAAAGCCATTGTTTTGACTTGATGTCTTGATAGAGTGCTTTCTCCCTCCTCCACAACCTAAATTCCTCTCATCCTCCTGGATATATTATTCATGTTGAGTGAATGGATATTGAAATGTACTGTGTGTATGCAGTGTTTAACCTTATTCACATTTGGCTGAACATGCTGTCAGTAAGCCACACACACAACTCATGTCACTCACATGCTGTCTTACTCTAGGCAGAACAAGAACATCTCTTATTAACCTAGATTCACTTGGGAAGCACGCATTTATTTATTTTTTATTCACAGAATTACTTTCTCAGCTTCCTGTCTGTCTTGCTTCGTTTTTTTTTCCTTAAGAGCGTAGAAACAGCCTAGCACTCTCCTGGGTTTATTTCTGTCCCCAGTAGGGCATTTGCGTGTGGGGCACATGTCCTGAGAGCCTTACAGTTCACATGCAAAAGTCTTTTTATACCCACTCCAGGAAGTCATCTGGAAACAATATATCAGCCCAGGGAAAAAAATAGGTCCCTCTCCTCTCACTTAGTGTAAGTAGGCTGGCTCCCAGTCTAGCTGTCACCTGAGTGCCTTGTCATTCAGCATGTCATTTGCTGCTATAGGCTAGCCATGCTGTCAGAATCCCAAGTGACCTGGTGTTACTGGAGAGGCTAAAATTTCCTCTGTTCTTTTCGCCAGCTCTTACACAGTGATGCTGACAGTGCAGTTCACACCAGCAGTGCTTAGCTTCTAGCATGTGCACGCACGCACGCACGCACGCACACACACACACACACACACACACACACACACACACACATACTGGCATATGATGTGCTTGGATCTATTTAAATGCCACATTTTCTTTGCATAAAAAGTACCACTGCTGTAGAGCTGGGTAATGTGGTTAAAACTCAACATTGGTATATATTAATATATGTTTTTATTTGTATAATGTTGCACATAAATGTAATAAATCTCTTATGTAAAATAATCATTACAGATGTTATGACAAAACACTATTTAAGGGAGCATTTTATAGGAACATTATGTTTCAAGTTGTTGTTGTCAGATAACACCTATGTACTGAATGTTAATCATTTACTTCCCCATCCTGCTGTCTGTGTTCCACAGAAGACCGACTGGGAGGTGGCCATCAAGAGCATTAATAAGAAGAACCTGTCCAAGTCCCAGATCCTTCTTGGCAAGGAAATCAAAATCCTGAAGGTGAGCATAACACATAATTGCCTCTCAAATATCTCCTCAGTGCTTTTAAAGGTTTTGACATTGACCTTGTGTGAGTCAAAGAGGAGGCTGATAGAAATATCAATGAGCTCACTAGCTCCTGTAATGTATTTAATGGTCATACGTCTTGTTTTTCTGCTCTGCTTTTCCTCAGGAGCTGCAGCATGAAAACATTGTGGCACTTTACGATGTTCAGGTATGTTTTTTTCCCTGCATTGATAAAAAGTAAGAGGACAGTGAATATCTAAACTCTTTGAGAGGACTCTGTAACCCTTTCCAGCTTATATATATTTATATTTATATATTTGTATATTTATATATTTATTATATATATTGGTTTTTTTTTGTACTCAGTATTGTTTTTGTATTTATCTCCATTCCCTTGCATCTTGATGTTCCATGGTTGTTTTAGAGGCAGTCGGGCAGATATGCCTGAGAATTGACTGTTGCAGTAACTTTGGAGCAAGTAAAACCTGAATTTAGATTGAATTGAATCTCCATTCACAGATCTGAAGTAGTGAACTTCAGTTTAATGCAGCATAAGCATTCTTCTTCTGTCTCTGTAAAGCTGGCTGATTCAGGGTCAGTGATTTTGTCTGGTTGCATATGCTCTGTAAAATCAGTTTGAACACAGCTTCTTCCTCAGACCTGTAAGGTTTAAACCACTGTGTGAACCACAGTTAACCCTGTCAAAACATGTCCCATCAATGCAACCTGTCTGTACCTAGCTGTGTCAACAAATCAAAGGCAGAAATGGTGTTAGTAGCAGGCTGCTAATTGCGCATTACATCTTGTTTCTGTACACATTGAAGGAGATAGCTTGACAGATAAAGAAGTGCTACTCTTGTCTGGCTTTCTGGATCCTTGTGAACTAAAATCCATTTCCATTTAGTCATTTAGCAGACACTTTAACCTAAAGTGACTAACAATTAGAGTTATGTGATTTAGGGAAAATGTCTAATTGTGATTTGCTTTGTGATTATATATATTTTTTGATTTTGTAAAGTCAAACATCAGATTAATATTCTCAATTAGTTGTTATTGTGGTGTCTGTCACTGTGAAGCTGAAATAGTGCTGTTTTTCTTTGGTATTATTTAGCCTAATTATTGCTTTGGGTCAGCCAACACCATCGCCACACTCCACCGCTTGAGACCCTCCTGTTTGTTTGTTTTTTCGTGGTGGGTGCAGATGGCTAGAGTGGTGCTGAATAAGGAGAGCAGAGGTGCGCTCACTCTGTTGGTTAGTCAGACTGCCACTCAAAGAGGACAGTGATGCTTTTGCTCTGGGACAGAGATTAGCTAGTCACAGCGCTTCAAATCGTGATTGAGATTTAATCTTGATTAATCATTCAGCCCTACTTACAAGTGAGGAACACATACACACAGAGCAATACTGGGTTCAGTGTCTTGCCCAAGGTAACTTTGTCAAGTGGTCTGGAAGATCTGGGGATCAAGCCATTAGTCTGTGTCCATGTGTACACATCTTCACATCTTCACAACAGTGAAGAATATTCATTCTGATGCCAGTGATTTATAGTAGATTAACTTATGAGTGCTGTGATTTTACAATCTTTAGAAATACTCTAAATAAAGCACTGGTGCATATTTTTAATGACCCACAGTGCTTTGCAATGAGCATAGTGCCTTCAAACAGAGAGGTGGTAATATTTATGTCACTCAGATGAATACTCACCCACATGAGTGTGGAAAGCATGAACTGAGCTTCAGTAGATAGAAGTGCATTGTTCTGAATGTGAAAAGGCCATGGTGTGGGAAAGCTGTCACATATACAGTACAGTGGTTGTTGCCTGTGTCAGTGACCTCTGTTACCATGTTAAATGAGCACAAACTCAGTTCCATCTACATTGTCGTCTGACTGGGAGCCTGCCATCATTCTTATTCCTGCATCACATATTCCTACCTCGCACTCGAGCTTCAGGGTCCTGCTGTTTTGAAAATAAACACACATCGCTGGAGGCAGAATATTCAAGTGTATTTGTCAAAGCTCACTGCTTCCTCCATTCGCCACAGGTCCTACTGTTTGTGCTGTTGTAGCACATAAGTAATGATATTAGTTTTCTAAACACAGAGATGGGTTGTTGATCCCATGTTGAGAGGCTCTCAGTGCATCATTCCATTGGTCTACATCTATGTTGGTTGTGTAGGTTTTTTTAGGTGTGTGCAGGCTCTTTGAATAGCTGCAATCAGTGTCTAATGATGTTGCTAATTGTATTTCTCACTATGGGAACATACATGTATAGATGTACATGTATAGTGAAGAACAGCTGAAAGATCTGAATGAGTCTCACTACTTCAATCTGCTGTCATAAATTCCTTTCCAACAGAAATGCATTTTCTAGAAAAGACTCTTGTGTTATTCCAGTATGGAGATACAAGGGTAGGACTGGGTAGTGAGGCACAAACAGTTGAAATAATCATGAGTACTTCCCACATACTAGTGGTACTTCCTGTATTTATGTAACCCTCCCACTGGGACCCTGCAGATCAGTCTGTCCACCCTTCCATTCCTCCACCCATCTCTTTATCCCTTCATCTGCTGATAAAATAACCTCCTCCATGGGCTGTTAGCTGAGAAGCCCAGTTACAACTCTTAAAGAACATGTTTGTAGTCATTTCTTGAGCAAGCAGACAAGTTAACTAGGTGGATACCAACACCTGGCAGTGCCTCTAAAGCTCATAGATTTACATGTATCTTTCTGTCACTGTATTATGAGGGGCAGCAGACCTGCTGCTCATAAGGTTTCAGTCTCTCAGGGGACAAGTATAGAAGTCAACAGCAGACTGAGTCACAGTATTTAGTCCATCATGACCTTAAAAGCATGCATCAGCATGGTCTTGGCACCAGACAGACACAGAGATACTGCTGCTTTGTGTGTTCCCATGCAGTCCATCAAAACCCACTTTGTCAGCTGTGTGACTTGAGTTAGTTTCCTCATGCACTCTCTGTTTGTTTCCTTATGTTGCTCAGCTGCTCTGTCACCTCTGCCTCTGTTGCTTGTAAATTAAAGGTTTTAGGCACATTGCCTCCCTGTCTCTTTTTCTTACCAGTTGGCCTTTCTTTCTCTTGCCAGTGTCAGTAGATTGTCAGTGTACGGGTGTGTATTGCTTTTCTTGGTGTCTGTCAACGGTTTGGTGTGTTGCAGCCTTTTATTACCAACAACTGGCAGCTGCCACTTTTTTGTCCCTTATTTATTGTTTCCATTCCTCATTTCTCCTGTATATTTAACTAACTTTTTAGTTTTTTTAAATTTCCTTATTGTTGCCCTTTGTTTCACTTCTTCCTGCTTCCCCAGTTGGCGTCTTCCTGGTGTCATCAGCTGTTGCTATTATTGGTACCACTTGCTGTATGACTGGGTTTACTCAGCCACTGTCTAGTCACCCCTAGTTTTCAATGAGCAGATGAAGCAGAGATCTCTACTAGTTACTGTCACTTTAAGATCTGGAGACACTGTTTAATGGCAGCCAAAGCATGTGGACAGGCATGAAACACAAGTACAGTTAAACAATTGATTTGGACAGTGATCAACTGTACTGGCACGTGTGGAATTTTCAAGCATTATTAAAGGTTAGAAGTAGGTCAGTTAAAATGTGTTTGAAAGAGTAAAACAGCCAGCATGTATCAGATGGGTGTTTGAAAGAGTAAAACAGCCAGCATGTATCAGATGGGTGTGTGTATTTTGTGGCCAGTGGTCATTTCTTTAGTTCTAGTTAATTAAACACTACTATTTACAACCTGTAGTCTGAAATCCAATCCTTAATTATAGTCTTAACTGTGTAGTTTGTTCTGCAAACTCTCAGCACAGCTGTGTTTCTGTTTGTATTGCTGTGTGTATTTACGTGCACCACAGAAGGTTGCAGTGTATTTGTGTGAACACTCAATAAGCAACTATTAGAAAGACTTATGTCCTTTTTGTATGTTTGATCTCTTCACTGTACACCTCACTTTCTTTTAAGGACTTCTTACCTCTCTTGATCAATGCAATGCCTTGAATACAATTAGAAGTATTACACTTTTTACTAAGCAAGAATCAACTTAAATTAACTTACAAATATTAAGATAATTTAAACTCGGTGACATTAGGTTGTCTTGAATCTGTGTTCGATGGTTATATCAGATGGTATTACTGAGACACTAAGTAGGTTGAAGCGGCATTGAACACATTAAAATATGTATTACATGTTTCTTTCTAAAACCACCTTGTGTGCTTTTGTGAATTCAGTAAACCTCAGGCAGCTTGTGTATGAATCATCGACTGCTTAAGTGGGGAAAAAAGAACCAGCTACCTGCCTGCAGGGCTGGCTGTGGGAGTAAATTTGCCCATGACAGATTGCAGGTCCTTGGTGTGTAGCAGCTCTGCTCATTTGCTGCTTTTAATGACGGTCTTAAGCCCACGGCTGAGTGGCTCGGAGTCCTCCTTCGTGGAGCTGTTAAGGTTAATCAAGCTGAAACAATGTGAGGGAGTTGGGTCTAATTATAAGGTGTCCTGTGTCTGGGCTCTATGGCTCATACTCTCTCTTCTCTGTCTCAGAGAGGATTGCAGAGATTTGCTTTTTGAAATCTTTGGAACTGGCACCAAAGTTAACATCGTTCAATATGACTGATTGGTTGGAAATAGGAGTTCCCTTCAAAAAATGCTTTTAAATCATTATGGGTCACCTAAAATCTAACCAGCTAAATCCATAAAGCTGTGTATTTAGATTTGTATCTATTAAATAGACAGTTGCAAAAAATGCTTTTAAATCATTATGGGTATAGCTAGATGGACAGAACCCGAATGATTTATGGGTGTTGCTTGCATTTGCTGTCTGTCCCGCTTTTAAGAGATAGATATGGAAGGATATGGATAGTGATGAATTTATCTTTCTTTATTATAAAGGCTTCATCTCATTTTCAGGAACACTGATCACATTCACACAGTTACAATCTGTTGTCATTTGGTGCCATATAAATACATTTTATTATATTAAAGTAGGATTATGTGATCATAGTAAAAATATCTTTACCATATATTTTTTATACTGATTTATAACTGTAATGATCATTTTAGCCTTTTTGATGCCATTAACAACATAGAAAACACTGATTTTGACCATTGGTAGTTGATTTGACCTTAAGCCTGGATCGGCAAAATTTGGCCTACAAAATTTACACCACGCTTAGATTTTACAGACTTGGCATCTGACAGTACTTGTTTTCTATGGTACCAAAAGCACCTAAGTGGTTGTCAAAGTCCCTGGAGAATGTAATTTTTTCCTGCACTGATAAAATCAGCAAATACTCCTCGTACACAAGCTAACGTGCGCGCACGTTAAACTCAAAACCCACTTTTGCTGCTAACATGTTTTTGTTGTTTCACAATAATAAATCAGCTCTAGCTGATGTGGATGTGGTTCAGTGTTAGCTTGATGCATGGCTGGTTTAAAGTGCTGTACCCAAATGTAAGCCCGTTATCCTCAAAACATGGGTTAGGGTTAGCTTCATCAGCCATGTGTCTCAAATACCTGCTGCCACAGCATTTTGTTAATATATCAATATCTTGAAAGGTTACAGTTACCATCTTATCATTACTAGTTTTTTTCCCCAAAGCTTTCAAACTGCAAACTCCTCTCACACGGTCACGTTCAGAATTCTTACTGAGGATAGTAAGGCAGTGAGATGTAGTTGGAAGCTCCTGAAAAGCACCTAGAGTACAGTAGAGTTTGGTTGATGGCCAACCTTGACAAAAAGTAGTGTTGCTCCTAAGGAACATTGTGTATCCTGGAGAGTATACACAGTCTGGTGTGTGTGATAATTACACAAGGTATTGAGACAGGACGCATGAACAGTGCTGGGGGGGGAAGGGGGGCAGCACATGTTCTTGGTTTCTTTGTGGCGCTCATTGAGTTTTCCTAGAAAACGTGCAGTGTGAACCCCTTGGCCTCCCGTCCACATTCCTTCACAGAGCTTTGCTTTCCAGACATTTAACTGGCTGCGAAAGAAGCTCAGAGTAAAACACTGTTACTGTTCATGGAGGCACAGGGACACACAGCCAGTCATCTGAATGGGGCCGTGAACAAACACACTCACATGATCTTGTGTGTTTCTTACATATCAGGTCATATCTGGAAAACCTCAAAACAACACTTTGCCTTACAAAGTTGAGACCATAGAAGTATTTAAAATGTGAAAGTGTTATTGTTGTGGCTCATTACACACTCTGATTACATTACAAGGCCTGTTACAAGCACGTGTTCTTTTATGATATGTTCTGTTCCTTTCTACGCATGGCTGAATCAGCGCAGTGTTATTTTATTAATGCGACCATATCACCTACAAATAATTACTCACAGGTTTACCCACACTGAAAATGTATTTAGTTAGGTGCTCAGCACAGAATGTTTTGTGGCTGCTGTCAGCGACAAATGTCATTGCGTGCTATTGTTATGTCAAAGCCTGGACCTTATTCCTAAATGACACCAGTTTACTCAGAATACAGCAGATTACGTTTGTTGCTTGCGTGACAAAATCACACTGGCTCTCCACTAATGCTCAACCTCCCCCCTCCCCAGTACACGCACTCACTCTCCTCCCCACCTCCAAACTGTCTAGTTTGGCCATATCCTATCCCCCATATCATTACATAACCTTGTATTTGCGGGAGTTAGCGTGTGAAGCAATAACTGCATGACTAACCAGACAGTGTTGTTTTGGCTCATGTGGACTGAAGGCAGTCCTGAGATGTTGTGTTTTGTTTTGTTTTTTGTTTGCGTGCTTCCTGTTCTTTAGTGCCTGTGTATTATGCTGTCAGTCTTTATTTCTCAGGATAATAAAATCCTCCTCTTTCCATCAAGCCTGTTGATTTGGTTACTTGCAAAACTGTGTCCAAGTGTTACATGAGCGTGACACGATAATGATGACAGAGGAACTATTTATACCATAGTTGTTGTGGAATATTTTGTGCTAGAAGGAAAATGTTTTGGAGCGCAGGTCTTATCTGGCAGTGTCCAAAGTCCACTGATTTCTTTTTGTGTTGCTGTGAGAACAGTACCTTGTAAATACACATTTGTTTGTGTAACTTGGGACTTCCCCTAAGCCCAGAAACAACAAAGGCTCCCCTGTGCGTTGCTGTCACCACCTGCCTCTTGAAATTCATCTTGCTTCTTAGCAGTTAGGCAACACACCAAACTGAGGCAACTGCAGTAGCCAGAGACCCAGAGACAACAACACGTGAAAGTGCCAAAACACACACTGGATCAAATGTGCCTCCAGGCAGCTCTCTTCTTAGAAGTACCCTCACTTTTCACTGGCTAAGTAGTGGACACTATTGTGTAAGAATGTCCTGGTCAGGCATTTACATCAGCGTACATCAGTGTGTTTGTGTGTGTGGGTTTGTTTGTGTCTGTATTATGTGATGGCACAGGGAGGGGTCAGTCACACTCACACCCCTAGCCTCCTACTGACTCTGATGACTCTGCTCCCATCCCCCTCTCTTCTCACAGTTTGCACTGCAGAATGCATCCTCATTATGTAAACTCCCTCAAACACACACATACAGTCAATCAGTGGTTACTGGGGGCCCATCCCCCCACTGCCACCTGCTCCATTTGGACAAAACAATGTATAGGATTGGAAAAGACCAAGCTACTTAACAACCAACAAACAAGCCCATTAACGGGGGGGTCTCACATTAGAGTGCTCTAGTAAGTGATCTGACCACACGTGTGCAGTGGTTCAAAGGTTGTGGAACACACTGCATATCATACATTATTAATTCCTTAGAACTTCCATTACTTAAACTTTATTATTTTTTAGTAAATGAGTAATTATGTTCAAAGCCATTTAATTAAACATATATTTCTCCTTCTTATCATAATTGTACTTTACCATGACTGTTAACTAATTACTTTCATCATTTCTGTTTAATGCTTTTATCAGCATCACGTCCTTACCTCCAAATTTTGGCCATTGTCATCATCGTCGTCACTCTCTCATTACAGTTCATTGCCCTGTACACCACATCTGTTTATTGCACATCTTGTCTTTTCAGAATTAGATTGTTTTATTGTTGTTGGCAGACGCTGAAGTTGTATTTATGTTGGAGCATTTTTGGTGTGGTTCTTTTCCTTTTCCTCTCCATTGAGCAGAAAGCAGCTGTAACAAGACAAACAAATCCCTCTTGGGATTTCTAAAGTTTCTAAAGAAGCATGGGGTTGTGGACATTTGACTTCTGTAACTGATTCTGTTCTTCTCTTCCAGGAAACACCCAACTCAGTTTTTCTTGTCATGGAGGTAAGTATAGACGCATGGTTGTGTGGAGATGGAACTCATGTTCTCCCCCTCCACATCATTTTTTGTCACATTTGTAAATGAGCCACCACAGAGCAATAGTTTTCCCTAACACTGGCTGTCAGCATGTGTTCTTCCATGCTTTACTGCCTTGTCCCCCACCCACTCACTCTTCTTTCCTGTCTTTTTCTCTCTTGCTTTCTTTCACATTGTGTTTTCCTCTTCTCCTCTTGCTGACTTGCTTGACAAGCTCACTCTTTGCGTCCTCCCCAACAGTCTTCTCTTGTTTCGCAACACACTCAGCTGGCCATAGAGCAGAAAATAAACCATGACTGCACCTCAAGTTACTCACTGAAAATACCCCCGTTTTCTAGGAATCATGTTTCCTGAGAGTCTTTCCTTCAAGTTAGAAGGTGTTTTCACAGGATATTCTTTTTTAATTCTGTGGAATCTTGATGTTTTTTTAACTCCCACTACTACTTTTATCATGTTGCTTTAGAGCCATGACGATGATTAAATATGAATAATTGGATTCCCTACAAAGATGAAGTAGACTGTAACTTTATTCTGTCTTACTTGTTCGTACTCGTCCACTCACTAGTTGAGTTTCTCTTAACTCACCACCAACCTCATTTGTCTGATTTCTTGGTTTTACAGTAGAGTGAACTGCACACAGTTTGTCAGCATGGATATAGCTACAGCTATTCAGAAGATTAATTGATGAGCCTGAGCATGCACATATACACACACATTAAACCAAATCACATGCAAATACATCAAATTGTTCTTCTCATCATTGAACCTGGATGTAATTGTTGCTGATGGAGATTATTTGTGTCCCCACACACAGTACTGTAATGGAGGTGATCTTGCCGACTATCTGCAAGGTAAGCATCACACTAATCTGTCTGCCACACACAAACACACAGATTATTGGTTATCAAAACAAAGCAATGTGATTTTATATACACATTTAAGCAATATTCTAGCTCTAGCCATGAAATACATTTCAAAATAACTTAGTAATGCAAAATGTTAGCGAAACAATAAATCAAGTGTAAAACAATCACTGGTTTGCCTTGTCACTGGGCTGTATTTGTTGTTAGTGATGTCATGAGCTTAGGATATGTCAATCACAGCTAGGTTTAAAAGCTGCAAGTAAAAAAAAGTTAGCTTCTAAGCTGATACAACACTAGAAGTCATGATCATACATGTCTTTATTGAACACTTCTGATGTCACTAAATGCCAGCTGGAGTCAGGTGTATGCAAAGCTGGAGTCCAATCAACGAAATGATAATGGCAGTGTGCTTTGCAGCTACCTTGACTTATAAAACACCCAAACAGTGTCAATGTGCTGTTCACAAGCAGCATCAGCTGATGTGAACCCTGCCTAACAATATGCACCATCACCACCATGTTTTAATTTTCATATTGACTGTAAAAACTTTAATTACTCCAGTGCATCGCGTTGCAAAGCATGTAGTGTAGTTATTGTGCGTCCTTACAGTCAAAAACTCACTGTATGCTCATATTTGTTCCAGTTTTTGTGAATAGCTAGTTAAAACCAGATCGACTGCTGGAGTCTCATACTCCTCTAAACAAGTTACAGTTTATTAAAAACACCTTTTAGATTAATTGTGTAACATAAAATGACACTTTCTCCCACACTGGCACTTTACAGAGTGGGTCACAGTCAGGTGACTTCTGTGCATGTGTTGTGGTTCTGTAAAGAAACCCATCTTGAACTCAGTCACTGGGACCATGCTCTTATCAGTAGGAGGCTGCCATGTTCATTTATGTGTTTCTCACATAACACTTCATAAGAAATAACCATATTCCATTATATAAGAGGATCTCAGCTGTAAATGATTCTACTACTCCTCTGAGGTGGGCTGAATGCAACTAACCCCTCAAATCCTAGCTTAATGTTGATAAGCTTACTGGTTTGATCTGTTCCTACACTGTAATCACAATGGATTGATGGAGAGTGTGTGTGTGTGAGAGAGAGAGAGAGACAGAGGAGAATCATTTTAGTCTCACGTTGGATTAGACTTACTTCAGTACCATCATGGAATAGCACCCTCATTGCTTAAATTTTCACTGTTTACCTCAGGATTATTACTGTAAGCGGCTCATTATAAGCTTTAATTAAGTGAGGCTGATAAGCATTTTCTGTGCAAGTGCAGCTGCTTTTTTCTTTCTAGTGTAGAAATATACATATTTTCAAAGGAACTAACACCAACAAACAGCAACATTTTGAACTCAATCCAGGTGATTTGTCTTTTGTCTCTTTGTCTTTCTTAGCTAAGGGGACTCTGAGAGAGGAAACACTCAGGGTTTTCCTCCAGCAGATTGCTGCTGCCATGCGCATCCTCAACAGTAAAGGAATCATCCATCGTGACCTGAAACCCCAGAATATCCTGCTGTCATATGCAGGTCGCAAGAAGTCTAACATCAGTGGCATCCGCATCAAAATAGGTGAAAAGAAATAATAACTAGTCCTTCAGTCCTTCACCTTTAATTCACACTGAGATAAATTTTGAATCAGTGGGTATTTTCTCCCTCTAAATGGTGATATAGGTATTCTCCAGAGTCAACAGTAGGGATTTAGGTTTCTAGTAATAACACCTATACTCACTGGTTTATATTGAACTTGTGTCTTGCAGCTGACTTTGGTTTTGCACGGTACCTCCAAAGCAACATGATGGCTGCCACACTGTGTGGGTCACCCATGTACATGGTCAGTGTGTTTTATGTGTTTATTGAGGTCAGCCATTTTTTAGCTTTATCCGCTGTATGTTTCATTCCTGCTGTGGATGTGAATTTGTGACCCTTTCAGGCCCCAGAAGTCATCATGTCTCAGAACTATGATGCCAAGGCCGACCTGTGGAGCATAGGAACCGTCATCTACCAGTGCCTGGTTGGCAAGCCACCCTTCCAGGTTAATATTGTACATAACAAACAAATGTGTTCATATGTATATGTGTGTGAGTAACTAATGCCTATATAAATCTTTTCAGGCCAATAGCCCCCAAGATCTGAGGATGTTCTATGAAAAGAACAAGAATCTACAGCCTATGTAAGTCCACACCTCTTGTCTTTTGTTTTAATGGCTCTCTACACTGTGATTTTGGAGTGTCCCAGCTAAAACTGACAGTGAAGAATGGGGGAAATAAGTATTTGACACATCAGCATTTTTATCAGTAAGGGGATTTCTAAGTGGGCTATTGATGCAAAATTT
>JAUYWH010000005.1:23356235-23401181 GCA_034779795.1 Ctenopoma multispine | reverse complement strand
TGTGTGTGTGTGTGTGTGTGTGTGTGTGTGTGTGTGTGTGTGTGTGTGTGTGTGTGTGTGTGTGTGTGTCAGCAGGTGCAACACATGATAAAACTAGTGAAAAATGCTTGTGTAATATGGGGCGTGCAGGGTGCCACAATACAATCAAAAATGTAATGAGCATTAAATAAATATTTAAATGTGTCATTAAATTATTAAATACTTGAGTAATTGAACATCAGTGAACAATTCAATGAACAAAGAAAATAACGTGAATTTAGATAATGGTTGTACTGTGATATGGTTGGGATATGTATCTATTTGTATTTAAAACCCAGTAATCCAGGCATCAATTTGCCTCATCATGTTTCTATTTGACATGGTACTCACCAACAGAATGTTCCAGGACGTTTCCTTATAGCTCAAATAAATGTCCCTCAAGAGTTCATTTACAGTTTTACTGCTATAAGTTATAGCAGTACAATATCACCTTCCAGTTGGGATTAACAAAGGAAATGTTGTAGCTTTTTACAAAATGAAAAACAGCAATTAGCCCAGCCTGTCACAGTCTATGAAGTATAAATTGGATATTGACAATGGTAAAAATAGAACTATGTAATGGACGTGTGCCACAATGCTGTGCATTATTTTCTTTCACACGCAGCCTTGACTTCACATGCATGTGTGTAAGCTCATATTCTTAATGTGCTTTTGTGTCAAATAGACTTCCATGTCACTATTTCTGGCTCTCTCACCAACAAAAACATGTCATCATCTGTGCTTTTCACACAGACACGCAAACACTGTCCATTTGTCATGAGTGAATCCTGCTTGTCTACTTACAAATCTATATGATTAGTGAGAAATGAACTGAGCCAGAGCTGAACAACAAGGTGGTGTTGTGCTAAATAAAGCACCTGACACACAGAGGGCTGTGGGATAAGAATAGCCTCGCACATTTGCCAAAACCTGTCTGCAATAACAAACTCTGTTATTCTGGGGGTATCAGCTGTGTATTCAAACATCAGAACATGCTCACAGACACTGCAAGTACTTTCTCTTAACATGACAATATCTACTGTCCTCAACCTCTAATACTCACTACACTTCTTACATGTTTGTTCCCAATGCTTTGTAGCTAGTTCCCTGCTGTTCCATATTCTTCTGAATTATAGTTGGGGTTTTTTTTTCAGTTATAGCTTTCACTAGCTACAGTACTGTACATACCTTCAGTAAAGCTTTGTTTCTTCATTCTCTTATTCAGTTGGCTTTAAATTCAACTTCAGATAAAATAAAGACCAAAGCCCTCAACGTGTCAGTCTGATTTCCCTACTCTGTCTGTGATCCTCAGACACCACCCTGTTGACTCCTGCTCAAGATACAAATGTTTAATGACTCCCAGATGCATTTTTAGAAAAGTCTCAGTAATTTCCTCAAACAGCTGGGCACTGTAGTTTTTGCCGAACGTTACTCAAGCAGCACAAATGAAGGCATTTCCTGGAGGCTATCTTAGGCAGCAGGATAGCATTTGATAACATTTTGGTAAGGAGGATGGTGGATGTGGGATTGAGTCAAAATAAACTACAGTGTGTGTGTTTATGGTAATGAAGTCAGCCAGTGAAACAGTGTAGCTAACTGATGTGTTTTTCAAACCTTTTGGACCACGATGAATAAGATGCTGTACATCAGGTTTTGAACACACATACAGTAATACTTCCCTTCCTTTGCCTCCCCCTCCTCCTTTGTTAATACCACGCAGTCAGGCACTGTTTGATACTTCTATCTCCCTGTTTAACTGTTTGCATGGTGCAAACATTGTCAAGTCGAACTGTTGTCTCTCTTCTGTGTTCCCTTTTTTGCGTTTGTTGTTCTGTACATGCTGCCTGCTTCACCCCCTCCCTGTGCTGTCCTCCATAGCCATAACTCTTCACTCCTTACATAAATTAGTTAATCATTGACACAGGAGAAACCATTTCAGGAGTTATAATGAAGTAACAAGAGGCACGCTCTCGTAAATCAGAGTCTTTGTACTGTGTGTCCTAAATTGATTGCAGTGCATAAAGAATGATAGAGGGGGGAGGGAGGGGTGGACAGAGTGGGCTTTGGGGGATGGAGAGAAGAGCAGGATGTCTTGGGGAGAGTTTCATTTTGCAAAGAAAGAGGTTAGAACAGGGACAAATGCAAGGCAAGCAAATGTGGGAGATGGGAACAGTAGTGACAGATTATTTTTTGCTTGATTTGTTAGATCACCCCATCACCACCACCAGGCTGGCTAGTTAAAAACCAGAAGCAACTGACTCGTGATCTGACCTCTCCTCTTTCCGCTCTGGTTTCTTTTATAAAGTAGCTGACCCCTGACCTGACTGGGGCGGCTGTGGCTCAGGAGGTAGAGCACCAATCATGGGATCGGTGGTTCGATTCCCGGCTCCTCCTGTCATATGTCGAAGTGTCCTTGGGCAAGATACTGAACCCCAAATTTCCCCCGGTGTGTCAGGTCAAGCTGCATAGCAGCTCTGCCATCGGTGTGTGAATGTGTGTGTGCTTGTGTGTGTGAATGGGTGAATGAGAAGCAGTTTAAAGCGCTTTGAGTACCAGCCTAGGTAGAAAAGCGCTATATAAGTGCAGACCATTTACCATTTACCATTTACCTACAAAATCTCTTTCTCTTTCTAACGAGGGGAAAACATTTCTCTCCAAGCCTTGGCTAGAATCAATAGAGCTCTCAGGAGAATGAAGAACAATGGCGTTTATCGTAGGTTACTGTATCAAATGTCTTCCCCGTCAGTGTTAAGTGTTTGGAGAAGTACAGCACGTGCTCAGATTTATATCTCAGAACTGTTGAAATCCCACAAAGCAGCTGCTCTTTGGTTCTTTGTCTGGACTTGCCTCACGTGTTGTTCTCCTCCTCTCTCTCTCCTGTCAACCCTCCCAGGCTTCACACAATTACATAATGTTGGTTCCCAACTGGTGTCACTCTTCAACGGCCATTTCTTCCTCCCCTCCCTTTTTCTGTGATTCTGTATGTACTGTACCCTGCTGTGGGTGACTCGGTCATGACTTCTTTGAGAACATTTTGTCTCCTGTGGAATAACAAAAGAATGCAAATGAGCTCTGCTTCTTTGCACTTCCCCTTCTGTGTCTGCTGTACACAGAGCACCAGCCTTGCACGTGCCATTAGCTAGCCCCGCCTTCAGTCCTGCCCCCAGAAGGCTGAGCCTGAAGCTGATTGGTCCTGTTTTTGTGTTTACATGGAAACCCATCCCACTTTCCCCCCCCTCCCGTTCATCTCCTCATGATCAGTCAGACTGAACTTAAAGTTTCTTAGCCTGCTTGGTCGCTCAAGGCAACAAAGAAGTGGTGGCTACAGACACATTTAAATTCATCGTCCTTTATGTTCTACTTCTTTTACACAAGCAGAAAGCTTTGAGGTTGTAGTTGCTATGGGTGTTGACACCCCTGAACACGTTCTGCAGATATGGAAACAACAGCAGCTGCCTCGGGAGGATTGGCTAACGGCGCACCTCTTCCCGTTTTCCTCCTCCAGGCAGCCGCAGCCCACGCCAGGACAGACCCCCATGGTGTCCCCACGGGCCGAAACCACCCCCATCCCCGTTCCCACCCAGGTCCGTAACTACCAGCGCATCAAGCAGAACCTCTCCAGCAGCCCGACCACCACGCTGAACAGCTCCCCAAGGTAAGAGCTGCCTCTGCTGGTTCTGATGCTGAAGGAGTTTCTGATTTATACCTCTTCGTTAAGTAAACACCTGGAACAGTGTTAATGTCTGCATGTGCCTGCTTCACTAGCCACCAACTAGCCACTTAGCCACCGCAAGTGAATTTTGAATTAGGTAATGAAAACCCAGGATGTTATTTCATCAGCCAGAAAGTTTCAGTGAAATGACATCAGCATGAGTTTTTGGTCAACAGGTTTGTGGAGAGACAAAGCAGATGGGAGGGCAGAGGAAGAGAGCAGGGTGGTGTTTGGCAGGAAGATCAGTTCTGTTGTTCCTATTTACAGTTGTCTGGAAAGGGGGATGGATGAGGTACTGTAGACTTGAATTGGCTGTATTGTATTGCTAATGTGTTTTTATTCAGAGGTTCTATTGTGCTGGCTTCTTCACATGCTTGTGTTCATCGGGTGGCTCGCTTTTTGTCTTTAAATTCCTCCTGTTGTGAAGATGCGGGTTTGTTCAATGTTACTGTAGTAACAGTTTGTTCAGTTGACCACGGAAAACAAATGCTGTCTGCTTTCTTAGCCATTTTAATAAAGTTTAGGAAGGTGGGATTATGGTGGCTTTTTGCCACCATGGTGCAGTGGGCCATTGTTTGTTCAGCATTAAGCTGACACTGAAAAACAGTCTGTGTGAGTAAAGAGAGGAATGCTTGAATGTGTTGTTGAATAAACAAATCCACAATAAAGACAAGACTTTTGAAGTTAGCTGAGTAAGACAGAGCACTTGTCATACCTCTGAAAATGTGTTTGTGTTTTGTAGGTCTGGCACAGTGAGGCGCTCTAACACTAGCCCTATGGGGTTTCCAAAAGTGGGCTCAGGGTCTCCCAGCTCTGCAGATGTCCCTCACACAGTGAGCCGACGTCTCTCCACTGGCAGCTCGCGGCCCTATTCCCCCTCACCACTTGGTAAGGACTTGTCCCGACACCTCTCCAAACCCTTTGCAAACATTATCCGGTCATTTCCTGAAGCCCACAGTAAAAATAACTGTGTAATAATAACTTGTGTTTGCAGTGGGCACCATCCCTGAGCAGCTGGGTCACTGCTGCTGTCACCTGCAGAACCAAGAGCCTCGCAGCCGGAGCTCCTCAGGAGGTCAGTTAATAGACAAAACCTACTCATTGGGTTAACCCACATTTAGTCACATGTAGATTTTGACTTGTTGAAACAGTTGAATCAGCTTCAGCAATAACTGCAGTAAGGAGATGATTTGATCTCCTATGTGTCATGATTTTATTATTGACAATGTTCATGAGTCACTGTGACTCAGTATTTTTTTTTTATATCTGACATTGGTGTTATATAAACTATGCAGACGTCTTACAACTTCACTGTTTGTGTCAAGAGGTTTGCTGTCATGACAACTGGTCTTTAAACCGGCGAAACTGCAGTGGACTGTCTGAAACGTCTGTGTCAGCTAGACAGAAAACAGTACTTTGTCTGAAACTAAATGCCTCAGTGTCATTACAGGCTGTTTGGGGTGGTTTTGTTTTGTTTTGTTCCAAAGACAATTTAGTTTTTGCTATGCTTAAGGAAAGATGCATTCCAGCTCTATTTGGAAAGTCACAAAAACAAGCAGACTTTATGACCAACACAGAGTCTCAGTGGAAAGGTTCTTCAGTCGACAGTGCAGCAGCTGTGTGATGGAGTCAAGCTCATGAGCACGTCACCAGCAGCACCATTACTAAATGTGTATTTGTGGCAGGTTATTACCTTGCTCTGTAATCCACCCTCTTTATCTTCTCTAGGTTCCCCTGCACCGTCCTCTCAGCTTTTGGGTGCTCGGCTCCAGAGTGCCCCCACCCTGACAGAGGTCTACCAGACCAGGCAGAAGCTTCACAAGCAGTTATCAGACCCTCTTCAGCCTTCCTCCTCCTGCTGCACTCACTCCCCTCAGTTCGGCCGACCAGCCAACCTGGGCTCCTCCCCCACCAAACTGCTGGGCTCATCCCCCCGCACGTCCGACTGGCTGCAGAAGTCCCCCCTGCCCACCATCATTGGTTCTCCTACCAAGGTGAGTTGAATTTGTAGTAAATCTACACATGGCCAATACCAGATTCTTGAATTGAATAGTAAATGTTCCTTTTTTTTATGTTTAGACTGTTTCAGCACCATTTAAGATCCCCAAAACTCAGGCGTCCTGTAACTTGATGGCACTGGCAGACAGCCCAATGCCCACCAAGATGTTGGCAGATGTCCGGGATATCTGTGCCCACCACTGCAGCCCTTACCTGACTGGACGGCCAGCTGCTCCTGAGGCCAGTCGGACCTTTGGCAGGTAGAACTCACATCCGTAGTTATGCTTTAGCACATATTTCAGCTTCCACTGTAATGATAAATCAATGCAGTTTTTTGAAGTAAGAATGCTGTAATTTTGAAAGTGAAAAATGAGTACACCTGCTCTGTTTTGATACACCTTTGTCTTCCCTTTGACATTGTGCTGATGTGTTCTTTTGGATTCCCTGCAGGTCTGTTAGTACGGGTCGTCTGTCTGAGCAGCCAACCAGAATTACCCTGGGTGGACAGGCCTATCAGGGCAGCACAGACAGTCTGAACACAGAGCGACCAATGGACACAGGTATAGAGACTCGGACATTTAGTCAGCATTTAGAATCACTAACGTGTTGTCCTGCCTGTGTAGTGGTAACGTCACTGTAACAAGAAAGAAAATAAAATCAATGAATTTCCTCTTTCTGAAGCCCCTGCAGTTCCCAGTGGGCTGGCTCAGGGTGGGTCAGCAAGTCCCCGCACTGTGCTCTTCACTGTGGGTTCACCACCCAACAGCACCACTCCTCCTACCTGCAGCCATCTGGGCACCCGACCGCGCACCACCTCAGGTGAGGACCCTCCACCTGAGCACAACTAATGTGCCAGCAGATCAGCTTCTAACAGTCAGAAGCAGAAAGACTGAGAGGTTGTCTCAGTGAGGGCACTTGTCAGACATACTTTCATGCTCTCACAGTCTTGAAAGAAAAGAGCCTCAGTTCAATCTGCGTTTTCTGTCTTTGTCCACATCCTCAGTGGGCTCCAACAGTTCGGCTGGCTCCCTTTGTTCCACCAGTGGTCGGGTCTATGTTGGATCTCCTCCAGGCATGGCCATGGGCTCCTCTCCTCCAGGAGGATTTGGGGGTGGGCAGTCTGTCCCCGGGGCAGAAGGAGCACCCAGCAGTCTGCGTTATGTCCCCTATGGGACCTCTCCTCCTAGCTTGGAAGGATTCATCACCTTTGAAGCCCCTGAGCTGCCAGAAGAGACCCTCATGGAGGTGAGCGGCATCATGAATCAGCGCATTCTCTTCTTTTTCTTTTGGTTTCACGTTAAACATTCATTAAATCTCCTGCCACAGCGTGAGCACACAGACACACTGATGCACCTGCGGATGATGCTTTCCTTCACCGACTGCGTCCTAGAGATGGCAGCGGTTCGAGCGGGAGGGACAGAGCTTGGTGTGTCGGCCGCCTCCCTCTACCCTCCCCAGGACAGTGTGGTTGTGGACCAGATCAGCCAGCTGAGCAAAGAGTGGGGGTAAGGAAGGAGCAAAGTGTGGTGTGAGGTGGATTCTCGTTCAGCGGTGTTGCTGCAGTGCTGGACAAGTTCCATTCTTCTTTAACACTATGGTTGTGCTGCCCTCTACAGGCAGGTGGAGCAGTTGGTGCTCTACATGAAGGCTGCTCAGCTCCTGGCGTCCTCCCTCCACCTGGCAAAGGCTCAGATTAAATCAGCCAAGCTCAATCCTTCCACCGCTGTTAAACAGGGTACAGGAATTTTGGTCTTAAACTGTGTGAAAGTTTGTTTAACCACATTATCAGCAGGAGAGAGATGCTGTTATGTCTCTGTCTAGTTATCTAGCCTTCATATTTTAACTCACTCCCTTTCTTCTCTTAGTGGTGAAGAATCTGAATGAGCGCTACAAAAGCTGCATCTCCCTCTGCCGGTGCCTGACAGACAAACTCAACCACTTCTTCTCTGACAAGCAGCGCTTTGTGGACGAGATCAACAGCGTCACTGCAGAGAAGCTCATCTACAATCACGCTGTGGAGATGGTGAGTCTGACACACACACACACACACACACACACACACACACACACCCCTTCAGAGACAATAGGCAGTAGCTCTGGTATTGATTCTTTTTTCTTGGTTTGTGTCAGGTTCAGTCTGCAGCTCTGGATGAGATGTTCAAGCAGACGGAGGATATAGCCTACCGCTACAGCAAGGCCGCCATGCTGTTGGACGGCTTGTCCAAGATCTTACAGGACCCCACTGACATTGAGAACGTGGTCAAGTGTGAGTATAAACCACACTCAACCTTAGAAACCTTAGAAAATGGGCGTCATGCGCTACTTCATTAACATGCTCTTGTTTTGTGTATCCTCTCTACAGACAAGGCCAGCGTTGACCGCAGGGTCTCTGCCCTCTGCTACTGCACTGTCACGCTGTATGAGTAGCAGGCGCGCGCACACACGCAGAAACACACACAGGCACCATGATGTAAGACTATTGACTACCATTCTCACAACCACTGTTCCTTCCTGTAGCAGTTGAAGCACTTTTTCATTTGTTAGGTATTATCTGTATTTATCATCAGTTCATTATACTGGCTGCATCATGGACTGAACTGTGACAAGCAACTGATGCCCAACTTTCCAACCAAAGACGACCGCAGGTCCAGATACAAAAGACTAAAGCTGGATGTGGATATAATGCGTGCACTGTCAGGTGCATCTCCTGCTTACTGTGTGATATCAGTGCTTATTTACTCTGTGTTTAAGTTGCTGTTTTGCTTATTTATTGGTTCAGAAGAACATGGATCTTGAAAACCTCAAGTATTGGAGTAGAACAATATGGAAGAAATTAGCAAAAGGCTGATGGCCACTCACTGTCACAGCTCCAACTCACAACCAACGTGGACTTTCTACATAAAAGACAAACTCCTGTTACAGTAACTAGACAGCCACGGGAGCACAGGAACGTGCCGATTTGTCACGTCTTTTTATTTGTCTCATGTTAATAGCTCAAGCACTTTATTTTGGATTGAGAGGAGGAAACCTGCGTGTGTACAAGTTCGGAAGGTGGACATGTCGAGGCAGTGGGAGGGTTTTTGATCACTCCTGCCTCCCTCACCCTCAACACTTACCTGTTCAGCAGCATGTGCATGAATACAGGGATATATTGCGTACATTTCCCATAATGCAGAGCAACCAGGGAAATAGGTTCCCCTTAACCTGCTGGTAGGAAAGACTCATTGGCTACAGCTCAACAGTGGGGAGGGACAGTGACTGTCAAATTGTATCTATATGTTTTACAGAGTCACTTATCTGTAGTTTACTTTCAAGTCATATGGTTAAAGGGGCATTCCACTGATTTTTACTAATCACACAGAGTATCAGTCTCTGAACACAGTTATTTAATGTCTTCTTGAGTAATTTTCTAGTCAAAGACAATGACTCAGATGATGTCATGAGGTTATCATATCCTATCTATTAGGGGTATCCTAATTCAACAAAAATCCTGGTGGTGTGTAATTTGAAAGATAGTGCTTTTTGGAGTTTGACTAGTATTATGGGTCAAAACTCGTCTCTCACAAGTACCCCATCTTTATGAAAGTGTAATACTAAATGATATCTTTGATTTCAGATACAGCTGTTGTGTGTTGTATGTGGAAGTATGAAGTTTCCCTGGACAGGGTTGGATTTTCCTCAAACATCTTTTAAACATTTAAAGACAACTTACAGAACGGCCTGATAATGAAATAAGAATAAAGGGCTGGGAGACGTTTGATTGGCCAGTACCCACTAGGTATTCATTTTGCACTGTCACTCATGACAGGTGCTCGTCACATTATCTCGTTATTGAGTTTTGGCAGGAAGTAATAGACCCACAGTGACTTCCTTGTTGAGAATGTTGTTCACAAAGAGGAGCCATTAAAGTGAAGGAACATCACTCTGCTCACATCCTCGGGCGGTCTGAAGATCCACATATTCGGAGGATAACCAGAGGTTGAGACCCACCACAGGGGTGGGAGTGCTTCTGGAGTGGATGGAGAAACTTAACAGTCACATTACTTGACAAGTTACCTTGATATTAAATCTCATTTTACTACAGCTTTTGTGTTTTGTTTGTTTATGTAGCTTTTTTTTTTTTTTTTATTGACCAAACTTGATGTTTGCAGATGCGTTTATATTTGTATGTAGTTCACATGATGATCCTGTTCCAACTTTTTTTGTTGGGAAGGGTGTGAGTGTGTGAGTTGTGGGAGTCAAAGAGCACAAATCTTTATATGTACATAGATGATTTGATACATTTTATTCATGTCTGCCAAGAGTTTGATAAGGAAACTTATTTTGGCACAACAAGGGTGTGCCAAAGAATCAAAAGTCATGGCAGCTCCGAAAACTCTTCAGAGAACTTTTCTACCAGAACTGTTCATCGTTGAGAACGAGACACTCATACTCGGTTGGCGGATCTTAACGCCGTGATGTCTTGTCATTTCTCAAAATTTATTAAGACTTGATTTATTACAATCTTGCACTGCCTAGCTTCCACTCAGTCCCTTTGTCTCAAGTCCCTCAAGTCTTCTGCTGTTCTCCCAACGGTCTTGTATGTATTGTATGTATGAGTGTATATACTGTATATATCTATAGATACACATGTGCACTTGCCAGGTGTGCATTAAGGCCAGTAGTGTACAGTGGATGGAAAAGGAGGTGCCGCCTTCTTGTAAGAGCAGACACAGGCCTACTCCTCTGTACATGTGTGAATAAATTCATTTCCAGTGTAAAAATGTGTATAAATGCATTCACAGGCATCCAGCGTACTCTGCCTGTCTCTCATGTACTGTTCTTTTTTCTAAACATATCTGGGTTTCAGTTTCCCTCATCTTTGTCATGAGCACTCTGAACCACACGAAGCCTTTTACTGTGCAAATACACACAGTGAAAAGAGACAGTTGATAGAAACCCACCTGAGTCTTTGCTATGTACCGTTTTTGTCTGTGAACTATAACTGAAGATGGACTGTTTCAAGATAAAGCATGGGGGTACAGAGTCTGCATTTTATCCTATAGATAGCTGTAGAATCTTGAATGTATGTACCCTATTGTGTTTGCACCTTTCCAGCTTGATATAAATGCATTTTGAAAAACCTCCTCCTCTCCTGCTGTCAGTCACCACCCTGAAGATGCAACCGTTTCCACATACCTGTTTTTCAGAGCAAATGTTTCTCTCACTGAGGGGTATCTCTCTGTGTTCTTTATGAAACTCAAATACAGTCTTTGTTATTAAAAAGCAAGAAAACTGCTGCTTCAGTCACTTTTTCAGTCTTGCTTCTTTTCTGGAGTTTTGATGAAAATGTGAACATAAAATTAACAGATTATTGAATTTTGAGCAACTTCTTTTCACATTCATTTGTGATTGTAAAGAAACCTTGAGTCAAAAGCTTGACAGAGAAGGACAAAGCATGGCAATCTCTAAATCACTGTATGCCAGACTCTTCAAACATTCAACGTAAAGACTCCATGAACAGGTAGTTATTGTAGTTTTTGTAAATTGAAGACTCTCCAGTCTCTCTCCAGTGAGACAGACTGCTGTAGGAGGCACCTTTGCTTTTCCAGAAGACAGTGTTTATCCTCACAACCTGCATAAGTCCAGAGTAAATCAGCAATGATTTCTGCAAAGTAAAAAACATAGTACCTGGAAGTGGAAAGAGTCTTCCTCATATAAACCCTCTTCCAGAACTGCTGTTGCTTTGGAGAGATTTATTAATTGTGTCTGAGCTTTGTATAATTTCCCAATCTGGCTGCTCTGTGACCACACACAGTCCTGTGATAGATTAATTATATATACATATATAGTTTGACAACAAAATAGGCTACTACCTGTATATAATGCATACCTGCCCCCCTCCTGTGTATGCACTCTCCCACTCCTTTGAATATGCATTAACAGCATTCCTGGAATACCTGGCTACCTGCAGTGACTGGACCTGACTCTCGGTTAATTATTCAGTGTTTGACAATCAACATTAAAAAATACCGCACATACCTGTTAGATAGTAAGACGAAGATGTACGTTGTAGTTAAAGTCTGTTAGAACAGTTTTAGAGTTACAGACAGGCCTGTACCTGCGCAGTGCAGCCTGCGGCTATGTCAAGTTGTTATTGTTATGGAGGGAGGCACTCCGCTGGCTCTGTGTTAAAGATGATTGGTGCTTCCCTTGATTGACACAACACCAGGCCAATTGCTGACGTCCAACTCTGTTGTGTGTTAGCTTGCTGTTGTAACAACGGTATGTTATAACTTTGTAACTAGTTCAGTGGTTATCTTAGCTAATGCTTACAAGGGCGAAGTGACTCAAAAAGGTAATGTTCAGGGTTCAAGTTTCAATAGCTTTACCATTTATAACATTTTACACTGCTTTTACTTAGTGTTGTTAGCTACCAAGTTAAGTCAAGCTGTACATTCCCGATTCAATAATTATTGCACGGAACCTGTCTCTTATAAACTACGTCCATCTACTAACCTCCATTATACCTGTCAGTGAAAACCTGTATTAAATGCACAATTAACGCTAAAGGTGAATTCATCAGGTGTATTAATACAATAGCTAACATTTCATTTACTACCATGTCACACCAAACTCAGTTTGAAAAAGAATCAATTGCACTGTTTAATTGTTTATTGTAAAATTAAACCATCTGAACAGCCAGTGGAAAAAATGTCATTTACACATTTTCATTTTCTCTTTAATTCGGTGTTGATATAACGCAGCCACAGTGTCAGCTGAGGCTAGGAGGCTAACATGAACTAACTGGGTATCGTTAGCATCGTTAGCTAGAACATTTTTTCTAATCAATGTTTAGGTTCAAGATGTCCCGGGAACAGTTTGTTGTACAACAGGCCAGGAAGTCTTTCCAGACTGGGAAAACCAAACCTCTGGCTTACAGGATCCATCAGCTAAAGAGTCTGCTCCGCTTTATCTCCGAGAGACGGAAGGACATTGCAGATGCTGTCAAAAGGGACCTTGGCAAGGTGGGATAAGATAGTCAGATCTTTCCAGAATTCCCATGTGGTCGTGAAACTGGATATATTGATTGAGCAGGCTTGACTGCACGGACAGGTCACCCAACAGCAAACTGATATGTTTATGTATATTTTTCAGATTTATTCCAACACTCACTGTCCAGGCTATTTAAGTCTGTTATATTTAGACAACAGTCCAGAAAATGTGACACAATTCAGTGATGTCAATGTGTTTGTGCTGAACACACTGATGAACAGACAAATTAACCAGCTGCTGTGAATGATTGAAGTAGACTAATTGAAATCAATCCCATCATCCTCTGGTTTCAGAGTGAACATGGGACGGAGCTCTTCGAGACTATTGGACTGGAGGGTGAGATCAAACTGGCTGTAGAGAACCTGGCAGAGTGGGCAGCTCCTCGGCCGGTTGAGAAGACCCTCCTCACTATATCAGATGAGGTTTACGTCCAGCCGGAACCCCTGGGAGTGATACTGATCATTGGGGCCTGGAACTATCCCTGGGCTGTCACCCTCCAGCCACTAGTTGGAGCTATTGCTGCTGGTACCAAATACTGTACACCAACATATGTTTTCTGATAAGGGCACAGTTATTAAAATCACTCTGTTACACTCAAAACTATCCCAGTGGTAGTTGCATCAGTTTTCCTTGCATGAGTTTTCATTTATTGTTAAGTATCTGATTTTGCTAGAAAAGTAACACACGCACACACACACACATGTACATAAAAACTGAAATCTCATAAGCCCATATAATTCACAATTGAACACAGCAAAAGTTTAAAGTGAGGAAATGTATTGTTTAAAGACAAAAAAGATCATTTTGAAAAAGCTGTTTTAGTGTATTCATGCGTTAGGTTTGGAATTTATCTTTTCATTGAACAAAGATTTCACTAACACTGTTTGTGGCCATCTTTTTGTGTGTAACCCTGCACCCTGACACTCATGTATGACCTCGTGTCGTTCTTCAGGTAATGCAGCAGTGATAAAACCATCTGAGGTCAGCTCACACTCTGCCAAAGTGATGAAGGAACTTCTTCCTCAGTATCTAGACAAGGTGAGCTTCCTTCTTGGTTTGTCAACTCTTTTGCCTTGTATCTACATGCAGTGTGAATGTAGGTGAAGCTTTAACGACCTGTTACACTCTCCCTAGGATCTGTACCCGGTGGTGACAGGTGGAGCGTCAGAGACTCAGGAGCTGCTGAAGCAGAGATTCGACCACATCTTCTACACAGGAGGCAGCTCAGTTGGTAAACTGGTGATGCAGGCTGCAGCTCGTCACCTCACCCCTGTGACCCTGGAGCTCGGGGGGAAGAGTCCCTGCTACATCGACAAGAACTGTGACATCACTGTCGCGTGTCGGTATGTCTTCAAAAGAAATGATGTTATTGTCTGTTATAATAAGCGGGATTTTATGGCTGAGAAGTTTGGTTTCAGGATTTTACTATTTGTGTTTTCTTTTCTTCCAATACAGTCGCATTACATGGGGAAAGTTTGTCAACTGCGGTCAGACATGCATCGCTCCAGACTACATCCTGTGTGAACCCTGCATCCAGACGAGGGTAGTGGAGGAGATCCAGAAGGCCATTAAGGTTGGTTTCAAAATGTGACAAATTATTGAAGAAAGATCAAATGCAGTTTTCAATAAAATGTGTGTTATCCACGTTGGAAAACATTAGCTCGTGACCTAATGCTCATATGTGCACTTTTTATGGTAATTTATGGTAGTTCACATTCATGTTTGTGACATGTATCCAACACTGCTGTGGTCTTAGACTGCTATCTTTGACATTACTCATAATAACAATGTTTTTTCTCAGTGCTTTGTTTCTCACAGTTTTTTCCAGTAACACATATGTGTTTTGTGTGACACATTGCAGGAGTTTTACACAGATAATCCGAAGACCTTTGAAGACTACGGACGTATTATTAACCAGCGACACTATAAGAGGATTATGGCTCTGCTGGAGGGGAGCACCGTTGCTGTTGGTGGTGACGGTGATGAATCCCAGTGCTACATAGGTAGGTGGTGCACCATGACCACTTTTGTCTAACCTGTTCAGTGATGTAAAATGAACTGATTGTGTTCGTTCAAGTGTGGTGGTGTCCCTCATTAAGTTGTTGAAGAGACACTCTACTCAGTGACAACATGGCTCAGATGGTTTAAAGTTGGCTCTGAAAAGATTGTAGTTTGCTTGTTCATATATGATGTCTGTGTCAGACATTACAGGGGTAAGACACAAATATTCATTCTGGTGTGTAACACTGCATCTTGTTTTTCACTGCATGTGAACCACTATCTATGTTCTTTTGCTTGGTGTACCCTGGCAGCCCCGACCGTGTTGAGGGATGTTACAGAGGAATCTAAAGTGATGAAGGAGGAGATCTTTGGGCCACTGCTGCCCATCATCACAGTGAGCGGCGTAAACGAGGCAATCCAGTTTATTAACGCGCGGGAGAAACCACTGGTTGTCTATGTTTTCTCACATGACAACAAGGTAAAGGAAATCCCAAGCATTTTGTAGAAGTTTTGGTGTTACTTTTTCTCACACTGCTGTGTTTGATTGGCTTGCCCTGACAAATAGCTGATCAAAAGGGTGATAGCTGAGACATCCAGCGGAGCTCTGCTGGCTAACGACTGCCTGGTCCACTTTACCGTCAGCGCTCTGCCCTTCGGAGGAGTCGGTGAGCGTGTGAATCTGAAATTCACCTGTAGCTATGAATCCGAGCTTATGTTTGCAGGAGACAAGCCTGACGTATCCTCCCATCTCCTCCCGTTTCTCTCCTAAGGCGACAGCGGCATGGGCTGCTACCACGGCCGGCACAGCTTTGATCAGCTCAGCCACCTGCGCAGCTGTCTGATCAAGCAGCTGAACATGGAAGGAGTGAACAGCATGCGTTATCCACCGCACACCGCCAAGAAGATGGGCTGGGCTCGATTCTTATTGCTCAAGCACGTGAATGTGTGCAGGCTGCGGCGCGTGGCGCTGTTGGCCTCGTTGGTTGGCTTGGCAGCATTTGTGGTGCAGGTAATATGACAATAAGAGACAATCAAGGTTTTGCTGTGGCAGCTTTATTTAGGCACATTTCAAAGACAGAATTGACAACATCAACAAAGCTCTCTCACCCATGTGACAGAGACACACAGCAACAACAGTGGTGAAAAAGCTTTTCATGAAAGTGCTTGATGAGAACTAAAGACCAAATCAAACAAGCATGTAAACTGAAGTTTTAGTAGTTTTAGTAGTGGTCCTTGTGTTTGTTTTAGATTAATTCAAGTTCCAGTGCTACATCCACGTGATTATTCATCAAGACCAAGAATGTCTTTATGGAAAATACATGCATACGCATCATTACGCAATCACACTTGTGAGTCTGTAGTCTCACTGCAGCCGACTCACAGATCTGTGTAAAAGGAATCACTTTGTCTTTATTGACAGAGAATAACACTGTTGATGCTCAGAGGCAGACGTCACATGAGAAGATGTTTGTGTGACACTCACACTTTTCTAGACCTCAGCATAATGATGTGTGGTGGAGAAACGAGCATGATGTGAGTCTGAATCTTCCTCTCTGTCAGAAGTGCTGTATGTAGGTCTTAACGTTTTCTGTGACGGGACACATAAAACATATAGTACCTGTGTATGTGTTCAGGTTTCTGAAGTGGTCCTGTGTGACACCTTAATGCCACATGATGCCAGCAACTATTAGATGTAACCGACGTGTCCATAAAATCAGTGTTATCCTTTGTTAATAATTGACACACTTTGGTTTTCCACTGTCTCATCCAAGGTTTATTCATTACTAATCAGGAGGTGACTGTGGATCAGTTGGTAGAGCAGTCGACCACCAGCTTGAACAGTTCGACTTTATGATTCAAACTTAAAAAAAAAAACTCTGTGAGACAATTGCATGTTATTAACAGTGGGCTTTTTGTCCAGTGACTGTTTACAGCCTTTAAAATAATGACTAACTCACTTTTCCAAGATAACCAGATATGAGTACTCCTCCCCCGACATACCCACAATCCCACAGGCCTGAGTGCTCGCACAGCAATGACTTTGTCTCCTGCAGACAATGTGTGGTGTTGTTTAGTAAATGTAAGCACAGAATGCCTCCTCATCGACCCTCCCCTTAATCACCCAGCATGCTTCACTGTCCTCTGATAAATGGCCTCTTTTGTTGTGGTCAGACCCACCACCTTTGTTGACATCCACACTTGTTGTGCTCCTGTGAACAGTTAATGTGTGTGTTACCTCCATGTCTCCAAACACTCTATTCTGTGTCTGATCTTTCCCGCAGAGGTTCCTGCGATGAGACTGGTGACCTGAGGTGACCCCTGTGCTGGAGCAGGGGATCCTGGGACAGCTACACATACACCTGCCCTCTGATGAAACATCAACACTCCTGTGATTTTCTGGTCCATAGTATTTCTTATTCATGTTTCACTGATTTCTTTTAAAACTTTCTGTTACACTTTATGCTGCTACTGAAGTTTTTATTGCCCCATTTATAGAAAAAATATGATCTGTAATATTTGTATGTAACCTGGTAAATAGAGATTCAATACCATGTCTGCTCTTTTCTACCTGTTTGAGTTTCAATTCTGATGTCATGTTATTGTCATTTCTTTAATCAGACACCAACTAAAATTCTTTATTATAATTCATCGTGTTGCTTTTTGTTGATGAATTTTCATGTTGAACACAATTGATATGTGAGTTTGAACCTAAGGTGTCTCTTAACGGTGGCATGTTATCAAGCAGATTCGAAGGTTATTGTAATTTATGGCATGGCTGCTATGATTGAGATGTTGTTAAGATAGACTGACCTTGATGAGGACTCATTAAGTAAAAAATTAGCTCAGCTACAGGTTGTAAAAGATTAGACAATCCAGTGAGTGACAACTGCTATTAGTATTATTACATTTAAACTTGCTGCTTTGAGTGAGTGTGTGGGTCTGATGTTCCAGTGACCAAGCCTCCCGGTAAACTGATCGTGGAGCAGAGCACTGTGACTGATGGTGAACAGAGCACAATGAGAGTCAGTCAGTCAGTGAGGCAGTGACCACGCAGCGTGTGGGACATCTGAACCGCTGTGAGATCAGATTAGTGACGGAATACTCACCAGTATTTCATAGAGAAAACACTGGATGTGCGTTTTACCTGAGCTTCTGTGGACTTCAGTAAGTTTAATTCTTCTCTATTGATGATTCAAGTATTTGTAGTTTCATTAAAACTGCAAGTCATTTTAGATGCAGACATTGTATAAAAGCTTCTACCATTATCATTATGTAGCAGAATTTCTGAGAATGAAGTAAAACAGTGAAAATATTGCTATTATTTATCGATTACTTGTAGCCCTAAAAACCAAGTCTTAACCTTTAACAAAAATAGTTTGGAGCAGAGTTGGTAAGTAGCCTACATACATTTAGTCACATATGATAGTTAAGTACAATTTGAGGTACATTTTCAAGTACAATTCAGAAAGAAATAGTTTACTTTTTACTCTTTACTTTAGTTACTAGTTACTTTGCAGATTCAGGTTAATATTAACTACTACTACTTTTGTTCAAAAACACTTTGTCTTCGTTGTCTCTTACAGAATACAAATTGTATATGGCTATACGTGTATTATGCAGTGCAATAAAGAATAACTTTCTTTTTTATTCATCACTAGAAATATTTACTTGCCACATTTTTCTTCTCTGAAAAGAGGTGACAGTAAATATCTGTTGTAGTGTAGCCCCCAACATTTGTATGTTTGGTTATCCAACCAACAAAATGACAAGTGTGGTTCTCTCCTTGAATCTGAGCATAAATCAAACTTAACTTTTTGGACAGTTGATTAAATGTACATACACATATTAGGTGGTTAAAGGGGGCCAGTCAAATAAGGGACCCAAAAACAGGATGTGACGGCCATGCTAATATATGTAGAGAGTTATTTTTATTCCAGTAATTTTTAATTATTCGTTTTAAAAATTCCAGCTTGTAAGTCAGTACGTATCAGACAACAACGTGTCACTTCAAATGGTTTCCTCAGCACAGCGCAGTCAGCTGTCACACGTGGACAGTTCCACCCATGTTTTCCTGTCCTGCAGGTGTCTGTATGGAGAGGCAGGCAGTGCAGCGGGCCAAGGAGGCCTTCCTGAGCGGCAGGACTCGGCCTGTGGAGTTCAGACTGCAGCAGCTTCACGCCCTGCAGAGGATGATCACTGAGAAAGAGACTGAGATCTCCACCGCCGTCAAACAGGACATCAACAGGGTGAGTGGACACAGGTGCTGCTGCATTTAATATTTGTGACGCTGGACCTTAGCCTGTCTAACTGACAGTGTACTGGGTTTCCTACAGAGCCAGTATGACACCCCACTCCTAGAGCTCATTGGCATTGAGAATGAGATCAAGCTGGCTATAGAGAAGCTGGGGGAGTGGGCAGCTCCTCGACCTGCAGAGAAGAACATCCTCACGATATCAGATGAGGTTTATATCCAGCCACAGCCACTGGGAGTGGTGCTCATCATTGGAGCCTGGAATTACCCCTGGGCCCTTACTCTCATACCCCTGGTTGGAGCCATTGCTGCAGGTGGGGAACCTTTCTGTCTCCGGTCCCTCACTATCTGCTTATAAGTCAGAATTTAATTAGGTGGCCTCCACTGGCAGCATTTTCACTTATTTAAGATTTAGGCTATACTCAGCTTGGTAGAGCTGTGCTGGACGTTACAGTATTTTTCCCCTTTTTTTGCATATTTCTCACCTGTGAATGATTCAGATCATCAAACAAGTTTTAATATTACACGACGAACCAGAACAAAAACAAAATGGTCAATGTTCGTCATTGAACGAGACAAAGACAAAACCCACTGCTGACCAAAGACAACACAATGAACACCTCACATTTACCAAACAACTGCTTGATGATCCCCAAAACCTTTCAGCCCAAATTTTTTCCCGAAAATATTCAGTGAACTGAGAGGCAAAGTTGAGACAAAGAGATAGAAGTTTAACTTTTTGAAAGGTGTGTGTTCCGTTACCTGCTGTCAAACTAACACAGCATTTCATGAAAACATGGGGGTGGTCGTGTGATGGTCTGGGGCTGCTTTGCAGCTTCAGGACCTCGACGACTTGCTGTGATTGATGAAACCATGAATTCTGCGTTCTACCAGAAAATCCTGAAGAAGAATGTCTGAGCATCAGTTTATAACGTCAAGCTCAAACGCACTTGGATTATGTAGCAGCACAGTGATCCAAAACACACCGACAAGTCCACCTCAGAATGGCTAAAACAGACAAATAAAGGTCAGACATCTGAAACCAAATGAGATGCTGTAGCATGACCTTAAAAAGACAGTTCATCCTGGGAAACCCTCTAATGTCGCTGACATTCTGCAAAGAAGAGGGGGACAGACTCAGACTGATGACTCATTGTTAGTTATCACAAATGCCTGATTTGGGGCCAATTACTTTTTCACAATGGATCAGGCAGGTTACAAAATGAAATCATCATTTAAAAACTGAATTTTATATTTACTCTGGTAATCTATTTGTGTGAAAGTGACGTCACTGTAATAAACAGTGGACATGTCATCACAGGCACAGTCCAATTGGCTACATGCTTTCATAATTAATAGCTTTACTTCAAAATAATGCAGCCATGATGCACTAGTATAAATCTTTGATATAAAGACATTTCATACTTCACTCTGCAGCTAGTCTCAGCTCACACCATAGTACTCCATGTCAGTGTTGTGTTTACTGTTGCTTGTGCTGCCCCCAAGTGGTAAAGAGGCTGTTTCATGCGTCATTTCTGGTTTTATTCTGGGGTTCTTTACTGATGACGGATGTAACTGACTCTCTCTTTCCTGTAGCTCGTTTGCATGCAGTAAATCACAGTATAGTATAAAGACAGCTACATCTACTAAACTACTGAAGTAGTAGTACATCACTTTATTGAAGACTTATTGCTATCCACAAAGTTTAAGAGATGATGGTGTGTTTAGCCATTTTCAGTCTCTAGTGTGCAAATAATATCAAACCACCATATTGTTTACACATATTGAGAGTCAACATATCTACTTCTAATAAAAATACACAAAAGAGACAGTTTTCTTCTGGAGGAGACAATAAAGAGATTAACTACTAAGACTATTCTGCTGTGAGCTTCATTTGACACCCCCCACCCCCCCCAGCTCCCTATTCTCACCCTCTGCTCGTCTCCGTCACTCACTGATCTCATCCCATTCATAAAATCCTCCCGTGTTCTCTCTCTCTCTCTGTGTTCAGGCAACGCAGCTGTGGTGAAGCCGTCCGAGCTCAGCGAGTATTCATCCCTCCTCCTCCGGGCGCTGCTGCCTCGCTATCTGGACAAGGTTTGAACACCAGCTTCTATTGTTGATGGAAAAATACTGAGAGCTGCTGTAACCTTTACAATGCTCAGCCGCTGATTTTACTGCATTCTTCCTCATTTTCACATTCATATTCTCTATAATAATAAAGTATACATACTATTTGAACTTATAACAGTTCTATTGATTAATCCATTGATGAATTTCTAGTGAGTAACAGGATCTACGGAATGTTTTAAAAAGTGACAAATGGAATAGCCTATGCTGTTTGCTTTCACTCAGACTAATCTCAATTCAGTTAGATACCGTGTTCCTTTCAGAAGCAGTTTTATTAGTTATGTGGTGGTCTATAAAAAAATAATAACAATGGGTCAGAGTGAACAACTGCAAATTTAAATATAATACAATCTCACATATGGTACTTTCTGAGTCACAGTATTACAGTACCTAGTGTAGCTGCATCCTGAACTTTGATGAATTGTCAGGACCTACACTAGAAGTAAAAGTGAAAGATTTTTACTTGCAAAACTTTACTATTATCTTTTTAATAAATAGGTTTCACACTAGAAAGCTGAGGAGTTAAGACAGCAACCAGCCCTGCTGTTAATCTCTAAATGGGAAGAACAACACTTCACATAAATGTTGGTAGTGTGTATAGTATGTGCTCGATGTTGGTATCTGAAAAATGTAACCAGTACGAGTGTCTGATGCTGTTTAAACAAACTGTCTTTGTGATGACTCATCATTTTCAGGATCTGTACCCGGTGGTGACAGGTGGAGCGTCAGAGACTCAGGAGCTGCTGAAGCAGAGATTCGACCACATCTTCTACACAGGAGGCAGCTCAGTTGGTAAACTGGTGATGCAGGCTGCAGCTCGTCACCTCACCCCTGTGACCCTGGAGCTCGGGGGGAAGAGTCCCTGCTACATCGACAAGAACTGTGACATCAGGATCGCCTGCCGGTAACACCGCAGCACATGCAGTATCACCCGCAGCTGCACACAGAGATTCATACAGAGTTTCTATAGTTTGTAGCTTAAAGGGCCAGGCTGATGTTTTAGCCAATACATCACTTTACTTTCTACATTCACAAATATCACAGGGAGCAAACAGTTTGCAGTTTTACTTTCTGTATCTCTGTGTGAGCAAATGCAGATTCTATGGTTTAGGCACAGGTGTCAGCATGTATTAATACGTCAGCTACCTTTTTGGACAACTCCACATACGTGCACTAAAACATTCACATAATACATTAGTTTATTGAAACCTGGTTTGTTTTCAGTCGAATCACGTGGGGAAAGTTTGTCAACTGTGGTCAGACCTGCATCGCTCCAGACTACATCCTGTGTGAACCCTGCATCCAGGGCCGAGTGGTGGAGTGCATCCGACAGACTCTACTGGTAACATTTCAACTCAGACGTCCCACCTCTGTGAGGCGGGTGGGGCAGGCGGGTGGGGGTCCTGAGGGAACGTCTAGAAACTGTTCTGACCTGAACCTCTTATGTGAATGAAATTTACATAACACTTTTTGATCCATCACAGGAATTTTACGGTGCCGATCCTAAATGCTCACCTGACTATGGGAGAATTGTAAATCAGCGTCACTTCAACAGAGTCATGAGTCTGATGGAGGGCTACACCCCGGTGGTGGGGGGGCAGAGTGATGCCTCTCAGTGCTACATTGGTACAGTAGAAACACACAGTCACGTCTGGTCTGTATTTGTGTTTAATGAATGCTGATGATGTTGCACCTAAAGCCCCAACAGTGCTGAAGGACGTGCCCCCCCACTCCAGACTGATGCAGGAGGAGATCTTTGGCCCCCTGCTGCCCATTGTGACAGTGAGCGACATGGACGATGCCATTGGTTTCATCAATGAGAGAGAGAAACCTCTGGCCCTGTACATCTTCTGCACTGATAAGAAAGTGAGAGGACCCAGCAAGAGAGTGGAACCAGTTCGTAATGTCTGAACCTCATCTTTATCTTCTTTTCTATTCTCTTTCCTGTCCTCTCACAGGCTACAAAGCGTATGATTGAGGAGACGACGAGCGGAGGAGTGATGGTCAACGACGTAATGATTCACTACACACTCAGCTCTCTCCCGTTCGGTGGTGTTGGTGAGTCTGACTCAAAGTGCATTAGTGTTGTTCAGCTACTGTTACTACACACATGGCTTGTGTGCGCCCCCCCCCCCTCCAGGTCAGAGCGGTATGGGCCGCTACCACGGCAAACACACCTTCGACCAGCTGAGCCACCAGAGGGCGTGTCTGGTCCGCTCACTGGGTATGGAGAGGGTCAACCTGGCCAGGTACCCTCCTCAGGACCGACGGCGAGCACGCAGGGTGCGCATGGCCCTCCAGACCCCCCTGATCGACATGTCCAAGAGAACGCTGGTCTGGGCCGTTGCTGCCACCGTCATCGGGTGTGGCCTGCTCGTCACCCTGCTGGTCATCCTGCTCATAGCAGCAGGCCTCAACTGTACCTGCTGGTACTGGAGAGGCTTTTATAACTAGATACACTGCCTCAGAGCTGTGTCCCATCCAACCTGTTTTATATTCAGATCCTGTCACTAAAACACAGTGTCTAATTTTTATTGTATTGTTATGTTTCTTTTGTATGAAACACATTAAAATAATGAGCAAAAACACACTGTTCATTCACGTGTAGTATGTAGTTTTGCTTTGTCTGTCTCACAATAAAATGACTGCTGATGTATTACGTACACATTTTCAGATTCTTGTTTCTTCTCCTCAGATAATGTTTTTTTAAATTACATTTTAAAGAAATAAAGAACAACCAGAAAACATAGGAAATGATATGACTTTTAAACAATGATCCCCAACATAAGAGAAAGTCGACCTCTCAATGGATCAACGGTCATAACATTTCTGTTTTGGACAGGCCTGTACACTATGTGTAGACACTAGATGGCAGCAGAGAGCTGAGGAAAATACCAAATCACAGGTCAAACTGAGGAAAGGAGCCAGAGCAGGAAATATAATGCTGTTCATGTTCCACATCTTCATATTTACTCACTCTTCTTAACTGAATGACAATGAAATGATGAAGTTTCATTCACAGACTGATGACTTATGTCGTACTAAAGCCGTCTCAGATAACTGATTTAACACATCACAGCAAATGTCTTGTTGTCAGTCTCATCCCAATTTGGGTGAAAAGTGAATTCAAGCTCCTTTGCCAGTGGCCTGAGAGCACCATGCTCTCTCTGCTCCTCTGAGATGCTCTGCTAAACCTCCACAGTTTCATCACTTAACAGGTCTGTGGATATCCAGGCCTTCAGCTTATTAACCAGCAAAGGGAAACAGCTGCCATCTCAGCCCCTCTAACTCAGCACACTTGCATGCATTCCTGCATGCCCAAATCATCATTGCACAACTGCAGCACAGTGATGTTGGATATTAAACCAGTTCAAGACTTTCATGGGAGAAAAATGTGCCTGCTGCCACAAAGTCTGTAGAGAGTGTAGGTTTGACAGGCAGGGCACTGGGTTAGTCATTTGGACGGACACACATCACCTCAGCTGCAGTGGTTATAAGTGAATCAGCTCTAATACACTGACTGTGTGAATGTCACTGTATGTGTGTAGACAGCACCAGTGAAACTTCTGGTTTCTCTGGAGTCACTTAAGCCTCACCATACCACCACCTGGCTATTTTAATTAGTACCAGTCATGTTGTTCTCATGTTACTGTCATGGTTACAGAGATAGAGCTTCAGAAATCACTGGTAGCGTTTAAGCTTTCCGAGATGTAAGAATAACCTTTTCTGCATCAATAAAAAACTGCAATCTGCAAATACACTGCTCAAAAAATTAAAGGAACACTTTGAAAACACATCAGCTCTTTATTGGGGATAAAACCATGCTGGATATCCACACTGATATGGAATGGGAAATGTGCTAGGATCAAAAGGATGACACATCATTTGATGAAAATCTAAATTATCAACCTACAGAGGGCTTAATTTGAAGTCACCAAGAAATTTAAACTGAAAAACTGAGGCGGCAGACTAGTCTAATTCACTGAAACGTCATTGCAGCAACTCAAAATGGTACTCAGTAGTTTGTATGGCCCCCATGTGCTTGTATGTATGCGTGACAACTTTGGGGCATGCTTCTTATCAGATGACGGAGGGTGTCCTGGGGTATCTCCTCCCAGATCCTGACCAGGGCATCACTGAGCTCCTGGACAGCCTGAGGTGCAACCTGGCAGTGTTGGATGGACCTAAACATGATGTCCCAGAGATGTTCTATTGGATTTAGGTCAAGTGAAACGTTCTCTGGCAGAGGACAGTTGAGCTCCATGGGGCCGGGCAGTGAGCACAGGGCCCACTGGAGGACATGGGGCCCTCAGGCCACCCTCATGAAGTCTGTTTCTAATGGTTTGGTCAGAGACAGTCACACCAGCGGCTCGCTGGAGGTCACTTTGTAGGCTTCTGACAGTACTCATCCTGTTCCTGCTTGCACAAAGGAGCAGATACTGGTCCTGCTGATGGGTTAAGGACCCATGGATCAACAGCCTTGTCCAGCTCTCCTAGAGTAACTACCTGTCTCCTGGAATCTCCTCCGTTCTCTTGAGACTGTGCTGGGAGACACAGCAAACCTTCTGGTAATGGGACGTATTGATGTGTCATCCTGGTGGAGTTGGACTGTCTGAGAAACGTCTGTGGGGTCTAGGTCTCGCCTCATGCTACCAGTAGTGACACTGATCCTAGTCAAATGCAAAACTATTAAAAAGCAGTCAAAAAAACATGAGGGAAAAAAATGTCTGTGTCTGTGTTTTTGGGGTCGTCTCGTTGTTGCCCCTTTAATGCACCTGTTGTGAATTTCATTGACACCAAAACAGCTGACACTGATTAACAACCCCCTCTGCTACTTAACTGACCAGATCAATGTCCCAGAAGTTTAACTGACTTGATACAATAAGTGTTAAAAAGTGTTCCTTTTCTTTTTCTGAGCAGTGTATAATTTGATCTGATCTTCATCTAAGTCACAAGTCCGGACAAACACAACATGCTTAAGCTGTCCGTTGAGTGTCTTACTTCAAAGAAAGTCTACAAACCTCATTTCCAGAGAAGATGCAATAAAAACTAACATCTGGGGTTGTGTTAACTATCACCTCTTTGCTGATAACAGTCTGGATGGTCTTTTTTGTCTTTGGCACTGACAACCTGACGCCTGTTCCTCCAGTAAACAAGCTGAAATGTGGTCTCTGATCACGGAACAATGTCTTTTAGTCCATCTGAAATGAGCTCAGGCCTAGAAAACTCAGCTCGTTCCACACGTGTGCGGAACGCCATGTGTAATGGCGTTTCAGGCTGCATTTCTACTATAGTTTGAACTATAGTTTGAACTATAGTTTGAACTATAGTTTTCTATATTAGTTTGAACTGATTGATATTTCTCTCATAACGTTTGGCACAGACACCAATCTTTACTTGCAAATCCTGAGGCTTTGGTGGATGCTCCTTTTATACCCACTCTTCCCTCATCTGCTACCAAATAACCTGCTACGTTTTCAACCATCCAGAGCTGTCCTACTTTGTGCCACATAACTGATTTATGTCAGCTAAGATTATTAGCTTGTTACACCATTTTTGAATCGTCTTGTTTGTAGTGCTGTACAACATGGCAGCTGTGTGAAAAATGATTTTAGCACCACAGTTGGTGAAAGTACATAATACATTTGTTGAGTTTCATATCTAGATGCTTAGTTTGACATGTCTCCAACTTTCTGACCTCCTGTTGTGATATGTTCTTTTCGCAGAGGACTCCTGCTGCAGGAGGTATTTCTGAAGACGACTGAATGTTTTTTAGAGCTGTGTTGTTACCAGACTGTAAAGTTAACTTTTGCAGAGATTTGCCCTCATTTGTCCCCATGTAAAACACTCTGCCAAAGATCCTTTGACCAAGCAGCTGGCTGAGTGAATTCTGCTGGCAGAGAGCTACACGCGCGCGCACACACACACACACACACACACACGCACGCACACACACACACACACACACACTTCAGTCTAAAAAGTATGTCTTAAAGGCACACCATGTGAACCATGTGAGGGATTGTATTTCTCATGTCTCATGTTTTATATGCTCTTTTTGCTCACACCTCATAAATAATGCATCACTTGTGATGAAAATCTGAATTCTTGACAGTGATTCAAGCACAAGCGTCAAGGTGAACACATTTGTATGCATTTAGAATGGAGATATGGACGTGTTTCCCTACAAATATACAGAGTATGACCAGTTTTATGTCAGCTCATTGGATCATTATTCTTTCTGAACATTCATGTTTTTTATTTTACACTGGAGTGTGGTGGGAATGATCTCTTACTGGAATGGCTTCTGCCCGTGTTGTTTCCCTGGTGACCCTGATGCCTTCTGTTCATCAGAAGGCTCAGTGGTTTATTCAGGGATGTGCACAGCAAATCCCTGGAGCACTGGTGTAAAATGTAGGCTGCACAGAGGAGCTGGCAGGTAGATGTAATGGCAGAATGTTGTGTCTGTGGTCCCCTGCTCCTCCTCTTCATGAACATCTGACCTCATATCAATTTAATATTTCAATCAGGTCATCTTTGCTCATTAACTTTATGATAATGTAACGTGTTCTATTAAAGCAGCTATATGCAGCTCTTCAGTCCTGCTAATGACAGCATGATGCTCATAAAGTGAATGAGAGCTGGTGATACAGTTGACAGTTGAAGGCTCACTACTTTGGGAAAACCTTGTTTGACCATCACTAGCTGGGTGAGTGGAGCGCAGGCAGGAAGGCAGACAGGAGCTGATGCAAAAAACCAGCTGGTGGAGGGGAGTGACTGTAGACCTCAACATTTACAGGCATCAGAAGCAATATTGTCGTGTGTGTGCATGTTTTTCAGTGCACAAATGTGCTCATTTCTCTTTAGTAATCAGCAAGAGCGATGGTGAAACATTTGTGTAAGAAATGAGGTTGAACCGTATTTCTTAAAACTGATTGCATGAAGATACTTATGTGTTGCTAATAGTGACAACACAGATGTTGATGTTTGTTCCAGCTTGTTGCCTCGTCCACACTAAGGGTGAACTTTCGGTTAACGAATGTATGCAAAATGTTACCTATGAAACACTGTAGATAAATGTAATGCAGAGGGTAAACCGTATGCAACCAGCTTAAATAGCTCAAGCAGTGACCTCCTCTGTGTGTGTGTCTCATCCGTCTCACACTCATGCTTTCTAGACACAATGACTATCATGTTGTATGTGTGGACAAATCCACAGTGGGTCGTGGCTTCAGACCTGGGTTGAATCCCCATCGCTTGCTGAAGACAGTGAATAAAAAGATCCTGCAGGAATGAAAGGTAACAGTGTGTCGGGCTGTGATTGTATTTTCTTCTCAGTTCTTCCTGGAATGTTCTCTGCTCTCGGCCTGCTGATGTGTGATTGCTGTAGGAGGTCGGAGCTTATCAAACAGTTACTGTCATGACTTCTGGAAAATCTCAATCATGCTGAAGTTGTTGACGGAACTTGTCACGACCTCATTTCTTTTTCCTGCGTTTGTGTTGCATGTGAGTTTTTCCTGGAAACTGCACGCCGTATATCATTTAGAGTTACTTTATGTGTGTCTCAGTCATGATTCTGGAAAACCTTGCAGTCATTTCACTCTGCTTTTGGAGCTGCTACGTCTTCCAGTGACCTCATAATTACATCGCTCATCAGCATTTTCCTCCTCGTGGTTCACTCTGTGCTTTAGTTTTCCAGTGAATACATTTAGTTGAAACACGGTCAGTGGATTACATTTTGTGTTGTGCTGTGATAAAGCTAAAGACAATGTGGACAATAAAGTTCCTGACTGACTGACTGACTGACTCTTCATCTGGTACAGCATACATCACTCTCCCTGTGGTCAAACCGCCCTAACACATGTATGGAGGTATGTTGTACTCCCTCACCATCACATGGACCCCACCATGCTTCACAGTGGGAACCACACATGCAGAAATCATCTGTACGTCCTCAGTGGCTGCTCAACTCATGTTACTCACTGAGTAACGTGATACTGTGTATCCCAGCATGCACTGGGTGAGAGTCAGGTACACAGGCCTGATCTGTCAAAGAGTAAGGACATCATGATGGTATGTGTGAGATGGAAAGTTCATGCGAGAATCCATGCTGTAAATGATTTGAAGTTTGGTCAACTTGGAAACAGCTTCACCTGCTGCTCTGAGAACACCAGGTCATTTTACATGTAAAACTACAAAGCTATTTAATGTTTTACAGTGCACAACCTTTTGCTTGTGCTGTGAGGCGGCTGGGCAAATCACAGAGACACAGAGTTGCCAGAGAAACATTATCCTTATGGATTAGTGTTCTGGACAGGATGCTGCTATCTAAAACAAACACTCTGACTCTGATGTCACACTGACTTCTGATGTAAATATGACTTAGCTCTTTCTTTGTCTTATTATTTTATTACTTCTCATGATCATTTGCTGTTGGTCAGATGTCAGAATCTTCACTCTTTTTTGAATAGTAGTTAGTTTAGTGCTGCTAAACATCTACAGCGTCAGGGCCAACTACAACATGATCTACCCAGTTTCAGTGGTTTGTAGTAACCAAAATAACTCAACCCAACTAGCAGTTGCAGAGTGACATCAGTGGGAGAGCCGTGCAGCACTCATTTGTTTGACCTGATAATGATTTTAAACAGACAGACAAAGAGTCGTTAATCACTGCATCTTCCCAAACATCACTCAGCATTTCTATTTGAAGTGATTCTGATAAGAACAAGATAAGTTCTTCTTATCTCTGAGTGTTGTAAATATGACCTACCAAATACAAAATGACACATCTATTTCTATTGTTGTTGTCTGACATCAGAGCATCCAGTGGAAGCATGGAAAATTTCTGCCCCAGGAAATCACAGATGTTTGCCCGGCAACCTCAGTCTGAGCAGATCGATACACTAATGAGTACAGATGACTAACGCAGGCACCGTCCATCTATGTAGCTTGTAATGACTTTAAGCTTCGATAGATGGTAAACAGTTGTGGACTTTCAAACCAATCAATACTCCAGGATGAAACTCATGTCCAGTACACATGCACGGCACACAACTGAGAATACAAGACAACTGAAGTACAGAATACAACACACCGGTGCTGAATGGATCATGGTGGGGCATGAAAGTGGAGACAAAATATATTCATTTAAGACCCTTTTTGCCCATCACAAAGACATGATGTTGATAAGATGAAATACTGGTGCTTTTCATTTTCAACTGTTGGCTCCTCCTCAGTTCACCCTATGGTAAGATGTGTAAATATGATTTTGTAGGTAAAGAACGCAGGTGCAGGGGCCTGAAGGGGCAACCAGCATAAGGGAGCTGTGTTAACCTGCAGCCTACCGTGGTGCCATCTTGAAAAAAATAAAAAAAAAAATATATATAATGTACCTTATATGGGCATGCACACGTATGTATATAGGTTACTACTGTTACTTGCACATTGTTCACAAAGCCTTTATCCATAATACATACTGTGTATGTGTGTACATAGAATCTCCCGTTGTATACAGTGTCTATTTTATTTTTTGTATGCTTGTTTCTACTCTTTGCTATCTGTACTGAGCTGATAGCTCAGATGGTATCTTAAATCCACACTGTTGCATTTACAAGCTCATAATTCTTATTATGATTATCAATGCTGGAGAGTCGGTGGGTGTTTCATGTGTGGGTTTGCCTGTGTGGGTTACACTTAAAAATATGACTGCTTCTTTAACGTGGGAGAACTGGCAGATGAAATCAGAACATATGCACAACATCTCAGAGGTAAACCAGGACACAGTGTATTTTGTTCAATAAAAATCATGGTGTCTGGTCAGATACACTCTTAATACATTCAGATGAATGTCATGTAGTCTACCCTGGCCTTCGACCAGCGGCTGTTCATTGCTGTGAGCTGCTAGTTGAATTATGATAACTGACCTGATACCTGGAGGTGAGAGAGACCTGCTGTTCCTTGGATGTTTTCCTTGGAGCTTACATGACTTCCTGAAGGAGTTTTCATAACTTCTTGGACTCATTTTAGAAGGTTGGTCACATCTGGGAAAAGTATTTGTATGTATATAACAGGTACACGTGTTAGGTAGACAGCTAGAAAGAAAAATACCAACATACTGATTATTACAACATAAATCAAGTGCTGACCCTCACTGACAGATTTGGAGAGTGGGTCATCTCTTGTAAATCTAATTATCTTCCCACACACTGTCTCTCTTACTAACATTTAACACAACACAAATGTGATCAGAGAGACTCTGAGTAGGCTACAACAGAAGGCACATTGGTTTCTGAAACTTTCCGCTTACAAAACTACATACACTACACAGAGTTTTAAACCCACTTCAAACAGATATATGTGTAACAGTTATAGATTATACGATACAGTGGTAAATGAATGGGCATTGATACGACCTGACTAGTACTGGCTGGTTCTGTGGTGCAGGCTCACATACCAGAGTAGTGGAGTGCTACTTTGAATATTCTCTGCTTGTCTGGATATATCTGGCAGTACGGCTGATATTTTTGTATCTCAAGCTGTTCGTCATTTGCTATCCCAGCATATCCACAGGCAGTGAGTCACACAGCGGCATTACACACTTTATTAATCTCGTTGTTTACCATTCACTAGATGTTTTGTGAGTCTGCAGAGGCTTGATTTCTGTGAGTGCGCAAGACCTGTGCTGTACCCTCACTGCTCTGAATCATGCTTATTGTCGCATTTCACCAGCTCTCAGTCTGTCGCATCGCCTCGCTTCTTTTCTGTCAGGGAACCGTTATGACAGTTAACGAAGCCTCCGCACCGTTTGTGATACCTCGCTCTTTGTCTCTTTGAATATGAGTTCAGTCAAAGTTCAGATGTGTGGAGAAAATGTCTCAACACATCACGTGACACATTCTTCCATTCCCATCTCCTACAACAGTTCCTGTGTGTAAATACAGATATGTTGGCTGCTTATGACTGTTCTAGAAATATGTGTAGAAATTCTAATTTGTCATCTAGCCTGCTGCCTGTGTCAGTCAGAGCATGAACAGCACGTTCTCAGCACAAACTCATACATTTAGGGAGGTGAACCACCATGTTTCCAATAGTTCAGACAGCAGTGTTGCGTAATACTTCAACACTTGTGCTTTACAACGGGGCGGGGCAAAAAAAAGATTTACAGTTTTGACAGGTTCATCATCATGAAACATCTGACTCACTCTTCACCAGCTGCTTGCATTTTATTTTAGTTATTGTTTCAGCTTCCACCATTGATTATTTTAAAGAATCCAGAGGAAGTAAAAAGACAGATGGTTGAGTCCTATATGAGGTCTGGTATAGCTGACTGGGTAAATGACTGAGCTGTGTCCAGCACATCCTGATGGACTGTGGGAAATCTGAGTGGTGGAATGTGGGGGGGTTAAGATGGAGGTTCAGGGGAGGTTCAATGAAGCCACCCCTCTACCCACGCCCCTGGTCATGTTGGCCAGTTTGTGATACTCTGTGCACAACAGTTCCCTCTGTATAGTATATTGGAGGTCTTTTTATGTCACCGTGCACATACGATTGGCCACTTAAATCACCTCACAGCTCTGTGATGGCTCCTGGTGGCTTGAATATAACTCATAACCTTGAATTCTTTCTCACAGAATATGCTATAGGTCTAAGCCTTAATACTGTTAGTGCCTAAAAATGTTGTCAGTCAAAGACACAGGAACTGATGCCAGGACTAAATAACTTCTAATAATGTCTAATAAAATCTGAATAAGTCTATTTTTGTGAATATACCAGAATCTGAAAACAGTAAGCTTGCAACTATGTAAAAATGAAAAGAAAAATCTAGATCACATCTAGGTCCCGGTCAGTACGTGCTGTTATAGACTGTAAATATCTACACTGTAATTAGAGCTGTATGCTCAGTTGTTTGTCTGCAGACATTTAGAGTGTATGGACAACTGCAATCAATTCTAGAAATACAATATCAAAAGACGACAAAGAAAATATCTTAGCAGCAGAAAAATCACCACTTCCTCACCTCTGTATCGGCCTGGCTATCAGTTACTGCAGAGTCAACTGAAGACGTGATTACTGGTGGCCCCGTCAAACTTAATGAGTGTGTCTGGATGACATATTCGACTTTCTAAAGCTCTCCCCCACTCAGAAAGTCGACTTAGAGGCAGAATCTCTGACACGGCACAATCAGGAGATCCTTATTGCAGGAGTCTATCGTCTTGATTGGGCTCAAGTTTCGCCAATGAGGCACCAGCTGGGGCCAGAACTCCTCAGGGCATTAGCAAAGTGGGAAGGAAATACAATAAAGTGTCAAGGCCAATTAAACTATAAATGCATTAGGTCCAGCTTGCCTGGTACTAGCATATTTGCAGCAAGGGATTCTAGCAACGTTGTTGCTAATCATTTTGCATAATGCAAAAATGCAGGTTCGCTGTCTGGAGCAGCATGCTGCACATAAAATCTGGTGCAGCAGACTCCACCCTGGTCTTCATGACCATTAATTCACCTGTGGAGGACTGATGTTTTATTGGAGTAGACACTGGCACAGCTCAGCAACGTGCTTCAGCACTCCCATCTGTCATTACTTATTAGTGTAACATTTTAAATGTTTAACACATAAACAATCATGTAGGCATGTCATATACTGACAGTCAAAAGAAGTAAACGTCAATAAATAAATAGGAGTTGCTGGCTTCCAGTATTACTTTCAAATAACATAGATCCCTGATTGGTGTGTTTGTATGCTGGCTCAGAGTGAAGTGTTATTTATCTGCTGGTAAATTACTCTCCTTGTACTCCACTGTAGTTGCAGCTCAAGGATATGGAAGCAAACTTCGTCATATTGTGAATGGTTCTACAATGTACCTGTTATATGAATGCACAAAGCAGAGAAGCTTCTGTCTCCACCATAACCAATCATTCATGTGAGACTGCACTTTAATTTATCACCCAAGCATCTTCTATGAAAAGATGAAAACCTGTTGCTTCCCTGCAAGTCAAACCTGGGACTGGTAATCACAGATTAGGGACAAGCAAAACCTCAAACTGTCCTCTGAAACCAATTATTGCTTTTTTTATGCAAATGCTGGTCAGGTCATATCTGATTCACTGAATACATTCTGTATGCTCAATGGATTTGGTGTGTGTTAGAACAAAGTGAAGAGACAAGATGACATATGAATTAACAAATAAGACAAACAACTGTGATAGTTACACTAGAATACCAGTATTATTAGTAATATTATACAAAACAGTAATATACCAATATTCGAAAGCAATACCGACAAATCAGCCACAACTTTATTTACCCCTAGATCTGGGGTGTTAATGTAGTAGTGGACAGGGGTCAGCATGGGAAAAATGTAATGCTAGTCATGATCAACAGGTGTCAGAACACAGTGCATTGCAATTTTTGTGTATGAGGCTGAGTAGCTGCAGACTGCTGAGTGTCCAGGCTGAGCCCCGTCCACCACAACATTAATACCATCAGGTGGATTGAATGTTGTGGCTGATAGGTGTGTACGACAAGCTTCACAGAGGCATTAAGCGTTTGTGTGACTTGTCCAACAGACAGTGATGGGAATGTCCTGATATAACAGTTCTGAAAAACATTAACATGATAATAAAGAAATAGTGTTGAGATGTGAGTGAGTCTTGTAAAACAGGTGTTCTCAAACCTGATTCTCATGGCCCGCTGGATCAGGTGTGTTCAATCAGAAGCTGGAAAATACCAATTCACTCCACCGTGGTCTGAGATGGGATCTTCTAGCTCCTGATTGACTGAGCACATCTGGTACAGGTAATCAGCTGTGGGTAGGGCAGGGATAGTTGAAACATTAGTAGAGTAGAGACAAGTAGACAGATCCCCTGTTTGAAAGCATGTGTGACAAGTGTATAAGGTGTGCAAGGTGCTGACAAAAGCAGTAAGAGTGATTTAAATAGTTACAGACTATAGAACATAAACAACAAAACTCTAATCATCTTAATCTTGCACATTTACAGAAGTGTTTGCAGGTTGGATATAAAAAAATGATACACTACCCGTCAAACGTTTGGACACACATAGGAATATGCATGGTTTTCATGAAAATATAGGTCTTCAGTTGTGTTACCATCATCGCACATGGTTTTCTAATGATCAGTTCTCCTTTTAAATTAATAAATTTACATAGCAAACATAATATGCTAGTGGAAGACAGTACTAATGTTTGTTTCAGAATTTAGGCCTCTGTATGTTTATGTAAGTATTATGTAAACAGTCATTTACAATATGAACAATGTCTACACATTCATTCCGATCAATTTGATGTTGTGAATTCGCTTTTCTTTGCAAAGATGCTCATTTCTACGCGTTTCCAAACTTTTGACTGATAGTGTATATTAAAGCTGTTTGTTCTTGCTAAAGACAGATCTCCATCTTCTTCCATGCATATAGTATTTGTCCTACTTATGTATCTGACCTTACCAAAGGAGGAAGCATTGGCTCAGCAGTAATGAACATGTGCATCATTGCTGGTGCTGGCTGGCCACTGAGAATTAATTAAGCATCTCCATCCATCACATTTATATTCAACATTCTGGAGTCCTCACTGCTCCGCCAAGGGTAGTGTTGGCTCAAATCATTCTTGCCATAATATTACAAGAGACTGATGAGTACTACTTTTTTGTATGATATATATTCATCCCATCCATCCATCCATCCGTTATCCTAACCCTTTTCCTCTTAAGGGTCGCTGGGGTGCTGGAGCCTATCCCAGCTGTTATTGGGGGAGGGGCAGGGTACAAGAAAATCACACTTACCGGTATTTTACCAATTAACCTAAAATGTCTTTGCACAGTGGGAAGAAGCCGGAGTACCTAAGAGAGAACTGACACAGACACTGGGGAAACATACAAATTCCACACAGAAAGGTACCCCGCCGACCCATGGATTCAAACCTGGGTCCTAGTGGCTGTCAGGTGACAGCGCTAACCACCACACCACCATGCTAACCCCAGTATGTTCCTTTAGAAATGATGGAGCTTGATCATTAAGAAGAACACATGCTTTAACAACATCCTTCAAAAAAAGATTTTTTACACAGTCTATGGTAATATTTAGATTTCAATTATATAAAAATTCCCATAAAATTGACGAATTACGAAATATGACATTTCGGAATATTTTGGAAACCAAACCTTGACAATTCCGGGATACTGTATGAATGCTTAGTAAATTAATTTCCAAAAAACTTCACTTACTTTACTTCACTTTACTTTGTAGACGCTTGTATCCAAAGCGACTTACAAAGGAGACTCAGATTGACGTATTATTCGGACTGGTGTCTGGCATGGACGGTTGCATGTGTCCAGCAGTTCTAGATTTATTTGTTACACCTCAGTCTTACTTAGACTCCTTCCTTGCTGTAATTCATGCAGTTAATCTCAATAATCAAGTAAGCACTAGCCTCGGAGAGCTAATGCTAGCAGCTAGCACTGAAGCACTGGGTCAGCGACATGTCCACTGGGCTGCAGAGCTGAGGATGATGACCAACACACAACTGCAGAAATGTGCACAGACGTTTTCACCATAGCGATATTTCGTATGGATCCTTTAACTGAGTTGTCCACAAACTCACAGGAAAAAAATCTATATCCAGATGGACCCTAATTTGAAAAATGGCAGAATAAACGACAAAGCACATACAGTAGACTTTATTAGATTGTGTTCAACAAATTATTATTAATGATAATCTCAATCATACTGTTAGAGTATTCCATTATAATTACATAAACATTCATCACTGTTACTACTCCCATCTCAGCTCTATAATGCTATAAAGCTTATTTGGTCTTTGTCTGGAAGCGTCTGATTTGGAAAGGTGAAAGATCATACGAGGGCACTTGTCCAAGACTGAGTTCACACAGAAGCTTGCCAATGATTGGTCCAAATTTGAAGCCATGACCTGAAAATGAAAAGCCATTTCAGTGAACACATTACTAACTATATCTGATTAGTGTCCTAATGTGTACAGGACCATGTGTGGCACCTTGTAGTTAGCCTATCCATGTTACCATGTTGTAAGCAAACCAGATCAGATTTTCAAAGTCTAAATGTTCTTCTTAACTTACTGTTAATATTTAGCCAACAATTTAATTAAATCCAAGTGGTTTAGTGATTCTTAATAAGATATATATTCTTCCTGCTATATATTCATATTTTTTTAGTGCTGTATCTGGACTGTTTTTTTTAAGTTAGGCGTACAGCAACAGTATAGCATACCGTAAGTATTAATAACTAAGTAATAACTAATAAGTATTAACATATGTATAAGTGTGCATAAAAACAATTTACAATTAATTTAATACAAATAAAATATGCTTCTGTAGCTAACTATTTTTTATTAAACTTAATCTAACCCTGTATCTTTTATGCCTAAATCTAACCATATTGGTTCAGTACCTGAAAATAACAATCCATAATTGCACAATCATAACCAGGTGTTTATGGTTGTTTATACGACCAGATCCTTAAAAAGTCTTATTTAGATTTTCCAAAATTAAGGCCTTAAATATCTTTAAAAATGACTAGTAAGCCTTGAATCCAGAGATCAAAGGTCTTAAAATACCAGTGTCCCAATAAACAAGGTTGCTATATTTTTTTCTGGTAATCTCTAAAGAATTTGGCAAATTTCTAAATGGTGTTTTGCATTTTTGTGCATGAGATGGAAATGAGCGGAACTGCCAACATTTCCGGTTGTGTGTGGGAGGGGGGCTTTGTCAGGTATGCACTTTAGCAGTTTGTTGGTTTAACGTTAAGTGGACGGCCTGCTGTATGCTGTTCAAGAAGCTTTTTAAACTTGGTTCAGTGGGAGGTAAAGCTGCAGAGCTGCATATGCCCAGCGAGAAACTCAAAGCTGCTTCTAAAACCCGCGCACCTGTCATTTCTCAGTTCTGTTCCATCTCTAAGGTTTCAGACTTCAGCTCCATCTCAGAACACAGCAGCGACCACAACATCAGCTACAGTAACAGACCTCAGGACTACCTTTGGGTCCACTGCTACCTAAGAGGTACAGTGGTGACTGCACAGCGTAACACGACACCAGTCCTTTAGCTAAAACCAAGCAACGTGGACCTACATATTCAGTGTTTCCCCCACAAGGCAACGGCACCACCAGCCCCCCAACACGACCGAGTAATTTTTTAAAATTAGATTTTCTGTACAGCGCCAGATCACATTAGAAGTTATTTGAGGTTTTCTTTCCTGTAGAACAGGTCTGTACGTTGTTCTATTATAAACAGCCTCAGGTTATTTATCATATGTATATGACGACGTAATTTCTGTCTCTCTGTGTCGCGCATACACACAAGGACATGCACGCGCGCACACAGGTAAACACATAGAGCGTGTGTTGGTAAAATAGCCAGCGCCGAGCGATGTGCATAACTATTCTTTTTCAATCATATTTCCACTGCACAGCTGATATTAAGCTCACAAAACCATCTATTTACATGATTTTAGAGCATTTTCCTTGTTATGTTATGTTTCTAGAATTAAACATATTTCTAGTGTGGAACCTTCCAGCTGTATCTAGTTATTTCTTGTGCGTTTGAAGACATTGCTTAAAAATTTCTAAATGAACATTTCCACAGTGAGAACTTGTGCGCAGGTGTCCACAGCGCTAACTTTATTACTTTTTCATGATCATTGTTATGTGCATCAGGAATGTTTGCAGATATTTAAAAAGCACAATAACCGCTGCAAATCTACAAAAACTGAATCATAAAGGAGACAATAAACAGTAAGTAAGTAAGTACAGTGGCCGAGACATTTCAATCTAGAAAGTGAATGAAGGTTTGAGGCACATCAACGCTGGATATAAAGAACAGGGGCTAAACCAAGAATGGGTGACGACTGAACTATTTGTAAGGTGGTCACATGCTCTTTGCCATTTTGTGAATGTAAGGTCTTAAATCCGATCCTGATCAAAGTGGCCTTAAAAAAGTCTTAAAAAGTCTTAAATTTGGCTTCCTTAAACCTGCAGATACCCTGTACGATACGCCTGATACGGTCTGATACGCCAACTGCCAATATTGTGCTCTGCCTGCTGCCATATATACTCTATTTCAAGAGATGCTCCTGTGGGTAAGCATGAACAAATAACCTAGGTGTTTGTCTAAGTTGGACAACTTGACACCGCAGATTCACAAGTGAGATAATAACCAGCAAAACGTACTGGTGGAAAATCCAGGCAGTCCATGCTGCTGTGGCTTGACCATTCTTCATTGACCAAAACAGGCTTGTTTATTTTATTTTTTACAATGTTGCACTTGTGCCTTTAGTGTGAAAACAGAGTGATACAGCCTAAAGACTCTAAAGATAGGGAAGCCACGTAATTATAATGTGTGTATGAAACAGGTATGAAAGAACTGAATGTTGCACCTGTACACAAAAGGTGGTTTGAGATGTTTTTGTTTTACCTGAGAATCCTGCTCCAATGACAATGTTACTGTAGGTGGGGTGGCGGTCCACCACAAAATGACGGTCAGGTGTTAGCTGCAAAAAAAAAAAAAAACTCATTCTATTTGACCAAGTTGTCAGTATTAGATTGTGACTATAAGCAGTACCTAGTTCTCTGGACCCCTACCCAATCTGACCAGTGATGATGTCATCATTTAACAGCTGGCTGTCTAGGTGGTGTTCCACAAACAATTTGGGCTATACTTTAGTCATTTAGAAAACATTTTGTGAAAAACCTGGGCTGATTAGAACAGACGGCATCCATCCCACTTTAGATACTGTTGCTCCATTATCTAGGAATATGGCTGAGTTTATTAGACAATTTAAACCCTGACAATTCAGAGTGGCGCCTTGGAAGCAGTCTTACATGCCTCTCTGCAATTTTCTTTCAGTCACTCCGTCTTGTCTCACCATGCTAATACTATTTCCTTAGCATACATAAATAGCATACAGAGAATATAACTAAACATCAGGTTTACAATGTGAGCATATTGGACAGCAACCTCTTGCTGAAAATGTTGCTATTGTTAGTCTTTTCTGAAGTAAGGATACAATTCATGTCAACTACATGTCAACATGTCAACTATTCAGAATAGCATAATTCAATCACAAATTATTTGCATATATTTAACATAGTCTTTGAATGACGAATCATTTACAAACCAATATAAATGTATAAATGCAAAGTACTTAGGGTCAAGGTGATCACAGAAATACAATAGTTATTATTAGACATACAATATAATTATAATAAATACATTTTATGCAATTTATAAAAAAAACTTTGTGCAGCACAGGCCAAGTCAAATGTCATTAAATGTGTTTTAATTTATTGTTAAGCTGAATTTAAATATTTGTAAGGTTCACATAAACATTATTTTTTTTATAAAAACAAAAGTTTTGTTTGTGGTCTCTAAAAGATGACATTTACACAGGCCTCTTCGGGTTTGCTTCCCCAAGTGTTGCCAGTGATATAGTTATATTTTCAGATATTACATGATTTACATCCTCAGACAGATGACATTATGTGAGGTGTAAATATCAAAGCAATGAACACAGTAATGTGAAGAGTTGATACTCACTGTATACATACAGCTCTCCACCACAGCAGGTTCAGGAATCAGGCCTGGCAAACAACGACGGATACAACGCTGGAGGATGTCAATATCAGACCTGTCTGTTTGCTTGTCTCTTTGGTCTGGGTCTGTCTCACTGCCCATATGGTAGCAAACCTCCACACAAGATTACAGAATCAGCATTAGTTTTATATAAACCACTAGAATCTGTAAAAAATTTACAGAAGCAATAGTAAGACAACGTTTTCCACGGTGCAATTATAATACTCTTTATCTATGTGAAGATTTGTGTATTACATTTCTGCAGTTTTACGTGTAATATTGTATTGGATCTGCCTCTGAGCTGTTCGCTTCTGGTTCCTGTATCTGACGCGGATTGTTTGCTGCTCCTGCTTTTTGGGTTTGTATTACGGGTTTAAAAACTCAAATCTCACTCATTTACTGGTTGTTAGACACAGATTGTGTTAAGAATTAAATCAGACACTTGCATTAGAGGTGTGCGATACTGCAAGATTTGGTATTGATCCCATACGAAGTAAATACAGGGCTGGTATCCCAGATACCTTATAAGGCCAAATTGATGGAAAATGCACCCAAGTCAAATAAAATTGCTTTAAAAATACAACCAAACACACAAATCATTGACATAGATATACACCGCATTACATTAAGTTAATCCAGGACACCTCTCTTGAACCTACAAACAATCACAGTGCATGCTACAAATAAATAATTTCTTTAGTAGAGTGTATTTCATGGCAGACTGGCCTTCCACAAAATGTACCCCCATAAAAATAGTGTTTCTGTTCGTTCCAGAATTTAACAATTTTAAAGTAAAATTGTGGTGTAAGTTTCATGGATGTGACACTTTCCTAGTGGGAGATAAGAGGGGGGGCAGACTCACGGGGGCGCATTTTCTGGCACTAGCAGGGGTCACTCTGAGGGATTTCCCTCCTCCTCTCTCCGTTTATTTTGTGCTGCTGATCGCTTGTTCGTGTTTTTTCCAACCCTGTCTCCTAATTATTACGTTTTCATACAAGTAAACCGTAACCCTGTTTACATTTTTAATCACGATGTATTGTCATGTTGTACTTCCACAGAGCTCTGTGAATGAATGACGCGCTACTATTATTAACGCGAAGCGATGCTGTTTACCGTTCATGACGGAGATCTGGTACGGTAAAAAAAGGTAGATGATCCTCTTTCTCTGTGCCATCATTCACTACAGTCTGCATGTGTCTGCTCAGTGCTGCTGAGTCACGTTGATGTGAGAGGAACGGCGTTTGTACCGGAAAGTTTAATTTCTGATGGAACGGACGTACTGAAAGTACAGTGTGGGCCATTTATCTGGATACACCTTAATAAAATGGGAATGGTTGGTGATATTAAAGTCCTGTTTGTGGCACATTAGTATTTGTGAGGGGGCAAACTCCTCAAGATGGGTGGTGGCCATGGTGGCCATTTTGAAGTTGGCCATCTTGGATACAACTTTTGTTTTTTCAATAGGAGCAATAGAATAAAGTTACATTAAAACCAAGCACACCATTGTTTTTCTTGTGACATTACCAATAAGTTAGATGTGTCACATGGCCCTCTTCCTATTGATAACTGGGTCCCCAGTCCAATATACGGCCTTCTGATCATAGGACATGGGGATCGTGCTGCTGCAGCCAAGTCCAAAATGAGAGGAGATGCCCATGCTGAAATGATGAGAAACTGAAGGTGTTCAACATGGTGGCCGATGGACATCTGAAACGGTCGGTTCTGGAACTGGATGGGATAGGGCTGGAGTGGTAAATGTAAATATTCTGCACTTATATAGCGCTTTTCTAACTAGACTGGTACTCAAAGTGCATTACACTGCTTCTCATTCACCTATTCACACACACAAGCACACACACACTCACACACCAATGGCAGAGCTGCTATGCAGCTTGATCTGACACATCGGTGGCAAATTGGAGTTCAGTATCTTGCCCTAGGACACACATATGGACATATGACAGGAGGAGCTGGGAGTCGAACCACCGATCCCATGATTGGTAGGCGACTGCTCTACCTCCTGAGCACAGCCGGCCACTGGATGTCCATCGACTTAAGTGATAGGAATAAACCCGGTGACTGCCTCCAGGGATACTCCCAGCTGGGTGGCTAAACCTTGGTCAAAAAAATTTTCACTTGCCCCCAATTCCAAGAGCACGTCTAATTCGACCCGCTTGTGTCCCAGCTGGAATGTTACCCTGAGAGGGAAACGAGACGATCCGATGTTACTAGATGAGCCAGGCAAAGCTCCCCTGACGCTTACCTGGCCCTGTCATTTCACAGACAAAGAGGGCACTGAGAGCGGCGATGTTGAGCCGACCCACGATAGGCGCAAAGGCCCTCTCGCCAATGGCAGTCTCGCTCCTCTTGCGACAGCCGTCCAAGCTGCATGGGTTCCTCGGCTGCAGGGCTAAAGCTGGCTCTGGAGGCGGAGGCAGGCAACGGTGGTCAAGAGGAGACTGGGTGAGGACGCAGACGAGGGGCCAGACGTGATCTACTCATAATCTTCTGGTCTATGCTGAGGGCCAGGTCCGCATCGTCGTCAAAGGTCTGTGGGGCTTCCTTTCTGGTCATCTCATCCCGGACGTATTCCGCCAGGCCCTCAAAGAACGGAAGTGTCTTTCCCCAGCTCAGCTTTGGGGCAAGGGTCCTGAACTCACAGGCATACTGACTAACAGAGTGGGACCGATGCCTGGCGCTGGAGAATGGTGACTGAGGCAGAGAGCTGTAAAACGGTGTCCTTAAGTGTGTTAATGGCGGTTTGTTGTTTGCAGACTACTGCCTGGAGGTAAACTACTTCCACCTTAACATGCTCGAACTCCGCTGGGTGTATTACAGGCTCAAACATCCTATCAGGCATATAGAGACACGAGACGCCTGCATCTGGGATTGACCCAGCAAGTGAGCCACAGCGGGCTAGAAGACACGCTGTTTGCTGTTGTAACGCCCGAAGCGCTGGAAGAGGAATCTCACCAGGAGACGGCTTTACAATTAACCGGCCAACAAAACAACAAGAGCAGATGGAAAAAGGCTCAATACTCACGGTACTGGAGGAGCTAGGTGCTGAGAGAATAACGAGAGCGATGCTGAGAGGGTTGAAGCTACCGAAGTGGTAGGGGCTCACGAACATAGAGAGAACACGATGTCTGAGTGAGGAGCAGGTAAGTGGACTTCATGTTTATGCCCTGTCCTAACGAATCCTAGCTCTTCCTCGCAGTCACCTGACTCGTTCACCTGACATATGCAATTTATTTAATGTTGAATTATGAAGTTAAATGATCAACTGTCAAATGTTAATTAAAATTATATAAAATTTTACATTAAATAAAATAGGTGATTATAAATATACTACTTTGTTGAGTTGTGCTGAATGTAGAATTTGAAGGGTCCAGTTGTGTGGCTGTGTGTAGCGTACCTTAACCAGGCCTGGGTACTCGTTTGATGGGAGGCCGTAGATGTCCTCATTGGACTCTTCGCCCTCAGTTAGTATAAAGCAGGGAAAACCCTGCTTCATGCTGTATGTGCCAGGAACCTTCTCCTTCCAGTAGCACGCATTGATCTTCACAACCTATGAAACCAGAGAAACCAGGAAAAGCATTAATACCAGTCATTTCCCCAGCGATCTGGCTGTCACTTGATTGAAATGTACAGGTTTTTCTTTAGCACCAGCTACTGTTTATACAGTATAATATTCATTTCAATTTGATTAAGTTTTATTTATACAATATACTGTATAGCAGAGCTATTCAAATAGTGGCAGAGAAACAACCTTAGAGTGGCCCAGCCTGTAGACCTCCCCGAAATGCAGAAAAACTCTATTTCTAGTTTGCAAGTTTTCACAGAAATCCCCTAATTCCTACAGTAATGCTGACAGCAAATGCAGCAGTCTCCTAGCTGCGTATTGTGGTGTAGTGAGCGGCGGTGTTAGGACCTAAAGACTAAATACATCTTTATCATCTCACAAGCGTAAATTAAAGGATGAAAACCATTGGATTAACCCTTGGATGCACAACCTACCAATACCTACACTCTTCCACAAAAGTCAAAAATGACCCCAAGTAAAATCAATGCGTTTTTGCAGTAAACTGGGTTTTTTTCCTACACAATCTTTGTTGTGAGTTGTCTTGTGAGTTGCAGTATTTTCATATTCCAGGTATTCCTCATAAAACATGCTTGTGACATGAGGCCA
>JAUYWH010000005.1:23332632-23356135 GCA_034779795.1 Ctenopoma multispine | reverse complement strand
CACACACATATATATATACACATATATATATATATATGTATGTACATATATACATATATATACATACATATATACATATATATATATAAGCAGTATAGGTATACCTATAAGCAGTATAGGTATACAAGAAGCCGTGTCAAAGCCCTGAGTATTACAAGATCACATTATATTTAATACAGACATCACCATTGCTCCTCTGTCAGCATATGTAGTATTCTAAAATTTAAGACGCATTTACTTGAGAAACCACATTGATTCAGTTACCTGTTCACAGAACTAAGACTCGATGTGAAACTGTGAGATGTAAATGAAAGGCAGGAGCTCTCACACCGAAGACAAGAAGCAAAATAACTGAAGTTTGAGGAGGACAGAGGGGATGCAGTGTCTGTGTTCATGCTTGTTCTTCTAATGATGACCATAACCATGACCATGATGCTGTGTAATGACCACCGACTGGAGGTCACTCTTCGCGCTTCTTTTTATTTACCACCATATCTCTAATGACCATGCGTAAATCACGAGCTCGTTATCTGGTGACCGTGCGTAAAAAGACAGCTCAGCTGGTGTTGGTTACCTTGTTAACTGGACAGCAGTCTGGTGCGGCTCCCTGTTGCTACAGCGACGGTTCAACTTTCCCTTCCCTGCTTAAATCCACAATCCGTGCAGCTCAGGTGCAGATCCGTGGGCCTGCTTGCCTCTGTGCCCTCTCTGTCTCGTTGTGTCTCCCGTTAAAGACGGTGGTGCCGCACGCAGCCAGCAGGGCGGAGAGAGGGAAGAGAACCGGCAGCGGCAGCAGCTCGGCTGCTTCAGCGTCATAGGAGAGCGAAGTGAAGACGTCTCACTCTGATGGCGAGGGGCGTCGCTCTGAAGCTCTCAAGCTGTGGTTTATAATCAATAACGTCTACCGTCATCTGGTCCGCTCCAGATTTGGAGGCACCTGAACAAAAACGAGCTATTAGAACATTTTAAGATTTATCAAACTATTTTTGCATTGGTATTGAGCATCTAAATTGTTAGGACATAATATCTTGGATGTGAGGCTGATACAGTACAAGTGCAACATTACGAATGCATTCACGGAGATAGTGTGTGCCATTATCCTCATTTGTATGATTTCCTGGACCTCACCTCTCCCTGACAGAAGACTTTTTTCCCCACCCTCTCCCCCCCTTTGAGTTGGCATCTTGTAAACACTTAGGGTGAAACATTACAAACTAACATTGTTTGATAGGTACTGAGACCTTAAGAACAGTGTTCCACTGTTATTAAGATGTTTTGTCAGTTTTCTTAACATTTTGGTCTTGATCATGTTCCCATTTACATATATAACCACCATCACACAGTGCATTGCTTATTAGTGATGACACAATATGACAATGATTAGTAAGTGTTTGACTTCTTTGTTTACTGCTCACTATTGTGTGGACAACTGAGTGTATATTATTTAGGAAGTGGTGAGTGAGTAAAAAGGGAGTGATTTGGAGAGTCCCATGTGTCTCTGTCAGGTAATATTAAGTGTATCCTTTAAAAGAAAATAAACGGAAATCAAGAATCATCAAATGGTGAGTTTTCAATGGTTGTATTAATTATAGTATAAATTATAATAGTGTTACTAATATTTAAATTTTAGTCATAACAGACAGATTCTTAATTTCACTTTTTAAAGTCAAAGGTGAGCAATTAGGCTTCATTACAGTAGTTATTTGAGATTATTTTCTACCAGTGCTTTCTCGAGTGAGCCTCCTTCTCGAATGTAGAAGATCTGTGCCGGCGACGCAGTCTCCGCCCCGCGGCCAGACAGCGGAGGCGAGCGGAGCGGAAACACTGTCGCTGTTATTGGCACATGATTGAAAAGGATGTGCAAGATCTTTGTGACAATCTGTTATTAATTTAATGTTCTCGTGGCGGAGCGAGGCGAGGCTGCGCATTCACGTTCACAGCTGGGACAGCAGAAGGATGCTTACACAAGCACAGAGGAGCATGAGGGAGAAAAGGTTATATCATGACATTATTAAAAATTATACTATTATTAGTCAACACAAGAGGAGTGATTCATAAGAAGTGAATAAAAAAAACTCTTATAAAACAAATAAAAACATAACAAGCAGGTCTCTTTTGTCTTAATCCTTGTTAGTAAATGATTTGATAAGTGACCATCAGATAGATTTATTTAGTCTCACTGAAACCTGGCTAGAGCAGGATGATTATATCAGTCTGAATGACTCAACCCCCATATTTTATTATCATATTCCTAGGACTGGTTAGCACTGTCGCCTCACAGCTAGAAGGACCACAGTTCTAACCCCGGGGTCGACCGGGTGCCTTTCTGTGTGGATCTTGCATGTTCTCCCCGTGTCTACTTAGGTTCTCTCTAGGTACTCCGGCTTCCTCCCACCATCCAAAGACATGCATGTCAGGTTAATTGGTGACTCTCAATTGTCCATAAGTGTGGATGTGAGTGTGCGTGGTTGTTTGTCTGTATCTGTCGGCCCTGCTATAGACTGGCGACCTGTCCAGGGTGTACCCCGTCTCTCACCCGAAGACTGCTGGGACCCTTGCGAGGATAAGCTGTTAAGAAATTGGATGGATGGATATTCCCAGGACCACAGGTCATGGTGGAGGAGTAGCAGCAATCTGCAACTCAAACTTATTAATCAACCCCAGACCTAAACATAGTTATAATTCATTTGCAAGGGTGGGACCAGAGGGATGGCCGGGGATGGCACCCTTGAAATCTGATTGGCCACCCTGCCTGGCCACCCCCACCAGAGCTGTCAATCAGTTTGTTTCAATTAGATTGTTAAAAGACCTGTTATTTTGATTGTAAAGAAGAAAAAAAATGGGGTAAGTAAACAGTTGTTTGCAATATTTAGTGTTTAATGATTCACAAACGTTGATGTTTAAGTTGAGACAGAAAATAATTATTTTATTTTCGTTTTCAAACGATTTTTCTTTTGAAACACAGTTTTTTATTTTGAAAACCCGGAATCTCTGCCGTCTGCGCTCCGTTTGTAAACACACCTGGTGCATTGAGCACGTCCGTGCAGCAGGAGGGTCAATTGCTGGAGATTGTAAATGACGGTGGCCTTTAAAGTAAGTTTGAGACGATCTCTGTAAAACACACAGTGTTTTAATCACCACAACAGAGATCGACTTTTCAATTGAATTGTGTCCACTGCTAAACATTTCCAGTGTATTATTTGGGTAAATAAATAGTTTTGTTATTCAAACCTACTACCATTCATTACAATTTAAGACTGCAGAACATTTACATTTACTTAAGCACAATTTTTACACCTCACCCAAACAACAAAACACCTCACATAACCTGCTTAATGAAACTCTGCATTCAAAAATATCCAGCATCATGCAGTCTCAGGACTCAGCACCTCATCCACATCACATGCATGTCTTCCCTCATTCAACAGCAAGGAAAGAAGTATTTTATCCAGAATTACACCTCAGTTCTGAGAAATCTTGTGTGTCTCTAAAGGCACCTGGTAAATCTGTTTCATGCATAATCAGATGTCAATGGAGAATAATGTTGCCAATAACTGTCTTTCTTTATGTTCCTTAAGATGTGGCATTATTTGCTCAAAACTATTATCTCTGCCTCGTGTGCCTCAGTGAACATCTGACCTCTTCCATCAAATTGTACTTATCACTCAGTTCTTAGAGAAAACAGCTGTGTGTATATTGATATGTAGCCTCTCACATTTGACTGATGAAGATTAGGTAGAACTGTACAAGTAAGGAACAAATACAGTACATGAATACTGTAAATATATAATGCATATGTCAAGTATTATCCTACAGGATATACAATATACATACATGCTTTGAATTACTGTATGTACACAGAGTGGGTGTTACAGTATGTTGGTTTCATACCTGTTCTCAGGCCTAAATGTCTGGATGACATGAGGCAACAGTAAAATTGATTCAAGTTGGTCTGAACCCTCTGTCCAGCTTCTCTCCGTCCAGCTTCTCTCCTTCTCCATCCACGATTGACAGTATAACATGGTCAACTAATGAAATTCATTAGAGGTTCATGGGCTCTCAGTCAGTCCCTTCCTCTCTTTTCTCTTCCTCCTGCTTCCATTGTTCTTTAGTGTTGGTAAATCTGTGGAGTTTTATAGTTCTCACACTCTGATTGCTAATAAGCAGGCAGGCATTTGACCAGGTGACGTGCGTTAGTCTGATGGGTCTGGTTCTGGATCTTTAAATGAAATGTGTGTTTAGAAATGGCAAAAAGTCTCTTTGTGTCAGATTTCTGTGTTTTCTGAAGGAAGCTGTCTCCACTCTAATGCAAAAGATGTCAAGTTGACTGCTAATTGTGTTTGAAGGTTTGATTTGTACTTTGAATTTTACAAATGTGAGGAGAGATTGTGTTTGTTTTTGCAGTTCAGCTTTGCATTAGATTTTAGTGTGATAGCAATAGGAAAAAACTACAAATAAAAGTGTGTATTTTTGCAGCAGTGGGTGTTTGTTTTCAGGTTAACAGGCCCAGCTGTTGCTGCAGCCATGCATCAAGCTAACACTGACATATACTGTAAATATATACACATATACTGTATATGTATACATATACTGTACATATACTATACATATACTGTGTGTATATATATATATAACATCCTCATTAACTGCTTTATAATTTGCAAACAACAAATACTGCAAATGTTTAAATTAGCTGAGCAACTTAACACACAGTGTAGGATTCATTGCCGTTTTAAAGTTTAATTGTTCATTCGCCTCGCAACTGCTCATGCACATTCACTGCACATTCACATTCACTGTCCTCCACCTGGCAACCACTTTTAAATGCTCAGTGTCAGTCTTACATATTGTTCCTTTAATATAATTAAACATTGTCTTGAAACAGAAGTGAAGTGAAGCTCTGCTTGTTTACACTGCAGTTATCTGTAATGTGTTTGCATTGATGTAACACTAAGCAATGGCGTCTGTCATCAACTATCATGCAAGTTGGAGTATTTCTCTGTGACACAGTTAACAAACTATGTAAAGGTTATAGGGAGTGAGTTCCCAAAACTTCCATTGACTCACTAGTCTGGACCTAAATTGAGTTTTTTTTTGTCTCCTAGCTGAAAAGTGGAAGTCATGCAGATTTAATCTCTTTGTCTTCCTTCCTCTTGGAATGAAAACAGCTTGGCGTCAAAGACTGCTTTCGCCTTGTATGAATGCCACTTCACCTTGTTAGACTTTGAATAGTTGGATATCTAGGCCAAGAGCTCCTCTCAATTTTTGGCTTCCTTTGCTGGCAGCAGTTGAAAAGCTGTCGACTAATCAGCACAGATGCACTGCTGCTAATTGGGATGTAGCTAGAGGGAGCTGGTTGTTTGGTAGAGAAAAAGCTTCAGGGGCTTTAGAAGAAAGAGGCACAACTTTACATGGCCTTCCTTTTGTTGTTTACACTGTCTACACTTGATTCGTGTCACATGAATTTTGGGAAGCAGCATATAGCAAAGAATGAAGATTGAAGAACAGTTCTTTACTCGCTCTGTATCTGTTGAAAATTTGTCTTATAAATGCAAGGATGTCATGTTTCAGCCATTTTTCTTATTCAATTCAATTTAATTCAGTTTTATTTATATAGTGCCAAATCACAACAAAAGTCATCTTGAGGCACACTTTAAGGTTTAAGACCTTACAGAATATATGTAAATACAGAATAATGTTGAAAACCGTCCCAGTCCCACTTGAGCAAGCACTTAGGCGACAGTGGAGAGGAAAAACTCCCTTTAATGGAAGAAACCTCCAACAGAACCAGGAAATCTATAGCTACACACAGAAGCGTTAAGCTAGTAATGCCTGCAGCATGGAGATTGCACCCACCTGCACCTGTGATTGATCTACTGCAACCAGCCAGGAGCTTGTATCAAGCAACGGTTAGATTGTACATTTACATCCCAAGTTAATCCTGTTTACATGTGTTCACAGTGTTTAACATTTCAGAGCTCAGAAAACAATTTCATCATTCTCATTTGATTACAATACTCTTGGGAAGTAGATAAAAGTTTGGGGACCTTTCCACTCGATGACTGATGTATTATTTTAAGGATCTCTGTGACAAAAGCAGCACAAAACTGTCATAGACTCTGCACATCTCTTTTATCTGTCTTGTCTAGAAGAGTTCCTGACTCGAAATTGAACAGTGGTGGTTTTGATATGGTGTGTAAAAGACAGAACACTGTGGCTGACACTCTTTATGTTCTATAAGTAAATCCATGAAATGCTTTCACCATCACAACATTTTGATTCACATGTGTCTGCTGTGGGTTTTCAGTGACAATGGGACAACATGTTAGCATAGCATGAGGTCATGCTGTTACTTGTCAGGTTGGTGAATTTCCTCCCATTTAATTTTGTGTGTACACATGAAGAGACTGCACTGTACACCAGCCCGCTATTTACTGATTAATGAGCTGCATGAGGCTGGCGAGCTGTGCAGCGAGAGACTAATAATGTGACATATCTCAACACCTCCCACATACAGTAGACTGGCACAGAGGTTTGAAAGGACATTCAAGGGTTCCCAGGCAATGAATCCTGCTGATGATTCTCTGGTCAGGAAACAAATATAAACGTGAGTCATTAGATCCTGTTCTAGACAGTAGAAAACAAGGTCAACACTGAAAAATCTGGCCCTGGTCCTTAAATGCCACTGGCCGCTCTATCCCTGCCTCTCTTACTGCTGGTGGCTACCTGGACCAGGTTGTTTAGCCAATCAGAGACTGAAAGATACCATCTTAGACGAAGACATCGTGAATGGTATTTTCCAACTTCTGACTTAGATATTGACCCAGTGGTTGTATCTGGGATTGCATCTTGCAATTGTGCAGCATTTATTTTTACAATGTGCACAACTGTGTCTCCAAAAGCAATGCAGGCTATGCAAGAGCATAAGCTCCATGCTGTACATAGTTTGGCAACACTGAATCCAAATAGTAATCCTCCTATGCTATTCTATTATTCTATCTATTATGATCAGTTTCTTGACCACTGGGTTAAATATCGATGTAATTAAATAACAGAAATCTCTGATATGGTGGTTGCCTCACATGTACCCCGCGCTCTTTACTATTCAGTGAAAATAATAAAATATATGAAATATTGAATGTGATCAAGTGCAGAGACAGGCATTACAGGACCACTGCCACCACTTTTCTCATTATTTATTAGCTGATTAAGATCAGCGTCATATCAGCCACCTCCTGTACAGCCAGCACTCTGCACCCTTCACCACCGTTGCTGCTACGCAACAAGCAGCACACTAAATGGAAGGCAGCTATTAACAACAAAGCAACATTAACATACCAATAACCCATCAGATCATATTTAAGAGTGTGGACACACTTTTTACTGCAGTGCAGCTGTAGATCTGCTGTTAAGGTTTTAATCTTTGATGTGCAGAATAAAGTGTGTGGGATCAGTATGGTCCCATTGTTCATTGTGGATCTAGTTTTACCCCACATTAACAGAGAGAAGAAAAAACATACACATGATCTGACTTACACTTAGAGAAGTGCTGTATTGCATGGTCTTCGTTGGGAAATCCCCAACAAGAGAAATAAGGATCAAAGAAGAGCAACCACTGACACAGACACAATCAAGGTGAGGACAGTAAATGACTCAATCAATCAATCAAGCCTACATTCTTTCAAGCTGATCTTCCCCTGAGGTTAACAGAGTTCTGATGAATCCAGCATCTCATGAGACCGTATACACAACCCCATGACATTCAAACCACTTGTGAAAAAATTAGACTGTCGTGTCAGAGATGAATATTTTCTGACTTTCTCTTGAATATAAAACAACAAACTTGCATATGTTCTGAAGTTGTACATGAAAGGAAAAGTCACCTAAAGACATCTTGGGAAATAGCTCTTTTCCCTCAACTGAGACAAGATATATATCATTGTCTTTTCTGTGCTTTCTGACAGCGCCAAAGTGTCTTCTTTCCATGATGTTTCATGTATGCAGACACTGTGGTCTCAAAAGCTATGTGCTCATGGTGAGTCTGACTATGCAGGTTTGTTTGAGATCATGATAGGTAAATACATACATTCCACTTTGATGGCTAGTTACTTGATGGCTAGATGTACAGATCCTGCAGGAAATACAGTGGAGTCCATAAACCTTGGAGGTCGATTCGCAAATTCAAGACCACTTTTCAGGAAGAGAAACAGGATAAGCGCTTGGGGTAGGTTTTTACTTGTCCTCTAAGACCAAGACTCCCATGTTTTGACAGTACTTTTCAGATTGGACTTTTGTGTTATTTATTTAGCAAATTGGATGAAACCTTCAGTCCAGATATAACATGGCTCTGAGAAAGCTCCTCTTTTCTTATTTTCCTTTTACTTATTAATTTTATTTTAATTTCAGACATTTTCACGTATTTGTCATGCCATGCTTCCCATTGTCACAATAGACATTTTATAGGCAAAGTTAGTAGACAAATGAGTTAACTTGGCTAGTGCCACAGATTTGTTTAAATTAGATTTCTGACCTAAATCATGCAGACCTTTAAACATTTCTTCATTATTTTACGGAAAGGAGTTGTGTTTGTAGATCCTCAAACTTTGTGATTATTTCCAGGCTTATATTTCTTATCAAAAGTGTACCTCAGGTATAACTTTTTAGCATGTACGTGTTGGATTGTTTTTTTTTTGTTCACTTTAACACAAATGACAATGTGTTGGTTTGCCTCAGTGTGTTTGGTTCTGTGGTTCTGAATAAAGTTGACTCGTGACTGAGACCTGACGTGTGTCTGTGTTGATAAGTTACCTTAGGACTGTGCTGCCCAGCTAGCAGAGGTGTTCACCAACTTGTCTCAGTTCACTGTCCCAACCTGACCATTATTACTGCAGCAAAGCAAACATCCATCACCTCTCTAAATGTCTACAGACTGGTAGAGCTCACAGTCATTATCACAAATTGTTTTGAACAGTTTGTTCCAGGGGTATATAAAGTACACAGACAAAAATACTCTCCTACAAGTAGAAATACCCTTTCATTTTTTAACTCAAGTAACTGTACTAAAGTACAACCTCTAAATCTAAATACCTGAAGTAGAAAAATAAAAATACTCCACTAAGAAAACACTGTATTTTCAAAAATGCAGAATTTAGAATAGTGTAAAACAGAAAAATCTAATCCTGTAGTAACTAGTAACTAAAGATAGTAAAATGAATGTAATAGAGTAAAAGTACAATATTTCCTCTGATTTGTAGTGGAGTTGTAAAGTAAAATTGTACTGTCCCTCAGAAGTATAGTACTTGAGCAAATGTAATTAGTTACTTACCACCTATGGTTGGTTCCAAAGCACATGAAACGTAGACACAGTGAGGATCTGTCTACTCTGAACATCAATGGAGACACTGTGAAAGGAAACAACAACTTCACTGCACTGTTGAACAAGACACAGCAACACAAGACAACCAGTCAGTCTAAGCAGCTGCTCGTACCTTCCAGTACTACTCCATATACTGTAGAAAGTACTAACATACTTCATCACAGTGTGCTAACTGTTCAGCTGCTGATAAGACAGCTCTCCAGAGAGTCAATAACACTCCTGCCCTCACAGGAAGACATCTTTAGATCCTCTGCAGAGCCAGCAACTTTCTGAGGGACACAACCCAACAATGGCACCATATGCAATGACAATGAAAATGTTCTATTTTCTTCTATTCTATTAAAGCTAACTACAAACTATGGCTGATACTCTTTGTGTTCTATAAGTAATTTCTTACCTCAGCACCTTGACCTTTGAACCTCCTCTCAGAGGAGATGGGCATTGTTGGACACCACACATTTTCTCATGTCTCCCATCCGTTCTCACACTTTACCTAACCCTTGAGTAAATGTCTCTAGGGAGTGCATTGTGGCAGCAGTTATTTTTGTCCCTTGTCTACCACTGTAGCCTCTCAATCAGTAAATCCCCCTAGAATGGGGGGAACCTCATATTCAGATGAACAAATTGGTGTTGGTGTAATAGGCCGCTGTGCTGACCACATCTCAAAGGACTGCAACCAGTGCTCATTTCCACAGTGTGCATTGTTACTGCTCTGCTGTAAATGAGTCTCATGGGAAGCATGAGTGTTAGTCAAGTCATATTGTCATATCAAAGCACTCAGTGTTGTTGCAATCAACAGCGTCTTATTCAACTGCATAAAGGTGTCAACTGTCCTTTCACTGTCTATACATTGTACAGGATGGATCAATATGCGATTAAATATTTAAATAAATATCACATATCTAGTCATTTGATATGTAGGTTCCTGCTTGATCACAGTTTATTTAACACTTATTTTAACATTATTTAAAATAAAATTAGATAGAGATATAGTATAGTAATAAATAGTATATAGAGGTATGGTGACCTGCGTGGACCAAAATGCTACTGTAACAGAATAAATGCTAGTAACCACGGAGTATTTGACATTATTAGATAAGCAAAGTAACTAACATCAAATCCAAATACAGAATTTCTGTAATTGTACTTGAAAATAAATTTACTGGTGTCAGCCTTCATAAACTCGGTATTGCTGAAACTCTAAAGTTTGGTCTCAGTTTTCTCTGTATCTTCTCTTATCAGTTAATGTGCACTTTTGAACCCAGCTAGAGATGCTGAGTGCTGGTCTCTGCTGACCGTTTACAATGACTGAAACCAGAGCATTTACAATAATGGCATCATTGATCACTTGGCCATCTTTTCTCTGTCGCTGCCTTCAAAGCTTCCACTAGCACGAGAGATATTTCCAGAAAAGAAATGTAATCTTTATCATGGTGAAAGGTTTGATCTGGCCTCCCCATTACCCTCTGATGTGCTTTTAGTCCTGCTGCCTCAGACTTTGACTGACCTTCAGGCAAAGATAACTGTGTTTACTTGCCAGGGTGGTGGTGGGGGGTAAAAGTAGGGGTTTCTGTCTCCTCTGTCAGACACAGCATCTGGTTCACTTACCATTTTGAATTCAAACGGACATCAACGCATGTACTGAACAGGCATAAACCCTAAATGATGGACTGCTATACAATATTCACAATGTGCGTGAGTTTTCTATTGTTTGAAGTATAAAAGACGCTTATTATCTACAGTTTATTTCAGGGTGGTATCAGTCCAGACAGATTCCAGGACATGAAAACACCTCCTGTTGGTGTTTGACTCTAATCTGTATCTCCTGACCTGCCTTGTACTTTCTGGTCTGTGATTATCTGTATTAGAAGCTAAGCTGATGCAGTCATTGAAACAGGTCAAATGAATGGTTGCTGTTGGCCTGCTTTTCATTGCAAGACAACATTCATTCTTAAGGGATTGAAAGAAAGAGAATACTTAACGATTATTTTGGGGAGGAGATAGGAACATGATGATACTAGCAGGTCCGTTTGTTGGCTGGTGCCCCATGACAAGACAGGGACACATAGATAACAAATTACCCAGTAACATCAGTCTTTTTTCTCCATGTTTTCTATGTTTTCAGGTTGTCTGTCTGTCTATTCATACATCTGTAGAGTAATCCAATTCTTGTTATCACAACATCTAAAGGACACTTCCTTCACATTTGGTCTATCAGCAACTGTCCACTTGGACTCAATGACAAACTGATTAGATTTTGGGGGTCAAAGGCCAAAGGTCAAGGTCACACTGACTTAATGTTCACCCAGTTCTTGAGGCCCATTCTTGTGAATCCAATATGTAAAGAATGCTTTAAAGGAATTTCTTCAAATTTGGTGCAACTGTCCAATTTGAGTCAGTAATTAACTGTTTCTATTTTGGTGGCCAAAGGTCAAGGTCACAATCACCATATGTTCATCTAATTCTTGTTCTGAATTAAATGTTTTATTTTGTTAGTATATTTATGTATATTACTATTGTAATAGTACCAAAATAATAGGCTATTATCATGTGTTTTGAAAACGCTATTGTTTGTCTTCAGTCTCAGACATCTTGATAGGTACTATCTATTACTTAGAAGTCAGATCACACCTGGCTTCGAAACACATTAAAATATTTTTTATTGATGGAGAAACTTTAAGTGGACAGCTAGACAATAATACATTTACGTTATCAAGGACATATGCAGTATTATTTTGAGAATTAAAACCAATATTTAGGTTACATAAGTGTTTGTTTAATTGATCACTGTATTTTCATCTAAGCCTAATGTACTGTGTTTTTAAATATACTTTAGTTCCGCCCAACAGCTTATGGACCAATCAGCAGCTGTGACACACATTCATGTCTGAATTATAGGCGAATCACAGTTCAGCTTTCAACACCAGCAAAGCAGTAAGTTGTAGCAGTCTGGTTGGTATCGCCCACAGTCTACCAGCGCAACAAGCCATCCTCCGTGTGACTGACACGGTAAATGGTCACAGAAAATGTCCGGAAAGTGACTGTAGAGGACGGTAGAACTTCTCGGACCTTGGCGCTGGGCTCCGTGGAGGTTTTCTAACCGACAAACCCCAGTCTCCTGCGCCGTATCCGCAACACTAGGTGGGTATTTTTCTGACGCTGTGGTGTCGTTGTAATGTCCCTCTCCTCTCCTTCCCTTTAGCTCAGGAGCTGCGACAATTAAACGCACAGTTTTTGTTACTGGGCTTTTGAATGACCGCAGTTCGTCGTTTTCTTGTCTTCAGCATAGCCACTCGTCTTTAAAACGCGGGTTACATAATTGCTAGTGTTTTTCTCGTTAGCTACGAAGGCTGGAAAATGAGCCCGGCTGATATAACCGCGCACAAATTAAGACCATGTCAAATAAATAGGTTCAGTCGGGGATGTATGTTGACAGACACGCTGTGCTGTTACGTGCCTCCCCCGGGGGGTGGGAGGGGGTACAGGGAGCTGAGCCGTGTCACAAATGTGCCTCGGTTATCGACAAACGTGGTCAGGTTACACACCTTGAAGACATTTGAGGAATATGAAGACACAAGTCTTCTCCTCGACACACCGCCGGGTGACCAGGCGGTGAAGTTCTTCTGCCAACACGTCGTCAGTGCTGCTCCTACCGTCACTTCTCTCGCACGCAGCACAGTGTGTCCAGGAGAAGTTTAACAGCACTTTGCACGAAATATTCAATCAGATTTGATGAACATCTGTAAGCCTAGCATGCCGAATGAAGCAGTACTGCCTACAAATTAAGGAAGCTTATGTTACTGTGGCTCTGTGCTCAGAAATAAGACTTTATTTGCAGTATTTTTGATAAGAGTTTGGCGTGAGCTCACTCCGACCGTTAGACTTGGTGGAATGTGTTGGTTAGATATGAGTGTTTTGGGCTGTAGAAACGCTGTGGGGTTGAAATAAATGTTCTTGCATTAGGTAATCACACTAGTTAAGCTCATGCAAAGTAGCCTGGACTAGATTAGGAAGTTGAGGATGTTTTTACAGTTACAGTTCCACACATAGAGCGCAGGTCTTTTCCACTGCTATGTCCCCGATGGTTGAATGAAATGATCACAATTGACGATCTCCTGCTCCCATTCAGTCCTTCATTACATGTCAGAGTAGTGAGTATAGGAAATAACTTGTCTGATGTGTCTTCTAAGTAGACAGTGAAACTGAGAGAGCTGCGTCCTCCAGTCTTACACAGGCGATGACTGTTTAAAAAAATAGCTTGTAGCTGTCTTCAAAAGCTGAAGTGGCCAGCAAGGGGCACAGGCTACCAGTGTGTTGGTAGCCAGGAGCACATCTGCTGTGTGCAGGTGGTCTGAGGGAAGGTGGGGGGGGGAGAGAGAGAGAAAAGTCCAGTTGAATTCAGTGTTCCTTGCTTTGCTCAGTGGGTTGGCTTCCACAGCTGCAGAGTTGGATCAGTTGGACTCCAGATCACTTATAGTCTCATTTCCGTGTCTGGAAAGAACACCTACTGATGCATCACAATTATTACATTCATGCATGCAGCTATGCGACTGCTGAGGGTTTGAACTGCAGAGCGGGGCGTGTATTTGCGTGTTACCAAGTTTTTCCAAAAAAAACTGCATGCTGCTCTAGGGCTTCCTAATGCATTAGTCCACATTCATCAAATCCCGAGATGAGTAGTTCTGCAAGAGATGTCAGTAGATCTCCTGCAAAGTTGACAGCTCACACATCATGCGTGTGTGTACTTCATTACCTTTGTTAATACTTAGTAATTGTGATGTTAAAGCAAACAGGAAGTAGCATTAAAATACACATCAATGGGAAACAAGAAAACATGACTCTTCATGAGCAGGAACAATTTGGTGACCACCCAAGTTTCCCTAGTGACTCGATGTGTCTCAGTGGGAAAGAATGGACCAGTTGGGAGTCTCTTGTATAACAAATCATTCCCAGATTTTTATGTAAACACACTATTTGCTTCTTTGTAGTTTCTCAGAAATTATGTTTTGTCCATCATTCTAGCACAGCGGAGGGATTTAAACCCTACAGCATGCATGAACTTTCTTTGGGGCTTGTTACTAATGAGTTGATTTTAAGCTGCAGATTGTGTTTCTAGTTTTAGTTTTCTAGTTTTGCCTTTACACTAGGTTGTACCTTTTGACTTGTATTGATTATTTAGATTAATGTTTGAACCAGAAGTGTTTTATGCAGTAAAAGTGTAAGCAGAGTTTCTGAATGTCATTTAAAAGACTTGCACGATACAATTTAAAAAAATCTAATTTTATTTTTTAGGCCAAAGCAGGTCTGAACAGCTTTTTTTGCCTTTTTATAAATGAAATAATTGTTTAGAAACTGCATTTTTTTATTTACTTGGGTTTTCTTTGTGTAGTATTAAAATGTGTTTGATGATCTAAATTATTCAACTAAGGAAATAAGTAAAAACACCAGAAAGAGGGCAAATACTCACAGAACAAAAATAAATGAGGTCTTAAATTAAATGTAAGTTAGTCTTGCTGTTGATTTGTTCAAATGTGTAGGAATTCTCTGAAATAACGTTGCATCTTGTTGTGTATCTTATAGTGTACATATTACTATATGTAATTATTGCATCCAAACAGCTTACATTTTTGCTTATAGACCGTGTGATTTGGGCAAATCCAATATGTTGAATAAGTAATGAACAGAGAAATAACATGTCTTTTGAGAACCAGCAAATGGTTGCCCATAATAACACATAAGGTGAATAGATCATGCGTATTGTCATCATTTAATTTCCTGTTGATGTATATCTATTAATGGCCTGGTACATTTACCACTAATGTTCAGCAGGCTAATTTCCTGTGATGCATTGCCAACACGATGAATCGTTGAAACATGGTGTAATGTATGGATGTTTATTAAACAGAGCCACAGACATCTGGACCACTGTAAGGTAACATTTAACAAATCAAGGTGCTGATAATTTTCTAAAGCTTCACTGGACACTGGATTTGTTATCTTAAACACGGTTCACAAATTAGCCCCGCCTGCTTCCAGGCAAAGGTTGTAAAAGAAGCAGGAGGTGTGCTGATGCTTCAGTTACGCTGCAATTTGTGGCTTTCTTACAACTTCCTCTGAAAATAAACAGCACACACTCAGCTGTCCTTATCAGTCCTCTACTTCACCTTATGTCTTCTAAATTCTACTACATGGCCACATTTGCCTTTATGTTGAGCCCTAGAAGCTGAATTATATAGTAGCTAACATTACTACTAACACCTCACTGGGATACATAGGACAATGTAAATTCAACCTCCACTAATAACACTAGGAATATAGTTTATCCATCAATTATCTTAAGTGCTTGTCCACGTAAAGGTCACAGTAGTGCTGGAGCATATCCCAGCAGTCTTTGGGCAGGGTACACCCTGGACAGGTCGCTAGTCTATCACAGGGCGGAATATAGTTTACACGCATTGTAAACTGTTAAACTGTACAACTTGTTTCTAGACACTGTTGTTGAAAAGCTGCTGTACAATGGAGCATCTGATGTTCTAGTTTCTGCTTCTGCTTGTTGTCTTGCTCACGGTATTTAGGGCATCAAGACCAAACTAATAATTGATTAAATCTGTTGACAAATTTATTGCAGCCCCCAATTATCAAAAGCAAGTATCCAGTCCCTGAATAATGGTATAATAAAATGAGAAAAATCACTGGCTGTCTGGATGACTGGAAAACACAATTCAGCATGATTAAAAATAATACCAATCAGTGAAGTATGTAGATGTGTTGACATTACTGCAGACTAAAGGTTAAAGGAAGAATAAGAATAAAAACAGTCTCCAGAGCAACACTCCTACACTGACAGCCCAGATTGTGTATCGCTGCCTTACAAATTATATTCTTCCTAGTTGACTAAAGGCTGCCCACTCAGTAGTACACTTTCTAAGACACACACACACACACACTGTCTAGGCACAGGCAGATTTACTCCCTTGTGTTTTTCAGCTTGTCACTTTACTAATTAGTGATGTGTCAGTCATTGTTTACAGCCCCTGCACTGTGGTAGTGAGTATGCAGTTGCTCACTTGTCAGCTGCACTGCGAAGGTGACGTTGATTTACTGCACCTGGACATTTCATTGCTTTAACAGGACATATTGAAATTGATTATGCTAAATGCACCGAGCTGACAGCATATTCACATGCAGGCAGGAGTGCTGTGGTCTAAAGTGTGAATACTTCCTGTGTGAATTGTACGTGTAGAAACTGGTAAGAAGTGAGATGATGTTGTACAGTTTACTGACGGTAAAGGGTTTTTGGAGCAGGCGAGTGAGGTGGAGGCTTCAGTGTCAGCCCTGGGGACATATTACATATTCACAACCTTACTCAGTGAAAAAAAGAAAGAAATCTTATAATTGATGAATGTACACAGCAGCGTAGTAGTAGTAGTAGTAGTAGTAGTCTGCAACGGTTAGTTGATGTAATTGACGGATTTTGTATAGTTGATGCATCATAAACAACCTTCAATAGAGGCTCCAATGACAAGGACCACATTGTTTTTTGTAACTGCAGTGCACTACATGAACGTCTGGGGGCAGTCTCGTTTGTTATTGTTTTAGATAGCATGTCTTAGTCTAAACTAACTATACAGTGTGTTTATTTAGATGTTGTAGGAGAAATCTTGTATCTGAATGTCTGTCATGAATTAGAACCATGTCCAATTTTGTTGGTGATGTTTAATTCAGACTCATGTGAGCAGATTATCCAAAAACACAGGTCGGAAATAACATTGTTAAACTGACTGAAGTTCGGTGCTCGCTGACGTGCAAAAGGCAGACAGCTGTACAGCTCAGTGCATGTGTGCACACAGAAACAGTCTTATTCACAGACATTGCTGAAGTATAGTTGCTGAAGTCTGTACCACATATTTCTGAATCAAGAGAGATGGGGAGCACTTTACCAAAAAAGAAAACAATCTTGAATGCAGATTATGCAAAGCGTAGCTTTCTTTTCACGGCAGCACCACCGCGATATTTGAGCATCAGAAACGCAAGCATCCTGGAGCTGCGATGTTGCCGTCTCTTGAGAGGTAGGTTTTAGTGAGCAAAGTTATCGTCATGTGAACATGGATGTGCAACCAAAGGTCGCAGGCTTGAAATAATTGTTACTAATCAAAAAAATAATTAACAACTACTACCAAAATAGTAGTACGCAGCTCTAATGGACTCTTTCAGTCAGTCATGTTTACAGTGCTTCGCATTATTAGCTTACTGCAGATAGAACATCAGTGTATGCTGTATATCAACAGGGATTAGTTTGGATATTTACCCCAATATATTGATGTGTTGGTCTGGAAAATGGGCGGTACAGGTGTGTAGTGGTTAGCAGTGTCGCCTCACAGTGAAAAGGACCCGGGATCGGACCCTGGGGTTGGCGGGGTGCCTTTCTGTGGGGAGTTTGCGGTACTCCGGCTTCCGCCCACTATGCAAAGACTTCGTCCCACTATCCAAAGACATGCATGGTGACTCTGAATTGTCCGTAGGTGTGGATGTGAGCGTGCGTGGTTGTTGTTGTCTGTATGTGTCGGCCCTGCGATAGACTGGCGACCTGTCCAGGGTGTACCCCGCCTCTCACCCGAAGACAACTGGGAGCACTCAGCACACCCCCCCCCCCCCCCCCCCCCCCTTACGAGGACAAGCGGTTAGGAAAAACGATGGATTGGCCTGGAAAATCCAGTACTGGCCAGGCTGTACTTTGGGTTTACACAGTTAATATAAGTGGGAGAAAGTCATTTTTTAATTCTTTGCTGTTCTTTGACAGTACGATATGTATCAAGACACTGGGGTGAAGATTCAGTATATTGTGATAATTTAACCAGGAGAGTATATTGTTTTGTTTTTTTAATCCAAATTGAGAAAAAAAACTGTCATGGTATAAAGAACAGTTTACGTTATGTTGGAGTGAATTAGTTCAGTAGGTGAAGATAGATTACCATGCTATCTAACACACAAAAAATCATTGCCTGCCACTGATCTTTGCATGGAAAGCATATTGCATATTTAATTCAATAGTAGTGATTTTAAGAATCACCTTAGTAGCCTTAGTTGGGACCCACTCTTATCTATTTTAATGTATTTTGGTAGACATTATAAAATAATTAAACAATTGCATTTGCATTTTAATAAGGAAAACTTATTTCCTGCTGAGCTTCTTGAGACTGGGAATCATCTTATCATTCACTATTCGAGTACAAACTCACATTCATACTGTATCTTTAAATCTCATATCTTAAGCTTTTATCCAGGCCAGTTCCACACCAAACATTCTGGACCATAGAATGTGCTGCCAGTATTAATCGGGCCTCTTTTAGTGTTCTTTGTAAAGTGTTAATCTTGCAGTTTGTGCTGTTTTGTAATCAGTTTGGTCAGTGTCCTTCAGTGTCTCTGACCAGTCACTGAAACACAGATTTTCCCAGATAATCCTTGTGCCAAGCTGGAAGCACTTAACCACTTGTTTTTTTTAAAGGCAACATTGTATAATAATGTTGTATAAATATTGAGTTATGTGGCATCATTTTTAAAGGACGACCACTACACTGTCAGTGTCTTCCTAACCTCCTTACCCCTGCTGCTGCTGTTTCAGCTTATGTTCAGTAGCTGTTCCTTCCTCATCAACACACAAAAAAGAATAAATAAATTATTGTAAGATCAATTGTGAGCAGTTTTGTTGTAGTGAATTTACACACTCATGAGCTGGTGTGCATTATCACTCAGGTGGAGACAGAACTTGACACAATACACTTAACGGTTTTGCTGATCTTTCAGCTGAGTCAACTGTTGTTCTGTTGCTTGTTTTTTAAAATGACACTGTAATATGATATCACAGTATACAGTAAGTCATGCTCACCTGGATGGCTGAGTAAAGATACAAATGTATCACATTCAGAATTTTAGTTTGGATCCTTTTCAGGCTGAGCTACAGCAAAGAGTGTTCAGCAGGCCGGTTTGTTTAACATTCTTTGTGACATTGCTAATTAATACTTACTACTTACTTAATACAGTACGGAGGGGGAGCCTCTAATGGACAGTGTAAAAAGGGCTACTGAGTCTTGAGTCCTTCTCCAGTCTTTGCTTGTGATGTCATGTTTGTGAGAGTGGAAAGAGGGGTTGCAGGCATAACATAAACATCAAAACCCTAGTAAATGTTAAGAGATGAAACTCATTAAAGAGACTGGGTTATTTCAGTTTGAAATTATTGTCTTTTCACCATTCTGAACAAACATAAAAGGTCCCTGTAGGTCATACATAATGTTACAGGTGTGTAAACAAATTAAATGCCCTTGGAAACCCAATATTTGTATATAACTGAGAAGGATGACTGTTTGCTCTCGTATCTCTGCACGTAAGTCCTGGATGTAATGGAACAGTAGCTTTGTATGGGGAAGCAGAGAGTCACACCTTTTAGATTAGTTTCCACACATCATGATTTTAGTGCAGCTGGAATGGGAATGGGTCTAGCTAACCTGCAGGGACACATCTCCTCTCCCCGTCTCTCTGTAGCTGCAGCTTGATTGAGTTTGTTCACTGTGTGTGGTTGAGGACTGAGGGGCAGAGGTTGCGGACAGGGCCACACTCCTGCTTGGCTGATTGCAGTTGTGTGGAATCTAAGGACAGGGTGTTTGCGGGGTTTTAAAAAATATTAAATTCAACCTCAGGATTTTTGTATATACCCTGAAGGAATGCACCGCATCAGTAACAGGATGACATGTGGACGTCAGCTCAAACATGACCACAAAGATGATGTAGGAGACTTTGTCTCTGAAGAGGAACGCTTATTTTAATAATTTCGATTTATTGTCTGGACAAGTGCAGGCTTCTCGGCCTGTATCTGTACTGCCAGAGGGAAATGAAATGGATTTGGAGTGCTGCAGATATATTTGTCTGGTCTCAGGCCTTATCCTGGATGTCTGAGGACTTCTTTTACATGGACAGTGGACTCAGTGGTTTGCTGTCAAAGTAATGATTCTTTAACACACTTAATTAATGAAGGAACACGCAGTCATGCAAAACTGAGCCTAATGCTGAACTAAGTTAACGTTCGTGTCCTGCTTGGTAATGTCAAGGTTTTAACAGGGAGAGAACAGGAAGAAACGGCTCTAAATATAGTTAAACATGTTGTTCCAGTGATTATGTTATAAAATGTGTGAAAGTGAGACACCTTTTGGGCCAACTGCCTACTTACATTTGGTTTATTTAGAATGCTTCCAGTCTTTAAAAAAGAGGTGACGGTGCAACAAACTGACTGTTCAGCCCCTGATAGTGTTTGACTGATTTCCCATTTTCCCCCTGCTTGTAGCAGCCATATTCATGATTATTCCCTGGAACATTTCCTTAGAGAAACCTTTATAACCCTGGCTGGTATTCTTACTAAGCAAGCAGTAAGTGAGAGCAAACTTAGGTTTTATGCTCTTCTTCTTTTTCTTTCTGTAGAGCAGTCCTCTCACATCACATCTCACACGAGGCGCCCTCATTATTAAGTGTTGATGTGGTTTGGTTTCACCGTTATTCCTCTGAGAGCAGCTTCAGCCTCCACCGCTTCCCCTAACAGATCAATGAGAGGAATATCCTGTGAGGAGGATATAGTATCAGTAACAGGAGAAAAGCCTCAATTAATTTAACACAAACACATTTCAGCCCTGGTGCAAGGTGTAAGTTGACACTGCTCAGAACCTTAACCGCAGTTTATCAGCTAGGCGTTTAGGGTCTGCATCTCAAATCTTCAGGTTCTCTTTTATACATGACAACAGTGGGCCCTGGGTATGTTGTTAGCTGATTCATGATTTGCTTTATTCTTGTCCTGAAATTAATAAAGCAGGGTGCCAAACCTCATTGCTTTTAAATGTGTCCAAAATTGTATGAGATCTAGTCCCTGGTCAGATTTTGTACTATTTTTACTTACTCCTTGATCACATAGTGACCAAGTGATCCAAATTTGCAGAATTTAGATTTTTTTTTATTCTTATTAATCTTTATTAATTCAGGGGAACTCTGAGATAACTCTACTGAGAGACTTTCAGTAAGGTCCAGATTATGTCTACTTGTTCCTTGATGTTTGATGTTGTCTTGTTGCCTGAGCAGCCTATGGGCTTTGGTTAATTGTTAATGAAAGAGTAACAAGCAATATTTTCTACTTCTCCCAGCAAGCCTCTTGTCACAAGCTCTTATTCTTACTCTTATTTATATTTTTGTGTATCTCTGGGATGTCTGTCCTATATGAGCAAATGTTTCCAGCAGCTGTGCTAACATGAGTACAGTCAGTGGACATCATTCAGCTACATTTTATATGTAAAGCTCTTAGGTTACTCGTCTTGACATGAGGAGTGCTGTATGGTTTACTTTACCTTTTATGTGATGACTCATCTGTTGCTCTCGTTCTCACCTTCCCGCTCTTTGTTTCTCACTTTCCATTTCTCACCTGCTTTCTTTCTTTCACTTCTTGCAAACTCAGCTCTGTCACGCTTATAGCTCATCCTTATTTGGTCTGCTGTGGTGTGTTGTGTTTTTGATTGCTCGTCTGTCTGTATTTTTTTGTGCAGCTTATGTTCTGTGAAAACACTTTCCCTCCTTCCAAGATTGAATCACTAAGAAAAAGAGAGAGGCATGAGTTTGCTTTGGTGGTCTGAAAGAATAGCTCAACAATAGGAAAAGAACAAAGACAAATGATCAGAGGCTGCACTGTATGAACAGTTTTGAGCATGAGGTAATACAGTACTACTAATAAACTAATATTTTAAGTAATTTCTCAGCAGTTTAGTCTTGCATGAGCTCCCTCTCACAGGAAGGCTAATGTAAGTAACTGGCACTAATGTTTTGATGTGAAAGGCTTCTTAATTGTTTAACTACGTAATAGCAGACAAGGATGTTTGTCTAAAAGCAACAAGAAGCACGTAGCTCATTAGGCACTAAGAAAATGTTGGCAACATGGGTGACACACAGGGTAAACAGATGGTAGAGTGATGCAGTGGCGTGGCCACTTTAATTCTGGCTATATGCATTTGTATTTGTTACAGTGAATATGGAGTGGTATATTGGCAAGATGTAAATGGATTCTTCACCTAGTTTTAAAACAATTCTCCCCATGCAGGATTGTAGTCATCTGCCAAATGCTTTATCTGGATTGGCTCTGAAAGCTCAGAGCACATGCAGATAGATAAGATACAGGCAAACAGAGTCAACTCATTCACAATATTTAGAACCAATACTGTCATTGCAATATCATCAGGTTTACTACCCCTCACTCCCCCCTTCCCCCTTAACTGCTGGAAGGTGTCACTATGGCTCATAAGAGAGATGATCAATTGAAGTAAACCCTCCTCAACAGAATTTATGTGGTGCCCTCACCAGGCAAACTTGAATGTTATGCTTTAGGCAGTGTGTGGTTTTGTCAGGGCAGGGCTGAGCACAGATGGGAGTCAATGATTTCAGCATTCGTCAGCAGTAGACACTGACTGCCAAACATGTACTCTGCCTCTAAAGACAGAAACATTTTAAATATAGCTGAAGGTAAAGAGCTTGAAATCTCTATCTAAATTCAGACTCCTGGGACGATAAATGGATGTTGCATATTTGCTGGGAAGAAACAAAGTTGATAATTAAAATTTCATAAGTTCAAACAAAGCGGATGAGTGTTTTGTGTCCTGCTGTGGTGCTCTGCTCAAATGTATCCCACTAGTTTCTTAGAAACCCTGAAGCAGGAGTTGGCTGCTCTGAGTTCATTGCTCTGCTGTGATAAACAGCAGCCTGTCACATAGTGATGTCAGAGTCCCTGCTGTGGTAATGCTGCAGAACAATGCTGACAGAGCCTGTTAACCATCACGCTCATTATAATGCGGAAACAGACAGCAGAGCAAATAAGGTAAAGTATGTGGTGGTACTTCTTGTGGGAAACTTTGAGTAAACGGCCACAAACAGACATTGAAAAAGAATCTGTCTTCAGCTGTTCATGCACTGAGGCTTTTTCTATCACGAATTAAGAGAAAACAATAGGCTATTATTGGAGAGGCCTTAGAACCATCTCAGGCCACAAAGACCAAAATTCTCTGCCGGTGGGGGATGTGAGATGGGCAAACGAGCTGAATCTCTTCTTCA
>JAUYWH010000005.1:23320639-23332532 GCA_034779795.1 Ctenopoma multispine | reverse complement strand
TTATATTTACATATATAAACATACATATTTATATTTTTTAGACTGTTTGTATAGTTTTTATTCTATTGTTTAAAAATGTTTGCTGCTTTCTTATTTTGTACTGTCCATTTTCTGCCATGACAATGCAAATTTCCCACTTGTGGGACTAATAAAGGATTATCTTATCTTATCTTATTATGCAAAAACTTAGACTGAGCAAGTTCTTAGTAATCCCTCCCCCCCTTTAGCAGATATCACAGCATCAAACACTTTTTGGTGCCCGGCTGAAAGTTGTTCTGTTCTTGATTTAGGAATCTTCACCCACGCTTCCTTCAGATCTCTTTGAGTAATTTTAGGTTTTCTTGCCCACACAGCAGGATCTACACTGTATATAGCTCCAGCTTTTTTGCTTTGTATCATTGTCCTGTTTGGGAGACAGACTTTTTTCACTTAAACTTTCTTCACTGACTGCAGGACATATGCATCCAAAATGTACTAATATTTGGTGGAATCTGTGCAGTATTTCCTTTGCTACTAACTGCTGTAAGAACGAAGAATATTTCCACAGAGCCTTTAGCCAGGAGATTTTAATTCATCTCGCCACAGCTCCAAAATGACTCTGCTTTAATCAGATGTTTAACACAGATCTCATCAATTACCATTTATTTAAATTACTTTTTGAACAGTGGATTTGGAATTGAAAAAAAATATTTTTTTTATAGCCTTGCCTACTTTGTTTATATCAGTTACCTAAATTGTCAGATCCTCAGTCAGGTGCTTAGAGGTGTGGCATATCAACCAATGACCAGCGTCTTTCAGCCTAGTTTAGAATAGAGGCTACTGCCATCTCATGGTATAGAAAGTTATTATAACAAACTTTTTAAGTTGCCTGAGATGTTGGCTTGGTGTATCTTTGCCCTTAAAGAAGGAATGACAATGGTGATTCATGGACCTAGTAGTAACACCCTCAGTCTTACTGGCGGCCAAGTACAAACAGATATTAAAGAAAAATGAGACTCAAATGTTGAAGATAAAAAAAACATCAACATGTCTTTAGTTTTTGTTGACTAACGCAGACAAAAATGAATTTACTACATTTTCACTAAAATTAAATTCATTTAACACTGGTTAGACACTGGTTCATTTACACTTGATGTTGGAAGTCTTTCTGCGTCTGTTGGCTTTGTGCACATACACTTATACAGAAAGTGGTTGTGTGCTTATCCATGTTAAAATTAGAGGCTGAAGGCTAAATGTCACCAGTGATATATGTGCTACAGAGAATAAAATCCACAGAGATGTTTAGCAAGTTTGAAAAATGGAGCTGTTCATGGTTAAATACATGGCATTCGTGTTCTACAGTCTCAGTGTCTTGTTAACAGAGAGTCTAAATCATTTTCTCTTTCTGTAGGGATTTAATTCTTTGTATTTCAAAGCTCCATATCTAATCTCTGTGAAGCAGTGTTTTTCTAGTGGCAACTCCATTGTAATGAATTACAACACATAATTGTAATAATCTGTGATTTAAGGCTTCCTGCTGAGTAAAAATTGCACGTTAATCCTTGCTTAGGATCGAAAGGCCTAGCTGTTAAAGATAATTCTGGCCTATTCAGGACAGATTTCTACTGCATAGATTTGCTCTGAGATGCTTTTGATGTGTGTAGTTCAAGCTGTATTATGTGTCAGTTGTCTCGGTGGCTGACATCTGTTCTTGTAAAATCTGTGAAATGAAATGGTACAATTGATAAGGTTTAGATGTTTTTGTTTTGTACAGTTTTAACTAACTAGATCTTTTGTGTTTTGTGCCACAAACCAGGCCTGATGGAGCTGGTGACTCAACAGCTGCTGTGCACAAGGGAGCTTGATCCATGTCTGGTTTTCAGCAAACAACCATAAAGGGTGGGAACCTTATTTACCCATCAGTCCCTTTTTTCCCATCCCTCCCTCTTCCCTGATTTGCCCCTGTGGTGATATTGTCCTCTCCTATCTGGGCCCTGCAACATGATTGGCAAGCTGAAACAGAACTTGCTGGTGGCCTGTCTGGTCATCAGCTCGGTCACAGTCTTCTACCTGGGCCGCCATGCCATGGAGTGCCACCATCGTATTGAGGAGCGCAGCCAACTTGGTGGAATCCTGCCTCTGTCAGCGGTGGGAGGCAGTATGCGGACCACTTTACGGACAGGCCAGAATCTCAGCACCCCTTTTGTTTACAGCAAAGACATGCCACTTATCTTCATCGGTGGCGTGCCTCGCAGTGGGACCACACTCATGCGAGCCATGCTGGACGCCCACCCAGAGGTACGCTGTGGTGAAGAAACTCGTGTCATCCCACGTATCCTGGCCATGAAGCAGATGTGGAGCCGCTCAGGCCGTGAAAAGATGCGCCTTGATGAGGCAGGCGTGACAGATGAGGTGCTGGACGCCGCTATGCAGGCCTTCCTGCTGGAAATCATCGTCAAACACGGCGAGCCTGCCAACTACCTGTGCAACAAAGACCCTTTTGCACTGAAGTCGCTTTCCTACCTAGCAAAGATATTTCCCCATGCCAAGTTCATACTCATGATTCGTGATGGGCGGGCTTCAGTTCATTCCATGATTTCACGGAAGGTGACCATTGCGGGCTTTGACCTGGGCAGCTACCGGGACTGCCTGACAAAGTGGAATCGGGCCATAGAGACCATGTACACACAGTGCCTGGAGGCGGCTGATAAATGCCTACCTGTGCACTATGAACAGTTGGTTCTCCATCCTGAGAAATGGATGAGAACACTGCTGAAATTCCTTGACATTCCTTGGAATGATGCTGTTCTCCACCACGAGGAGCTCATTGGAAAAGCTGGAGGAGTGTCTCTCTCCAAGTAAGTCATGGGAAAACTTCTATTTCCTTTTTCCTTTCCCCAGCCCTTTGGAATCCAAACCTCAGTATCTTATTTTCTGCTCAGACAGCTCAAGCTGTGAGTTATTTGAAAAGCTAAGACCAGCCATTTTTTATATATGTATACTTTTCAACAATTCCCATAGAAAACCAACAATGATTTACCTCTGCTTGCTATAATGTCCATCAATGTTGAATCTGGCTTTGCTTATTCACCTGTGCCATAGATCTGTTATTGTCCTAAATTAAAAACACTTCAGTGAGACACACCACTGCACTGGGTGGCATTTTTTATTCTTTACATAAAGTGTGACAGGAGCATAACATTTAAAAATAAAAAGCAGCTTCATGCTGTTAAACCTGAAGTATACAACTGTGTGTATTATCACATGAATACAAGATTTCAGCATTTTTATTAAATATTTGGGTCACATTTCATAATGAAGAAACATGTCACCCAGTGGATCGGTGTGTCTTCTGGCGTTTTTAATAGTTTTTGGATAGCAATGGACGTCTACGGCAAAGATGAATAAGCTAACCCAGGTTAACGTCACAAAGTTGTGAGTAGATACTTTAAGTCTCTATATGGATGATAAAAGGGATGGATGATGAGGGTGTGGAAAATCCAGCCATGGACCAGCTCATACCTCAATACTATACAGATCATTATTCATTCAAATAATTAGTAATCAGGTAATTAATCAGGTGTCTGCCCTCCTCTAACCATAACTGCATATCACACTGTATTGATCTATCAAAAAAAAAAACGTTCAAAAGCAACCAATTTGCAGCTAAATGTTAATGTTAAACATATCATGTTGACCCCGATAATTAGGCAGCAATACTCACACTTATATTAGATGCTTTATCTACAACTACAGATTGAAAAAAAACTGTATGATGTACAAGAAAAACTCAGTGCTGTGCTCATTTGCTGTTGAAAGATGCTGTGATTTGTGCCAGGTTCTCAAGTTCCACACAGTGAGCCACGCCTGCTGTAGATCACATTCCCAGTGCAATCAAAATGAGCTTGGACATGCCCATGTCTACTTAGTTTCTAATTACTTAGCCTGGAGGGAGGTTGGCTATTAAGTTGGAGAGGAATGAGTAATAGGTAAGCAGTGTGTCAAGTGCTCTATATAATCTGGCCTATCCTGCAGGTTTTAAAAAGCATGTACCTCTGTCCTTGAAATGTATCCTTCCTATGTTTTCACAAAGCCTCTAGACATCAAAATCCTTGAGCACAGTGAGAAAGCCACTCATTAGTGACTTAAAACACATGAGATTACATCTGCTGTACAGTAAGCAGGTTCTCCTAATGGCCTTGCCTGATGTCAGAGTTGTTTGCTTTCAGTGATTTCACCTCAGTGGCCTCTGGAAATTGTTGAGGAAACACTGAAGGAGTTCAAACCCATTCCTCATGTCTGCCTGCCCTCCCTTCTGCTACCACCCTTTTCCTGCCACGTAGCACTAGAACACACTCCATATCTTCTGCAGATGATTTGAACCATGTTATTTTCTGCATTTGAGAACACTCATAGATTTTATTAAAAAGCTTTGCAGTTTCCCCTCTCAATATGTCTCACCTTTATTGCACTTCTTAGTCAACCTTACATTCTTTATATTACTACATATTCATTTCTCTTTTGTTCCATTTTCCTTTTGTTGTCCCATGAATTTAATCTATCTAACTATGGGAAAAAATCATTTCAAGTGCAACAAGCAGGGGCAGGGGGTGGGGGGGATGCAGTACTACTGCAGGTTGTCCAGTAATTGTGGGTTTGATGGTTTGATCCCTGGCTCCTCCTGTTCACATCAAAGTGTCTTTGGGCAAGACACTGATCTGTGGGGCGTTGCCTCAGCATCTCACATGGCAGCTACACCGTCTTTATAGTGTCCTAAACTTTCCCACAGGTAGTGAAAATTTTTTTTTTTTTGTAAGTTAACTAACATTGTATTATGTTTATAGTTATACTATTATCAGATTTCATTTCTGCGAAATGGGCTGGTTCGGGCTGGTTCAGAATAAAGCAAGTGGCCTTGGGTGCGTTCTGCTCTTGTAGAAGGAATGATTGTTATTGGACATTGTGGGGGGGAAGATTTTCATGAACCAAGTAAACTTCAACCTCAATCAGGGTCTACAGCGCTGTGGAAAGAGTATTGCTTTTTCACATGGGACCAGGCAGTTTTGGACACTAGATTTTTTATTTATTCAGGTTGTTTTTATGTAACAATAAATTTTAAGTTTGACAAAGATGCAAAAAGTAAAAAAAAAGCACTGAAACATCCTGACGCAGGAGCTTGAACCTAATTGTTGTAGCAGAAGTATGACTGTCTTAACCATACATTCCTCAATACATGAAGCAGAGATCAACCAGAGTCGAGAGTTCTACTTGCAGCCTCCTCGCCACAGAGCTGAACAGTATAAGAAAACACCATGTATAGCTACACTTTATTCAAATATCCTTTGACAAAGTGGGAACAACAGCCAGGCAGAACCTGAAGCAGAGAGTTGTTTTGTACCCCACCCTACTACATGACAGGAGTTTAAACACAGTGGGGAATAAGTTGATTTTCAGAGTGTTGACTTCCCTGTTCTTGACATGTCTTTAATGAGAGAGAAGAAAACAAGAACTAGAAACAGATTTTGTTGTGGGTCTGGCTTGCACCAGAAAACGGTTTAGTCTGAGCAAAACATGTAAATGATGCGCTCAACAACATGTGCTCTCAGAACTACAGCGTCATTAGAGGCCAGATTCTACCAACTGTTTTGTATCTGTATGAAAAGCACCAAGATTGTCAGCACAGGGAGGGAGGTTGATGAGAGCGTTCTGGGATCCAGAGGCAGATCGCGGTCATATAGTGTACACATCACCTCTCCATTATTGATTCCCATCAAAAATTAATAAATGGGGACCTGTGCCCTCTGAGCTGATCATGATGTGGACATTTAGAGACCACTTTGACCTTAATGTCTGTGTCACAGACTAACGTGTCTTATACCTGTTTTGTCGGAGGCAAAACAGATGAGATGCTTTGAGATACAGCAGTAGTTTTTGAATTTTCTTTTTATTTAGATATAGAAAACTTAGAAATCCAGGGTATATGACACATTTCTAATTATAAAGCCCAGTAAATGAACAAAATGATACAAAAACAGAAGCAATAAAAGAAACGTATGTTAATCAAGGGAATGTATGTAACAAAACTTTGCATGCATTTTAGTATAGTTTAAATCAGTACACAGTCTAAAATGTCTGCTGCTAGGTTTGGTCCCACGTCATATGTCTCCACTTAATGGACTCTGATACAATTTGATGTAAGAGGAGGCTGGCCACCAGTAGCCTTCAGGGCAGGACAACTATAAACATTTTGCTCCACCTCCTCTCAATAATTTGCCCACAGTACATTAAAGTCAACCCTCTTGACACCTGTCAGAAAGTGCCTCTTGTCCATTACAAGTACCAGCACTCCTCTCTCTTCGATATGCAATGGTTTTGGGTCTCTATCTACTTGAAAATCTCAATCATCTTGCAGCAAGGCCCCAGAGCGGGACCTTGTCTTAGCATCAACATCAATTACCTAGCCTTGATTTAATGGAGGTTCTGCCTTGCTGAGAGACTTGCTCCATTACTTATCATAGAACAGGGAGCCATTCCCCCCTCCTTCCTAACTCTCCATACTATTTGCCATCTTGATGTCTCTATTTGATTCTCTCTTATCAGCCGTTGGTGATACAGAACACCACCTTGGGTAAAAGAGGCCCAGCAATGAATAATTGACAAGCTAGAGGCCATAAAGAGCATCAGGCTGAAGGGAAGTGGTCATGTGATGGGTGGAAAGGTTTTTGTCACATTACACATTTAAAGGCGAGAACAGGAGTGTGTGTGTCACTTGTTCACCAGTGAGGAAGCAAATGATTTAAGATGATGACAGAAAACAGATGGCATAGTTTCTTTTTTATTTGATTTCGCTGTTGAGTATCTGTATCTGGTCTTCAGCCTTGGAACTTGATAGGCTTAGTTCACTACAGAGCAAACTCTACAGGACAATGTAGATAAAATGTATAGAGTACATATATTCAGTGTTGCCAGATATCATATGTTGAAGTATTGTATTTTGAGGAAAATGATTGCGCGCACGCAATTTGTGTTCTGACGTGGCTCAGACAGTCTGCTTCAATAACACATTATCATAGAATGTGCATATTAAGGTTTACATGGTTTACCTACAGAATGTTGTAAAAACCTCAGAACAGAACAGTGCAGAACTGTATGGATTGCATGTCATGCAAGAGTCCCTGCTGCTCAAACCACCAACATTTCACGTGTTACATGGTGCATTAATTGGTTGTAAAGGCACGTGAGACGATTGTGCATCATAGTTAGTTTTGTCTATGCAACATGGGGGGGGGGGGGGAAGATCTGTTTCTTTTTATGCTAATTGAATAACTACCCATTAAAGGAATGGGTCAAATTATTGTACATTATCGGATTTTTGGAATTATTGATTGTACATCATACAGAGGGTAAACGTATCGTACAAACAGTTGAAATTTAAGAAGTGATTTCTGATCTTCAGTCCATTAATGCTACATACAGCTCTGGGGAAAAAAGACACCACTGCTTGTTTTTCAGAAATCACTAATTCCATTCCAGTGTCTCTTGAAACCCATTGAAAACCTCGTAATCAAGAGGAAGATGGATGGTCACAAGTCATCAAACAAAGCTGAACTGCTTGAATTCTTGCGCCAGGAATGGCATAAAGTCACCTAACAGCAATGTAAAAAAACTGGTGGAGAGCATGCCAAGACGCATGAAAGCTGTGATTGCAAATCAGGGTTATTCCAGTAACTATTGATTTCTGAACACTCCCTAAGTTAAAACATTAGTAATGTGTTGTGTAAAAATGAATATGAACTTGTTTTGTTTTTTGCATTATTTGAGGTCTGAAAACACTGGCCCTTTTTTGGCCCTTTTTTTTTTAAGGTCAGAGACCTTAATTCTGCAAACATTAGTACTGTCTTCCAACAGCATGTTGTTTGCTAATGGAAATTTAATTTCAAAAGATAACTGATCATTAGAAAACCATGTGCGATGATGGTAACACAACTGAAGACATGTATCTTTTCATGAAAAACATGGTTATTCCTATGTGTGTCCAAACGTTTGACTGGTAGTGTGTCTTTAAAGAGCGAAATCAGAGAAACTGATAATTTTGCAGTGGTTTCAACATTTTCAGAGCTGTATATTCACCAGTTTGGACACACCTATTTCTTTAGTGGAAATGTCCAATATTGTGCATTTATACTGAGAACATATAACTATTACATTTATTTGATTATATATTAAACAAAAAAGTGTTAAACAATCCAATTTTATATTTTTGATTGTTCAAAGTAGCCAACTTTTGCTTTGTTGAGATTTGGTTTTGCACCCTCTCAGCCCTCATTAGGAAGTGAGTAAGTAACCTGGAATGGTTTTCTAACAGTCTTAAAGGAGTTCCCAGTGATGTTGAGTACTTGTTAGCTGGATATGATAAAATGACATCTTGAACTCAGAATGTGTATTACATTTTAACACTTTATTGTTGACTACATAATTCCATGTTAATGTTTTCAGTATTGTACAGTGTTATAAAAAAATAAAATAAAGAGAAAACACTCTTTTGTGTTTCTGACTGGTAGTTGTATAAATATTTTTACAACTTCTGGTCACGAGCATATACACTGGTCATGTGAAAGCTTTGATTTTGGTAATGATTGGTAGTAGGCATGTAAAGGCCTTTTTTCACACATTAGCATGGTGTCAGTGTCCTATCAAATAAAAACAGGTATTCCATCAGTAGGTGTGTTTAGATAGAAACTGTATTACAGTCTTTCCTCACCACATGCACAGTGTTCATGTATATTAATCTAAGTCTCATCTGGTCTAAAATGCATGTAATTTAAGTGTTTTGTTATATCAAGCCTACTTTCTTGAAAAAATACATAATGCTACATCTGGTAGATGCAAATGCAGTGTCCTGCAATTTATCTGTCAATCTGCCAATTCTAATTTTCCCACAAATATTGTTATTTCTTACACGAACTACAGCTTTACTTAAAAAAAACAAAACCAAAAAAAAACTGACTCAAGCATTATCCACTTGAGACCTCCTGGTCATCCCAGAAAGTAAAGATGTGAGTGACGAGAGAAACAAAAGTAGCGAACAGACACAACAAATTAAAAACAGATTTATTTTTTCCCTTTAGACAATTGTAACACACGTCCCTTAAACCTCCCACCCCCAGGTAAAAATCAAATAGATGTCCTTTATATGAAAATCTGTGTTTTCCAGGCAGTTGAGATTTGGCAGAGGTTTGAAGTGACTTATAAGGAAGTGACTCATTCGGAGCCATGACTCATTTGTGTATTCTCTTACGTTACGGTGAATAGACTCATAGCCTGCATCTAACATGATGATGAAGTTGGGCTGCGTTTGTTACTCACCCGCTCTGTCTTTGTCTTTATCAGTTTATGTTTCATGTCAACACTGAGCAGCCTTTTAGGTCTTGCTGGAGTTACCTAAAGTGATTCACTTCCCATTTATTACAAAGTGAATATTTGGATCATGGCCCGTCTCTCAAACCCATCTCCACCATCCTCCTGAGATGACAAAACCAGCTCACTCTATTAATCATGCAGGAGACTATACCCGTACAGTGTTAAGATTCAACTGTAAAGTAAATGGATCAGAGGAAAGTGAATTGTCATATTAAAATATAGAGGGAGACAGGAAACATAGGGATGGTGAACCTAGAATATGGACAGTAAATAGACATGATGTCAGGAGAGAACAACCTGAAAGAGCTTGTTACAGCCTGGGGAATAAAAACAAAGTGCCTTTTTCGTTTCATCAAATGTTCTTCATACAAGCTGCCCAGGGAGAATGAAACATCTAAGAGGATTCTTGTGCTAAGTGTCATTTGTGTGTCTGTATGTCTCTGTGAGACAGGACCTCCGGTGATTCAGAATGATCTCATACTACCAGAGATTAAAATTTTGTATGAGCCTAGCACAAGTCCTTTTTTTATTGTAAAGTTAAAAATTAAAGGAAATACCTGGCCTCATGCAATACTGTCCCAATTTTCTGCTTTGTATTTGTATTTAGTAAACAACCTCGAGCCTGAATAAAATTTAGAAGATGCTGTCATTAGTTTCTTTTTTTTAAATACACTTAGGATTACTTTGAGTGTTTTTAGCAACTTGCTTGTATTGTATACAGTGGAAAAGTAAAAAGTAATAACACTGCAGTTTCCGGGTTTACTATATAAATGTGTGATGGAATGTGATCGGAAAAAGTCAGAAATAACAAGAAGCACAATATTTCTAAGATGATAAAACAGTCATGCACAATGTCCAGGAGGAATTTTGAAAAAAACATCTTGGCGAGAACATCATATTGTGAGGTGATTCCACAGCATCTCTATTGGGTTAAGGTCTGGGCTTTGACTGGGGAAACTCTCAAGAGTGGATTATATGTCTCTGAAGTGGGGCTGCAACCAGTGATTATTTTAGTAGTTGACTAATTGTTAAATTTTTTGGTAATAGTCACGATTATTTCATGCCTGACTATTTTGATGCCTGCAACCTGTGCTTCCCGAAAATGACGTCAGCGGCTAATTTGCAAAATTGAAAATGTTTATGTAATTGCAATGGAGTCTGTAGGAGATGGGAATAACGGAATATGCTCGTTGAGAACAGTAGAAAGCAATGTCATTTGAATTGTGAATGTGTTGAGTATATATGTTATGTCCCAATGTGTTTTTATGCATCTACCATATGTAGAGTGTTGTAAGAAGTGACAGGCACTTCCTGTATATAGTTCAGCACATCCATTTTTTGTTAATCTGCTGTAGCTGCAATGTGTTGAGCCAAGTGGTCATGACACGTATTTCCACTGCAGCCGGAAGTCTTGCCAAGCTGTGCTGCTCGGTTGCAGGACATGTGTGTCTGAGACCTGAGAATGCTTAGTTTCTACAGGTATCAGTGTTTAGCTCGCAGGGATTTTATAAGTTCAGTGTGAATCTCTGTGGATTGGACTTTAGTTCCAGATTGTATTTTCAGAAATCAGTGTTATTTTACAGTACTTTTGATATTTGAAGCTTCTGTAAGTTTCTGCTGATAATTGTAGGTCAGAGTCAAGTGAGTTGCATAGGTGTAGATTAAAATGGTGCAGCCTACTAATAGAATGCTATCAGTGCCCCTTGGGTTGTAAGTTTTATAACTGTAGAGAGGGAGTGTGGTCATTTATTGATTAGACATGAAATTCCTCCTGCTGGTCATTGGTGGTAAACTTTGCTCATCCCAGAAAGCAAAAGCTGCAGTCCAGCAGCTCTAATCCCCTTGCTTGCTGAATATTTGATTTCACACAATAAATAATTTAACCTTGGTACAACATAATGGTGGATTCCTTTTTAGAAAACTGCCCTCCATGAACTGATAGAAGAAAAGAATGGCTGGGCATGATTTCTTTTCACTCTAACAACAAGATAAGGTTTTGATTTTACTATCAAATAAACTTAACTTTCTAAAATAGCTGAGCTTTGTGTAATTTGTGGCAGGTTGTCACTTAATCTGAAAACTTGACCTTACAGTTTTTGTGGAGCATGGATGGTAAATCAAATATGTGATGCGTGTTGACTGGGAACAGAGATCTCACAGATCCAGGGAGAGGTCATTAATTTAGCATATTTAAAATTGACCTACTGAGAGACAGAGTCCAGGAAGCGCTCCTTAATAGTGTCTCATGATCCAATTACAGTCAATTAGATGCTTACAGTGAACAGAACAGAGATGAACCTGATGTTAAGAACAGGGTTGTTTTGGGACAAAGTGAGCAAACAGTGCTGTATTTTAACTGATTACCAATTCACCTTTATTTGTATAGTGCCAAATCACAACATAAATCATCTCAATGCATTTTACAGTGTAGGGTTTAAGACCTTACACAGAAAAAAAAAAAAATATATATATATATATATATATATATATATAT
>JAUYWH010000005.1:23278320-23317552 GCA_034779795.1 Ctenopoma multispine | reverse complement strand
GTTTGTTTTGGTTGTGTGTTTTGGTGGGGTGTAGTCACATGTCATAACAAAACCACGTGGGGTGTAGTCACATGTCATAACAAACGTGATGTGGTTTGTTATGGGGCGTAGTTAGGGATCAAAACAATAACAAAGGGGCGGGGTTATCTTATCTTGACAGCTGTCAATCATTCTGTTGGAAGCGGCCCCGTTATATCTCTCTGCTGCAGACACTGATCTACTACTTTCATCAGAGAGGAGTGGCTGGATGACAGTGGAGATCATTACGTGGAGCGATGCTGCCGATGCTTAGTCCAACTAAAACTGAAACCAACACAAAGTGCCTGGTAGATCTATTAATAAGTCACTTTATATGATGTTGTTCTCTAATTCAGACAGTGTGCTGTGACTGTCTGCATGTCTCTTTGCAGCCTCAGTCACTTCCCCCGACACACAAGCCAAAAACAAACACAAAAACAAAAGAGGTCTTTTCTGTCTCCATACAGTGAAGCATGTTTCCAATATCAGTCTAAGGTAGAAGAGAAATCAGATTACCCATCTGCTGCTGTGTATGCGGATACCTGGTTTCTCTGAGTAACCCGGTTACTTGAGGGCATATAAACGCACTGAGTGTATTCTTACCCCCCCTGAAGCCCTGCTCCTTCTGACACTGTAGTAGGTGCTGTGGATCAGTCTACAGCTCCACACTGAAGACTGCTGTAGAAAGAAAAGTAGGCAAAGTTAAGTAGTATAGTTTTAGTGTGCAAATGTCATGCAGCAGTGTGCCAAGTTGCACTTGGTTTTATGTTGTTTTGGTCTGTATAAATGTGTTGGTTATCTAATTATTAGTTAGTTGTTGTTACCAGTTAAGATGACTTTGTGAAAAGTGAAACGCTTTATTTCCATCCACATTTCTTGTCATTTCTTCTTTCATCTGATCTGTGGAGATGGTTGGGAGATGAAACCACCACCTTTAGGTTTAATGGCTGACCCTTTCTTTAACATTACATTAACTCTGTGTGTGTGTGTGTGAGCGTGTGTGAGCACGTGAGCACAGCCTGATTTGCTTCAGCAGTGATGTCCTTGCCAGACGTCAAAGCCTCCTCATATCTTGGCATCTGCTATTTTTGGAGCAGAACATGTTTTTTTTTAATTCTTTTCCTCAAGCTGCGCTATTAGTTGATTTGCTCGACTGCTCTGCTCCAGGGATTGTGTACTGCTTGTCTGAGGCAGACGACATGATTCTCAGTTTTATTTTTATCTCTTGAGGTTTGTGGAGGCCGAGGTTTCAAGGTCGCCCTGGTGCTTGTATGCCTAGTTTTTTATAGGTTAACATCTGTATTCTGGTGGCAAGACTAATTGTGAGATATTGGCATATGACATCATCAAAACTGCTGGAAAGAAGATGACATATTTCACACGGTTCTGGAGACATGAGGTGGCTGTAATTTCCATTAGAGTAATATTTCCTCCTGTAATGATTTGATTGTAAATCATTACATTGATGATTGATTGTCATCTGAAATGCTGCTGTATTACAGACATTACTGATATGAAAACAAGGCTATATATGTTGTTTACAGTTGGATTTGTAGTTTTGCAGCTTTCCAGACTGAGGAATGTCTGTTCATCTTAACTGCCCTCATGTTGAACTGCTGTCCAAACATTTCTGGCTGATTTGTTGGTCTCAAACTCTTAAGAGTGGAACGTTCCAGGTTTCTGGGTATTTTCCCGAAACATCTTCTCTGCTCAGTCATGGAGGCTGTTATTGTTCACGCTAAATACTTGTACGTGTACTGGGGTGAACCGAACACCACATAGTTTATATGTGCGTTTGTGCTCAGACTTCCAGTGAGAATAAATGTTGCTACAGCAAGTGGTGGAAAATATTCCAAAGTTCAAATGAATATACATATGTAGCTTTCCCCACTACACAGCACACTTTAGAAAAATAAAGTACCGTAACCTTGTCAGGTCAATGGGAAAGACTTGTTCTGTTTCCACATGACAGTTCCACCATGAACAAAGGTAGATCCATGGTGAAGCCTGACTGACTGGGTTTCTCAGAGACATTAATGCAGATTGAATTGAGTCTTGGACTTTGGGGGTCAGGCTGGTGATTGTTTGAATTTGCATGTTGAATTTCTGTTTATCAACCTGTACTATTACCTTATTATGGCAAGTACAATGCATGTGAATTGCATAAAAAAACAATTTAAAGTATTATATGTGTAGCCCATAATCATGACTTCTTGTAATTATAATATTATTTACAATCGATTAAGGGCGCAGGAATTGGAAACCTTGTCTGAGAATTATTAGGTTTCTAAGATGTCTGGCGTAAACAATACAGAAGACTGACAGGTCAAGAGAAGACATTGACTCGCTTGTGACGGTTTTTGGAACTAGAATAGAGACACCCAGCCCTCTCTGATTATTCAAGGTGTCACAGCGTGTTACCTCTTACGTTCTATAGGCAGTCTTGGGCTTCATTGTCTATCCACCAACTCATGTAAATCACACACACTAACATTAGCACATTAGCCCTGTCATCATTTTCAATAGCGGAATACGTTTTGATCATAGCTGCTTTTTGACTTTTCTAACTCCCAACAAGTGACATACAGGCATGTTAGAGCGCAACAAAATGTCCTCTAGTAAAAGGATCACGGATAAGATCACTCTCACAGACGTATTAAAAAAGTGTGGCCAAATATACTTAGTTGGTTGTCAGTATGCTGAAGTAAAGCTGAGTTCACAAACTTTCAAGCAGTCTGTACACTAACAGTATGATAGAATTGTTCTGATGAGTTTTTGGACTGTGCTCCAGCTGCATCAGTGTCATGGTGCCAGTTTTAGTAATTGAAGCCAGTGATTATGTGTCCCAAACAGGAGAGCCTCTTGTAACTTAGCCTACGATTTATCATGCAGTGAAAATGTTTCAGCAAAGCATCCACACCATTTCCTGCTGGTTCCTATTCAGGGAGGAAGTGTCTCCTTGGTCACATAAATCAGTAACTTGTTCATCAGCAGAACAACACAACACCCAAGGGAGAGAATTTGCTCACTCAGTGAAACCTAAATAGCCAAAGGCACTCTTGGCATGTGTGTAGCAGAATACATTTAGCTTCTGCAGAGGAGAGCAGCAGCCACCTCCCAGTGTTCTTACACTGAGAAGGTTTTTATTTTGCCCCTAATGTCTGGTTTGGGTGTGTACAGTGCTGTGAAAAAATATTTAATAATATTTGACCTCTTTCTGACTTTTTTTTTTTTTGTCACACTTAAACAATTGAGATCATCAAAGATCGTGTGGTTAATGACAGTTGAGTCAGGATTTAGCATAGGGAGAGGGGGGGAAATATCTTTTTCATGTACGACCAGGCATGTTGCTATTAATAAATAAATACATTCCTCATTTAAAAAGGTATTTTGTATTTACTCAAGTTATCTCTGTGTAATATTAACATTAGTTTAATGAGCTGAAGTGTTACAAATATGCAATAAGAAATTTAAAAAATCAGGAAGGGGGCAACAACACTTCACAACACTGTGTGTTTATATGTATCACAGATCATATTATAATAATAATAATGATAAGATTACAATTAAGATAATGTGAGATTGTGAGTGTCCTCGCAGGGATGGTTTGATACTTGGTGTTGCTCACTGGGCTGTGTGGTTTGAGTTTCTGTTTGTGGAAAAAGTTGAGAGCCGTTCCAGAAACCCTTGGTTAGTGTTAGTATACATTTGTGAAGTATTTGGATCACTTTTCCATGTGTTCATAGGAAACTGAAAAGGGGGAACGAAGGTGCAAAGAAAGAAAGAATGAATTTTGCGCAATTTGTCGTGTTGTCAACGCTCATATGAGTCAAACAGAAAACATTTGGAGGGTAAGATGTGAGGGGAGCTGGATTTTTTTTTTTCACTTCGGTTCTCATTGGAAAAATGTGCCGGACACAAAACCACTGAGATGGAAACTATTAACAAAGAGACAGAGTTGTGAAATACCACCCGATATGTTCTTAAGTTTTAAACTGGATTTAAATTGAAAGTAATGTTTTCTGATGTAGCCAAGTTTACTTTTTAGACTGACATTACAAGATGTTGACCTTTTAATTAAGAATGAATTGTGTCAGTTTAGTATTTACCCTTCATTTTCAGTATACTGATCAGACTTTTGCTGTATTCCATGTTGGTGCATGCAATCTGGGAGTATTTTAATATAATGTGCAATTTCTCACAAATAAGTATATCTTCATGCTTTTTCAGTTTATGGCTTGCAAAGGTTTTCTAATTCATTGCAACAGCTTGATACTTTAGGTTCAGATTTATTGAGTTTGGCATGATCACAGTGATTGTTACATAACTCTGATGTTCTCACTACAGTACAGTCTGCAGTTGGTTAGCAGATGTACTTGAAATTGACTAGACTTTATTCTAGGAAGACAGGAAAATGCTGTCTTTAGACTTGGTTAGACTAAACACTGTGACATTTTTGTTGGCTTGTTTTTGTCAAACCCAGAAACTTGAGTACGGGGCGTCCAGTGCAGAGCTAGGTCATGGCCGTGTTCACGCTAGCTTAGCACAGACACTGTGCTAGTTAGCTTGCTAAAGGCTAAAGCTAACAGAATCAAAGTGTAACGAATATGATTGCTGCTTTGGTGATAACAGAGACAGAGACTCTATGGTGGCCTGTGGAAAAGCAAACAAGTTTTACAAAGTTTTGCAAGTGAACCAGCACTAGTACCTAGTTTCTGTTGGTCCCAAAGGGGCAAATATGTTCTCTACTGTTGGTGCAAACACTTGCCAGCGTAAATGAACAGAGGAAATTGTGCTGCTACTCCTTTCATTCATGGTTCTTTACACAATGAAGATTGAGGATGTGCCTGGATGCCTGATGGGAAATCACCCTGTCACAGTGACTGAGTTGTGAACAGAACCATGTGCATGCACATGGTTTATAAAGTGGACATACAGATGTGTATGCATATTTGTCTTTGTGTGTACACACATTTAGTTGTGGATCTACACAGAGTTGCGTGCATGTGGCCACAGGACTTAAGACATACTGCTTGCATTCATAGAAGACAGCTGTTGCTAATCAGTAGCTCTATTGTATTGAAGTTAACAGCTCTGAAAGGCACAGCGTCTCATTGTGAGACAAGTACAAAGAGGCATGTTACTCAAAATGCCAGACTGTTCCTTTAACGTAGAATCGACAGTCCACACACTGTATATTCAGTTTTCCATCAAAGAGTCCTGCTGTGCCTGTGCTTCTATTTACATACTGTGGATGCAGTTGTTATGTTGTCTGTGCTGGTTCCTCCTCTGCCCTCTCAAACTTCTCACGTTGAATCTCATTAGTTCAGATACTGTGTACATCTGCATTTTATTAGTGTGATTCCCCTGGATCGTCCCAGCTGCAGGGTTCAGATTATTGTCTGCTTGACCCCCCCACCCCTTCCGGAAGGGAGTTCCTGCATAGAAAAGAGGATGTCAGCTCCTTACTTCTTGTGTAAAACGGGGTTTCCACAGCTCAAATGAAAGCGTAAAACTCAATAGTTCTGCTGATTACTTCAGCATAAGTGTTACCTTACTCAGTGTTGTGTTGGTTTACTGCTGCTTTGTCTTTTTTGTTCTGAAGAAAGTAGTGGTGCCTCGATGCTTCTAATCCAACTTGAGAAGAGAAGTGTGTGTGACTGTCCGTCAGCTTCACCTGTATTAAATGTTAACGTGGGAGCAAACATTGTTGCTCTTTTGTCACAGCTCTGCTGCTGCACAGACCTTTTGAACATGGATTGGATTGTGTGAATGTGATTGAATGCTTCCACTTCATTTTGAGCAAAACTGTAGGCAGATTTTAACTTGCAGCCTCCTGTTTCAGCAGAAGTGCATCGTTGCATGCATGCGGGCTGATGTCAGCAGCTCAGATCAGCTGTTAGTAAGTTAATGTGAAGTCAAAACTCCACTTTCCTCTCACAGACGTGTGAGAAAGAGGTGTTGAAGAGAAATGCACGTATTTCTGTGTTGAAGCGGTAAAAAACGAGTGAAGAATGTGTGGTGTTCCTGATGGTAGCTAACTGCAGCTAACATGTGTTCACACACCACATTGATCTCAGCTCCAACACTGCAGATGAATTAGTGAGCAGATTCACTTTCTGTTCTGTCTGTGCTCAAAGTGAATGTCTGGACTGAAGCATGTGCTAATGGCTGAATGTATGTGTGTGGAGTAGTGAAAATAATTGTAACAGTGAATCTGTTCCTCTAACAGGTGGTACATAAAGAAAACAATCATTCATGTTCTTTCTACTTCACCTAATTCTATCAAGCTCAGTGTATGATCCATGTGTGAATGCTGGGGATTACCAGAGTTCACTCTGTTTTCCATAAATTCAAGGCCACACTCTGTGGTAGCAGCCCCCCTTCCCCACCTCCCTCCTCCCCCCAAATTCTGTGCTGCATTGCATAAGACATCTGGCAACAAGCCCTCCGCTAAACCGCTGTATGATGAAGCCACATGTGGAAATGCTCTCTCTGCTGTCTTGAATTTTCACCCAGCCCCATCCAAATATTTACCCACTGTCTCATCCCTCCTTCAGTCCTGATTTCACCACAGAGTGTGCAGCCTGGCTCTAGCTGCTCAGCAGAGGAACAGTTTGGAAGCACTAGTATGTTGGTATTGTGCAGAGTGAGACAGCCACGGATGGGTGGATGATTAAGGAAGCTTGACCTTTGTTTGGCTGTTACATTTGCCAGTACCAGCTTCAGTAGTCAGGTCATGAAGGAGTGACTGCAGGTGGTAGAATGTGCCTGCAACTGAAGCAGCACTTCTTTGTGCATCTTCACTTGTGACTTTGTTACATTGAGAAAACATGGATCATCATTCAGGGTTCATCTGGCTGTTGGTCAGTGGCTCGCTGTAATTGAGGCTCATCAGGCCTGACTCCTGAAGCCACAATCAATAGCTTTTAAGTGGCTGTGCAGTTGTTCTGGTCACTGGTGAGAACTGGACATTGGGATCAATAAGTTCTCTGTTTAACTTACAACAATAATAATGATAACAACAGGAGTTAGTGGAGAGATGAGAAACAAATGTCTGCAGAGTTGTGTGTTGAGTGTGTTGTGTTGTGTAGACTCGTTCCTTCATGCTGATGTGCAGACTAATCGGAGCATAAATATCCAGAGCCGCTGCCAGCACTCGACCATTGTGGCACTTTTGGCTCTCAGACCTCAACAAGACTCGTATTCATGAAAACAGATGAGCATGGAAACTAGAAAATGGTTAAAAGATTTCTAAGTTCTTAGTTGAAATCAAGACTTTCACGGAGTTTGTGTGTCAAATCCACTCAGATTCCTGGTAAGGAAGCCAGCTCTCTTTCACTTTCTGTTCCACATTCCTGTCGTGCACATCTGACTGAGTCAAATATGTGTTAAGCCTCATGTAGCTGGACTCCTGTTGTATCTGTATCTGCTCTGTGGGTGGTACACAGCAGCGTAGCTGACTTTCCACTGTCACTAGTCCAGGCTTTTGATTTCAAGTGTGAACAACCTGATAACGGTTCATTGGTCTGAAGGCAAATAACAGCATCTGAAACTCAGTGTCTCACACTGTGCTGTGTTTAGGCCTCCTGGTAAAACTGCCACAAGGGGATTAGGAGCTAGGAGCCCTTCAAGTGTCCTGTGAGTCCTGAGGTTTGTTTCTTTCAAACAATCTGCAGACAAAGCAGCAGTAGAATGATCAAACTTTAATGTGAAGCTGTGAGCTTTGGTTTTTAGGCACAGTCCTGGTCCTGGTCCTGGTCCTGGTCCTGGTCCTGGTCCTGGTCCATCCTTCCTACACAAACGGAGCAGAGAGAAGCTGAAGAGCTTCACTGTGCAGCTGACATAGAAGCATTTTGATTGCGGTAACAATATCCTTGGAAAGTTTCTGCCCAGAGAGGATGGAAGCTGACAGCCACACAGCTGAAACACCGGCTGTGGCAGCTTTTCAAACGCACTGGGCTGTTACCACATGTAACCCCCTGGGACCAGGAGTTCCAGCCGTACACAGCGTTTAGTTTAGTTTGGCACTTCCACACCGGACTGACCTGCCGCTTGTACCAACAGGCACCTTGGCTGTGCTGCTGTGCCAGCTTTTTAGTTTCTGCCCACCTACAGGGTCATCGTGACACTAGGGCGGGGGGGTCTTATATGCTATGTTATTGAGTGAAAGAGGCACATTGACAGGCATAATAATAAGTAATCATAGATTTGCTGCAGTGGCGGTTCTATTCATTAGTACATGGATAGAAAATGACAGACAACAATTACAATAATCAAACAGTCATTAAAGTCATTTATTAAGCAAAGCTGCCAAGTTTTCTCTGGGACCAGCAAACATTTTTAATGCATAGCACAAGTACAGGCCAGAACACATGACGCAGCATACTCCTGTCAGACGGAGAGTAAACCTGTAAAGATAAAACATTATAAATAGAAGAGAATGAGACCTTCAAACCTTTAATAAAGAGTCAAACTGTGTGTGAGCTAGTACACACTATAGGTCATAAGATGCACTTTAATCCACGTATTGCTGCCTGATAATGTTTTATAATGTCTGAAAACAAAGTGTTTGATCGTGTAAAAGAGAGATGACATGAGAAGAAGAGAATAGACACATGTACATGTGTCACTAACTAAACCACATGCAGCAGAAGTGCTAAGCAGAGGGATAAAGTCAAAACTCAAAATACTCCACTACAAACAGATGTAGCACAAGTACATGGAGTGGAGTAAAAGTCACAGAAAACACAGGTACTCCAGTAATCTACAAATACCTCAAAATTGTACTTAAGTACAATATTTGAGTAAATGTTATTGTAGTAGTAAGATGTACCTGCTAGTTTAGAAACGACCAGCTGCTCGTCTTGTAGCTCTTGGAAGTTGACAGGAAGTTGTCAGCGTCTCTGTCAGGAGCGTGAAGACGCCGTACATCTTCACCATGCTCCTGAGCAGCTGGACACATTGTCTGCTGCACAGGAGCAGGCAGAGCTGACAGCCTGTCCTGCATCCATCTTCTCTCTGAAGGACACTGATTGTATTGTCTGTGTCACAGCCTCTTTTCATCCAGCACTTGGGTTTATTAGCTAGCGTATAATCAGAGGGCATTCTGCTCCACTTCTTCTTTGCATGCTCGGCCTGTTGTGTGTGAGCAGAAGGGTTTGGACAGGCTCGGAGCAGTCTGGCCCAGAGCCTGTGTACGCTGAAGAAAGCTACAAAATGGCACCCAGGAGGAAATTAGAAACATGCACTCGCCTCTTTGTCTCCGGTGTTGGAAATAATTTCAGATTATGTTCTGTTTCTGGCCGTACGTTGACTTAAGGCAAACACGCAAGCCTGCATGAAGGCACGCAGGGGTTTTTGCTGTTTTGGGGAAGTTTTAAAGGAGCAGTTCACAAATGTTTCTAAGTTTTAAACATCACAAACTCCTGTGACAAACTGTAGCAGATGCCTCAGACAATTACTGTCCATGATGTAAGACGTTCATGCTTCTGTCCTCTGAAGAGATAACTAATGGTTTGCTTACTTCCTGTTTACACTGTTTGAAAACTGTGTAAATCTGTTCAGTGCTGCAAGTATCACAAGCTGAAAACATCACACATGATGAAGATGAAGTTAAACATGCTGTGTAGCTGGAGTACGTGGGACAGGTTCACAATGCTTCTGCATGAAGCTGATTAAACTCATAAAAGCTCCACATGAACAGTGTTGATTTGAGCCTTTGACAGCGTGTAAGGTCTTTTTTACAGGGGTGAAGTTTTGGAGAAGATCACACCAAAGATCACGCTCAAATCAACACTCGAGTATGTTTTATGTACTTGGAGCACAGAAACTGCAAACCTTTTTCTACTCGGGCGTTGAGGCCTGTGTGTCGGTGGAGCTCCCATGTTAGATAGTATTGCAAAATATAGTATTTTGGTGTGAAAAAGAACAAAAATCTAAACCACAGCCATGGTTTAATGATGATATTAGGGCTCTGAGACAAGCTTGTAGGAAAGCAGAGAGAAAGTGGAAAAAGCACAGACAGTAAAATTAGCTAGGGCCAACTATTTCTATTTACTATCTAGTAAATGGTTTCTGGCATTTTTTTCTGACAAGATTGATGATATCAGAAAAGACAATTATACCTAAGAATTATCTTTCTCTACCACTACATGTAGCTGAGTTCAAAGAAGTTTCTTTTTCCTCTTTCGCTGTAATTGTCAAGCACTTAAAACCCTCCGCTTTAGTCACAGATACTCTTCCAGCTAAACCTCTGAAACAGACTTTTGGATGCATTGGTCGGGATATCACAGTGATTATTAAAACCTCTCTGAACTTGCTCAGCTGCTTAGCCCAGTGGGCTGGTATTCGAGGCACAGCACTTTTGGTTGGTTCGACTCCTACTCTGCGGCACCTCTTAGGTATGGGGTCCCTCAAGGGTCCGTTTTAGCACTGATATTGTTCTCTATTTATATGTTCCCACTTTGCTGAATCATTAAACATTAAGGTATCTCTTTTCACTGCTGTGCTGATGATACCCAGCTGTATATGTTGCTAAAACCAAGTGATGCCTCTAAGGCCCACAGGCTACTCGAATGTTATGAACATCATTTTAATTGTGGATGGCAAGCAATTTCTTGCAGCTTAATGTAAATAAGACAGAGGTCATTCTTTTTGGTCCTTCCACAAATACAACTTCTGTTTTTAAACAGATTGGCATGAATATTGGCAGGTCGCCCTGGTTCAGAGGCAGCAGAACACAGTAAACACGACCACAACGATAATTTATCCATCATCACACAAGATGCAAAAAGTTGTGCTACATTCTTTCGTCAGAGTAGAGGCAGTAATGTTCTTGTTGGAGTGGACCAATGAGGTAATGTCCAGTAATCCAGATGAATTCACAGTTCTAAACCTGGTCCTTTGTTTTTCCAGGTCTTTAAAGGTGAATTTCAGCTTCCAGATTTCCTAAAAGAACAGTCACAGGTACAGTAACATTTCTGCCTGTTGTTGAGCTTATTTTATTTTTTATTTTTAAACCAAATTTAGCCATTTTCCAGTCGGATTTGAGTTAAACCACGAGCAGCTCAGTGAAGGATCATGGTTCATCTTGTTTTTTGTCACCATCTAACGCAGCCTGTTGTTTTTTGGTCTTCATGCTTTTGGTCTTTAGTAGTTATTTAGTTTCTTAATCTCTGTGTGTCGTCTTCTTGTCTCAGTTCAAAGGCCTGGCGTTGCGTAAAGGGCACTTCTGCCCTCTTCTGGTAGTTAGATACATCTGCATCTGTCTTCTTAGAAACACACTTCAGCCTCTTTGTTCTCAGAGAGAAAGTGATGAACATGAGCGAGAGAGTGGGCGTCTTGTCGCTGGGTGAAGGCTGTGATGATGTGACTACTACTGTTTGCTCCTCACACAGATCCAGAAGTCTGCAGAGAGACCCAACCCCAGTTAGGAGCAGAGGGGGTGCCATCAACACACAGGTACAGCTGGACACAATGAGTTTGTGCACACAAACACACACACAACCTGCTCTTCATTTTATCCAGGTGCTTACTGTACTTCAGTGTTGTTATAGGCCGTAATCTTAGACGTCCTCCTTCCAGATGGGGTGAAAGAAACATTTATACTGATGCAGTTGAAATCAATGTATTTATTTTTAAGTGTTTCTACGTTTACAGTCTGATTTAGCTTCTTTCTGATGTCGAGCTTCTGCCATTGATCTAAACCCACTAGATGCACGTGTGTCACCTGCTAGTTCAAGCTGTCCCTAAACAGAATTTTCTAATGCTCGATTCACCTTTCTGTGGTTTTATTTGTGATGGAAAAAGTGATTTAAGATTTAATTCCTGCAGACTTATTATGGTCAGAGAAAAACTTTTTATCCACTCCTGATTCCTGAATTATCCAGGACGTCCAAACTCTATACTCATTTAAAAGAGCAAAAGAAATACTCCACTATAACTAGAAAGTACTTCAACATTACAAAAATAAGTATTTAAAAGAGTACTGAATTAGATGCTGTTGATGACAAAAGTCTTGTCCAGATTTATCCAACAAACATTCAGAGGTAAAAATGATTTCAAAGCGACTTTCTAGTAATTAAAGAAGGATAAGGGTGTGTAACAGTACAGTACTTGTGTAAATGTCCTTAGTTACTTCCTCCACCTCTGTGGTCGTCAGTGGTGAAGCTGTGAGTTTAACCAACAGCGTATTGTCATGTTTCAGGACTCGGTGCAGTGGAACAGTCGTCTTCACCGTGTGTGTTGGATCTCAGCACGTTTCAGACGTTGGAAAGTTTGGTCACAGTGCGGGCTGCTCCCACTCCTCGACTACGGAGAACTGTTGGCCTTCAGTGTTGTACTGTATAAAAACATAATACTGGTTCTCACAGCCACAGAATGTCTGCTGATTGTTGGTGTCGCATCACGCTCATCGATTTCTAGAAATCATTTCTGGCTATTTAGAAGAAAAAAAACACAACTCTGTGATTCTGTTGTAAGAAACTGCAGTGAACTAAAATCACAAGTATTTATGAATGGAAACTTAGCTTTTGGAAGATGCAATACCTATTTTAATGTTTGTTTCTGATGCCTTTGTATTGTGCAATGTCATGGGTACTGATCAGTTTCAAGTATCGAGGTGATAAACAGTGCTTTTTCTTTTAAACTGTTTGTCCGTCTGTTTCTTTTCATGATGGGAAAATAAGTGAACACAAAGTGAAATAAAGTTTAAGGTGAAAATTAGTACAAGATTCTAATACTTGGAGTTCGAGCTGAATAACTCCCAATGTGCTTTAGGTAACTCTGTGTCATATGCACAATGACGATGACGTTATGTTAAAGGGCTCCTGCAGTGTCCTCTTCTGAGACTGTTCTGTCTGTGGTGCATTAGATGTCCACGTGACACCATGATAAAGTGTGAATGTGTTCAGAGGCAGCAAAACTTCCTGGAATAAATAAAGGTTATATAAGTAAACGCAGCCTATATTTCCCATAATGCAACAAATATATTTTTTTTTATTAGAACCTTCCAGCCTGGTAAACATCCACTGTTCCACCTCCACGGCTTTGTTAAGACTCTCAGCACAAGATTTTAAGATGTGTTGGGTACAGCTCAACTCGTGTGACCCACTAACACCTCAGAAAGCTGATAGAAGGAACATAAACAGTTCTCAGTTAGTAATATAACTACCTGGCAGCTCTTGTTTAGGTCTCCTCCACCTCCTCAGGCTCTGTTCTGTCTTCTGTCATCAGATGTTTAAAGGAAAGCAAGCAGCACGTAAATGAACAACCTCTTGTTTAATAATACGTTACATTCAAGGCAAATGATACATCCTTACCAATACATATCCAGCAATGCAATCATTGGTTCTGTGAATAAATAGAAATCTTAAAGTCAGTGCACAACATAGAGAAAGAACACTTAACAGTCAACGTGGAACGTAGTTTTCACACATTCTGCATTTCTGCACAGTACACACTCCGACTAGTGCTGCTAAAACCAACATAAAAATAGATCTCAAAATAAGTTTATATATGTTTTATATCTTCATAGAAATATTGGACTTTTGGTTCATATTTACAGCAATATAGGGTTTTCTCAAACAACAGAAAATGCACAGTAGTCAAAGAATCCAAGATCACCATTTTCAAAAATATTGTACACACATAGTAAACAGTCTTCAAGATGCAGTATGAAATTGCACATCATGCCACAGAGGGGGCTGTTTCAAGGCTTTGGTACACAATGTCCTGATTGGAAGAAAAAAAGCTCCGCTATGGGCCCCGGTTTCCCCCACCGACCCTCCTCTGTGACCATGGCAGCAAGGTGGGGGAAGGGCCAGAGTCCGTAGCAAGGTACATCCACACCACCGGCTGTTCCCGGGATCAAACTAGCGAATCAGAGAGCCAGATGACTACAGTACACTTGAGGATTGGGGAAGACTCTTGGCACTTGGATCACAGGTGCAGGTCCATGCTGGATGACCAATCATATGCAGCCGCGTTAGACGTTTTAAGACGTTAGACGTTTTAAGGAGACTGGGAGGGTGGAGATAAAAGGTCGCACTGACACAGGGACTGGAAACAGTATCAAAAATGTCTCCGATTCCCTTTAGATACAAACATGAATGTGCTGTTACCTACAGTAATGCTGATTGACCGGACACTGGAGAAAGTTTGGCATTACAGGTAGTTTTTAAACCTGGGACTAAACGTGTCCTTTAAACCAGTCCAGTTTGAGCACGGCTTTGTTCTCAGAGGATGGACTGGAGTCTGGAGAATCAGGCTCCACATGGACGATTGCAGCCACTTTTTCCCGCTGACAGCACGGCTCGAGACAAGAACACGATGAACGACAGTCTCGTAGTCCTCTGTTGCTGGAAATACTCTTAACGTGCATCAATCCACTGCTGCGAATGATCCTCAACAAATGTATGGTTTACTCTAGATTGTGTAAGGTTTGCTAAAACCCAGTGTCCAGTGCTGAAGAACATTTTAATATAATGATATAAAACTATAAAACAGATTCACGTCTTCTTACGTCAGAACTAGTGGACGTGAGGCTGAGTGACTCGTAATCATATCCAGCGTCACTCTAAATATAATCCATGTGTTACTTTCTTTCTGGCACTTCATTTTTTTTAAACCAGTTTCTATAATACTTGGTTCTGTATCTGTTTAACTTAGAATCGGTCAAACATAATAGAAGAATATAAACCATGACGTGTGTGATCAGCATGAAATGAATTACATCTTATATATTCTAGAACTATCCTGTGACCTTAGCAGAAACAGCAAATAATTCAGCTCGTGGAGCAGCAGCCGAGTTCAGTGTTGAAGGACCGAGGACGGCCTGTGACCTGCGTCTTCACTGTTGTGCTTTACTGATGGAACAACGATGAAACTGACATGCACAGAAAAGTTGGCTGCAATACATCCTGGGGGTCTGCGTGGTTTGCCCTCTTGTGGGGCCTCCACCCCCCCAACTGGCTAATAAGGAAACCCTCACAAAAAGTGCAACTAAGTACCTTGGGCTGTTACTGTTAAAGGCAACATTTGTGTGATAACTTTTGGACGAAAACAAAAAAAGGGGGGGGGGGGGGGGCATGCTTGTAGAAACACTCAAAAGGTAGTTGGCACAGTTCATTTGGTCACTAATGGAAACGTCTTATGCTCCTCTAACAGTGACAGAGGAACATCCTTCCTAACTGGCAGCCAGCATTTACAGACTCTACAAGCTGGAGGACGGAGAGAGTCAACTTGGAGTGTGTGTTTGTTTTGATGAACAAACACGAGCTGTGTAGGACGGGAGATTCAAGAATGTATTCACAGTGTGATCAAACTCACAAGCATGCAGACAAATCCACATGTCTGAACGGACACCATGGGCATTCCATGTCAAGGTAAATGTAAACAGATCGAGGCCGTGCTCCAGAGCCGGGCTGATGCCGGCCCTGTGAGCGCACCTGCCCGCTCACAGGGCCTTCTTCTGGGAAGGGAGAAGGCCAGAGCCTCCTGGACCTGCTCTGGATGGGTGGAGGCCTGGAAAGACTTTGTCTCTGAGGGACGGGGGAAGAGCTGGGTGTCCTGTAGGGTTGGACACTCCCACTCCTCCTCCTCCTCCTCCTCCTCTTACTCTTACTCTGCCATCACTTGTTGTCCATCAGAGACTGGACTTTGTGCACTAGCTCACGCGCTATCTTCAAGATATGCTGGACATCGTGACGCTCAGCCATCTCTGTGGATCACACACAAACACACAATGAGAAGTCAGCTCATTCAATACACAGAAAGCTTCACACAGCAGCAACATGTTGCACAAGTCTTTTCTCTAACATTTCATCTAAACACAAATGTGTGTATCAATATATTAAAACTGTTTTTTCTTATTAGCAGCAGTCTCTACACAACCTTCCTATGTCAGAGCTCAGTCAGTTGTTCTCACACACACACACACACACACACACACACACACACACACACACACACACACACACATCCTACCATTAAAGAACTTGATGATGTCAGTGAAGTCCATGTTGTTGTCCATGATGATGTCACGGTAAACTGTGACCAGGGCCAAGGCCAGGAAGAGGACAAAGTGCTGAGAGGAAATCCTGGGAGCCACCCAGATCACCTCCCACACTGCAAACACATCCTCATACAAGAGCTCTGTGCGCACACACACACACACAAAAAATTTTTTGTAGTCAACACATTCAGGATAAACACATGTCAGTGGTTGTGTTACTGCTTACAATGAACCATGAAACAGAATGTTAAAGTCAACTAAATTCTGGTGACACCAGATGTCATTTTGATCCTGTTTTCATTACACAGCGTGCTAAATGTTAACCTCTCATCCAAACACCAGGAGCACCTGGTACCTGGATCAGTGTGATAAGGACAAGAACCGCTGACTGTTAACCGGGAGTGAGATCAGGAGACTTTTCCCTCCCAGCGCCTCACAAGTCAGTGAGCTGTATAATACAGATGAGAGTAATGAGCTGGCTGTTTACCTCTCTTGAAGTCCAGCAGGAACCAGCGGTAACAGAAATAGAAGTGAGTGTAATCTCCATTCTGCTGCATCAGTTCAAAGAGCTCCGAGTCCAGAATCTGACAACAGAGAGAGTCACAAGTGACACAGTCTTATCAAGTCTTAACCACAATGTTCTCACAATCATGGTATCAAGCTATGAACAACAACATAAACATAACCCACACAAAAACAGTGATCTGTCACCTGGATCAGTGACCTCATGTTGGCAAAGTGTGTGTCCATGGCTCCACCGTTAGGAAAGTTCTGGCTCATCCTCTTCATTAGCTGAGTGAAACAGCTGTAGGCCAGACACTCTGACACACGCACGCGCACACACACACACAGACACGCGCACAGACACGCGCACAGACACACACACACACAGACACGCGCACACACACACAGAGAAAATATTTCCTAGTTCAATTTCCAATATACAGGGGTACATGCAGTGTCTGGGTGTGTTGTGTATGTCTCGTGTGATGGATTCTTTCTTCTTACCATCGTCTAAGACGACCATGAGCGGAGCGAGCAGGTCACACATGCCCTGAACGTAGCCCATCTCTAAATGCTCCCATACATAACTGCAGGCAAGAAGACGACACATCACAGTCAACTCAACATGTCACACTCACACTGTGTGTGTGTCTTACACTGGTAGAATGGAACTAAGTACTCTGTACACTATATTACTAAAAGTATTGGGACGCTTGCCTTTACACACATGAACTTTAATGGCTTCAGCTTTTCCACATGTGCACTGGATTCATTGATTTAGAGGCGTGTCCCAATACTTTTGGCAATATAGTGTAATTACTCATGTACAGCACTGTAGAAAAGTCTTAGACCACCATTAGATTAGTTTTTAGTATTTGTCACGTCATCCTACAGAAGCCATTTTATTTCAATACTATGAACATATTCCCTATATTTTCTATCTGTATCCTAATAAAGATACTAAGAAATTAGAAATTAAACATTTATACGTGTTCATAAAATCACTGCCAGTTTTCTGGCAACATGGACTGTGTGCACACTTTGACTGTGGATAACAAACACTGTTTGAATTAATCCAGTGATAGAATCTAGACCTGTTTTGTTCATTACATAACAACATTCTCAACTCCTCTCCAGATGTTTTACATTGTGACACAGTTCCTTTTACTTCAAGCTGCAGCGACTACTGTTGTCCACCTGTGGGCAGTTGTAACAAACAGCAAATACAACACGAAGGGCTTGTTCAGGAGTGTGTGAAGTGAGACTGCTCTGGCTCTTCAGCAGCTAAATGCTCCATCAACGCGTCTCTAACTGAAACAAAGCTATAACACTGCAGCTCTGACAACAACAGACATATTTCACATGACACATTTCATTTCATTCACTGTTCATATTAAAATACTGCATACAGCGGCTTTAAATTAAGACTGAACTCTTCCACCTACCTGCACATGATGTTACGCAGTTTCTCCAGGTTGGTTGTGGAGAAATAATAATAGTTTCGGTCGCAGCGCTGCACGTCTTTGTCTATCCTGTGGAGGTTCAGGGCAACTGTGTCCAGCAGTTCAATCTGAACAAAGGAAACAGCTTTTGGTCTTTTATTGTAATTAATATTTTAATTTTTATGTATCCACAATTTAAGTCTGTCAGTCAACTTGTGTTGAACTCATGTTTGTTCAGTCAGATTAAACAAACAGACGTATCGACTGTGTACCGTGTATGAGGAGAGTGATGGGGACATTCCTTCAGTAGCTGCTCCATTGGTCACCAGTTTGTCCAACTGACTGCACAGCCTGTCCTCGGTCAGAGAGTCGCAACGCCCCCCCAGCACACTTGGACTCCTGACTTCCTCACCACCCCCTCCTTCCTCCTCAGTGCTCTGACCGTCGTCTATGCTCGACAGTATCTGGGAATGAGCAGAAGTCACCGAGTAGTTTCTGGAGGAGGGGAGACCTGAGTCGGGGGAGTCGAACTCCACCAGAGGACGCTCTTCTTGAGGGAGGGCAGCAGGGGTGACCAAGGTTGTCATGGTGGGCGTGCTGTCCTCTCCACTGGGGGTCTCTTGGCTCCCTGCGTCAGGTTCATCAACTGACATAAACACCTGAAGATGCAGTGATGCAGGTGATGAGTGAGAGTTGGGATGTTAGGTAGAACTTTTAAGAGAGAAATTATTGGTCTTTACATTTGATCATATCACTGAATATAATAATAATAATAATAATCACTGAGAAAATAAATAAAGAGCCAGGTGTGTTGTGTTGACATACATTACCAGTCAAAAGTTTGGACACACAGGAATGACCGTGTTTTTTATTATGAAAAGATACATATCTTCAGTCGTGTTGCCATAGTTGCACATGGTTTAATGTGCTGATCAATAACTGATCAATGGTCTAATGATCAGTTATTCTTTTACATTAATGCATTAGCATTAGCAAACATAACATGTTACTGGAAGACAGTACTGTTTGTTTCAGAATTTAGGTCTCTATGTTTATGTTAATATTCTTTTTAAAAACAGTTGTTTTCAGCTTCAATAGTCATTTACAACCTGAACAATGTCTACACATTCACAAACATGCTCATTTCTGTGTGTCCAAACTTCTGACTGGTAGTGTTTGCTGAATGTCATATTGTGTCTTCTTCACCTCGTTGCTGAGTGTGGAGTCTCTGTGAACGAGTCGCAGGACGTGACTATCGATGCTGCTGCCCGAGGAGAGCTTGGCGAAGATGGCTGAGTGCATCTCCTTCTCCCTCTGCTTGACGATCACCTCACAGGCTTTCCACTCCCGCATCACCTGCTGGTAGCGCTCACTGATCTTTGCATCAATCTTTACAGGAAAACAACACAATCACACACTGCCTTTCCACTTTAGATACAAACTCTGTGTGTGTGTGTCTGTTGTACCTGGCTCATGTCCTTCTTGCCCATCCCAAACTTATAGTGTCCCAACAAGTAAGGCCAGACCTCCTTCCTGATGTCATGCTGCACTCCACCATAGTAAACCAGCCTCAACAGCTCCAGCTCTTTATAGTTCTACACACACACACACACACACACACACACACACACACACACACACACACACACACAGACACGCACGCGCGCGCACACACACACGCACATTTCATTGTACACACACACACACACACGCACACACACACAAAGGGGAAGAAGACACCTGGTGAGAGTAGTGAGGGGCACTAGTGCATTAGTAATGAAAGGAGAGGAGTGAGAGAAGACAGATGGATGAGACGGATATGAATGGAGTGTGAATTAGTAATGCTGATGAATGATTAGAGTGGCGGCTTAAATAGCTACGGTGGTATCATACTGCACTCTGTAACCAGACTTCATTTCACTGAGATTTTCATTAGAGTGAAGGAGAGAGAGGAGACTGAGCTCTGATTTAGTTAATATAAAGCTTCATTAAAAGAGGATTTACTGTAGAGTATATGAAGGGTGGCCAGAATAGGAGAGACACTATGGAGCGGGTCAGCTGTGCTTCTGTCCTAAAAGAGGTGCATTAATCAAAAATGATTGAAGAGTAAGATGTCATTATTCACATTTGATTCTCTACTGTCTATTTCTGATAGCAGGGAGGGATTGTGGGATTGAATTACAATAAACTACAGTGTGTGTGTGTGTGTGTGTGTGTGTATTGATGGTGATGAAGTGATGTGTCATCTAGTGCTCAAGATGTACCAGGATTTAGATACACACAATCTGTTACAATGTGGTTAGAGAGATTACAACATGAGATTATAATGAAGAGGGTCACAAACCATCCATTCATTAAGTAGAACGTAACGTGTAGAGATCAGTACATTCGAATGAAATTCTGTTTAATGTTGACATGGTTTTCAGCCCCTTTGAGAACCCCTGCTGGGATTCTCAGCAGGTGTTGTGAGATAAACCTGATGGATTACAAAATGATTAAAGGGAAATCATTATCCTCTCATACTATTCCACACAGATCATTACTGTATCTCACTTATTACAGTAGATTCCCCACACATCACCATTTATCTTTGGGGCCGATCAATACCAATGACTAAATGATGACTTGGCAAGTAGCTTGGATGTCTAGCCTCTAAATTCACTGCTCCGAGTGTGCTGGAAGAAGATTAAGATTATGTTATTGTTCCCAGAGGTCAATAATTAATGTCCTGTCAGCACCCACCTTGCAGTCTTTCTGGTACTTGCTCCACACTTCTTTGCTGAGGCCCCCAGACGCCTCACAAGGTTTGTCTGGAGGAACAATGTTGTGGTTGACCAGAGCTGACAGATGAGTGCGAACAGTGGACAGGTGTCGACAGTAGGCCAGCCCTGGTGGACAGGTGAGAGACGGACACACACGCAGCTGTAAACTAAACTTATCTCAGAGCGTTTAACAACCAGAGACAACAAATCAAACATCTGACAAAAAATGTATGTTAAATAATCTTTGAGTCAAATGGCCTAATTAAAGTCACATTTCATTTGTTAACCAGTTAATTATTGGTTCTGCAACAACGTCTTGACAGTAATGAAAATGACTCTTCTCACCTCTACTCGACTATTTATTACAGCTTTTATTGCTGTGAAGGTTTGATTTATTCAGAGACATATTTCATTACTTTATCTGGCACCAGCTGTGTCGCCACTGAGCAATACTGAGTTGTTTGAATTACTACGATCTGCTGTTTGAAGTTCCAGAGAAAAGTATGATCACTCACTACTATAACTCAAAGTGCAGTTACAGAATTTACGTTTGTCATGAGCCGAATTTTGATTTTGCTGACAAGTGGCCACGACATTTTGTGTACAGATGGTAGCTAAAAATGAATTGGTGAGTACTGTGCAGTGGTAACAATGATGTACTTACATCCATAAAATGCTCTAGAAACAATCTGCCTCTTCATGTTCTGACAAAGCATCTTCAGAGGAACACTGGTGGAAAAACAGAGGCCACTTGTCATCAGTAAGCTACTGTTGAAAGCCGATTCAAAAACAACGGTATTCAGCGAGGTGGACAGTGAGGCTGTTCTTCTCTCTTCTTCTCATTTTCCAATAGACAACTTGCATTTTACTACATTTTATTTCAAGAGCACCAGCTTTTCTTTTCTTCAAGTGACTTAATTGTTTCAGCAGTTTATGTTTACGTTATTGTCACATATTAGACCAACACAGCTGTGGTTTCTTAGCCTTTTTGATGGAAAGACCAAACTGTGGAGATAGGACGTGCTGATGGAGGGCTGCATGGCTGTGTCTGGAACAGGCTCAATAATCTTTCTTGATGATATAACTCAGACACCATTTGTCTGCAAATGTACAGAGAAATGCATCAAAACTAACTGAGAGGAGTTAGCAACATAAGACAAATTAATCATCACACCTTACCCCACACATTTCAGCTGCTGAAGAGGGAAATGTTGGTGTTGTCAGTGAAGCTAATAATAATAATAAAAATTGATACTATATTGATCCCCTTGGTGAAGGGGAGCTGGAGAGCTGCTAGACCTGTGTCAGCTCTACTATGGGGTTTTGGTGTCTTGTCCAAGGACACCTCAAACTGTAGCTTGCTGGGGCGGAGAATCGAACCCGTCACCCTTGGGTTGAAAAATGACTGAGCTATCATGCCGCCCCAAGCTAGATGAAGTCATCACAACACCTTCAATCTGCTTTAATTTTCTTTAAAACCATCTGTTCCAATACTAAATTTGGCTTATGTGATACAAAAGGTATCATCACATCACCTAATCTATTCTACGCTGTTTCATGTATCGAGGAGTACATTTCTGAACTTTCTCTCAAAGTCATGTTTTGATGTTTTATAGTTCATACGTGTGAATGTCCGACGGGTCGTGGATACAGGTGCAGCCAGCCGGGTAGTCGAATGACACGTTGCTACCAGCTGTGGAGCACGACTGACACAGAGACTCATGAGTGGTTACTTCAGTCTGTTGCCACGACGACGGGCTTCCTCCAAAACCCTGCGTCTCCATCATCTCCCCGTGGTCTAAACCAGAGAGAGTCAAAGTGAGAAAAGAGAGAGAGAAAGGCCTCAGTGCTTGGAGACAAAATGGACACTGCTGCTTTTCTTTAAACAGTCTATGTACCTTTACTTACACTACACTCTGGCTGTTTTATGCCTTACATATTATGACAGAGGTTCCTCAGCTCAACCACAAATACATATTTTCATGTATTCGTCTTTGTTATTCATGACATCAAGAGATGAATAAATGAATGAACATTTTACACTCACGCTACATGTGAGAGCTGAAAAAACAAGTCTAGAGAAGAAACCATAAGTGGTGAGGACAGAATAGGAAGCAGGAACTGTGCTGTGGAAGAGACAGGCAGATAGGAAGCAGGGAAGCCATGGTGGATCAGGGAAGGCAGAGAGGACAGCAGAACTCAGGAGAACACTTCAGACAAACAAGAGAGAGGAGGAAGTAAGAGAAGAACAGACGAAGGGAAGGAACTGAAAAAAGAGGAGAGGGCAGGGACCAGGCTGAGGCTCAGGCCGTGCAGGATGCATAAAGCCAGAACAAGACAAGAGACACCAAAAGAGATTTTCTCTCTGAAACAACTAAACAAATGGATAAAAAGGCACACAGAGGGGAGGAAAAAAATCATAAAAAATTCAACATTAAATAAATGCTCTTCACCTTAATTCTTCAGGTTGGAGCTGATGACCTGTCATAAATATGAAGCTGTGCTTTAATTGTTCAACCACCCCAAAAAACAAATAATATTAAGGACAAAAAAAGCAAACAGAAAAAATGCTGGAGCCAGACCGACATGTGGCCTCCTCCCTCTTTACTTTAGGACTATATGTGATCATCAACTGTTTTTGGGCTCAGTAATGCAACCCCGCTCACACAAGGACTCCACGTCTCTACTACTGCGGAACCCCACAGGACCATAATGAGAGGGGTGGAGGAGGGGGCGAGGGGAGGGGGAAGGGGCGGCGGGGTTAGTGAAGAATTACAGTGAACAGCATCGCAGCAAACGACTGCACAAACAGAGAAACAACTGAGGAAGTCAGAAAATAGAGAGAGAGAGAAATTCAAACAAACAGAGGAGGAGACCGTGAGAAAGGACTTTCCATCACAGATACGCAAAAACACACAGTTGTTCTTTAAAGAAACACAACAAAACAGGTGCAGAGTTCCCATGCAAAAACTGTCAAGCATGTTGCAAGTGAGAAATGAAAGGACAAAAAGAAGGAAACAGAATTAAGTCAAATTAAACAAGTGCAAAAAAAAAAGCTAATTATCAGTGACTCTTGGCCACGACAGCGTAACCCAACAGTGCCGAGGCATGCTTCAGGAGCTGTACCCTCTCATAACAATCCCACAATGCAAAGGCCTAGATACAAAGATCTGGGGAAATATGAATCTGTGATAGAACCAAGTAAAAGACTTTTACAGTCACTCTGTTTGGCAACACTGGAAGAACTGGCTTGTTCATCTGATGTGTTATTCCTGCCAGTACATGAAATCATGTTGCTGGATGGTGGGAGGAAAGAGGAGAGACAGAGAAAGTCAAATGAAGCAGGAAAGGTCTAGGGCTGGTGTGTCAGCGGCGGCTCAGCCATTAACTGGATGTTTGACAATATCTAGACAAGATCCTGTCAGATGAAGGCTCGGGAGCTCTCACGTTCCTTTATTTATGTGCTAGTAGAAGATGAAAACACACACACACACAGACACACGTTCAGCCAACAACAGCTGGAAATGCTCAGCTGTAGATATGTGAATAGATATGTAGATATGTGAATAGATATGTAGATATGTTCTAACGATAATCTTAAAATAAAAAGACGCATTAAGGTGCTTCCTAACAGGTTACTTGTCTGTGCTGCTTCACCTTCTGTCCCCATGCCTCACTAGAGGGCCTAGAGCTTTCTTCAGTAGCATCACTCAAATGTATCACTCAAGTTACCTGTGCAGCACTGGAGACTGTGTCGGCAACTCACTGCTACACTAGAGTTTAATGATATGCTGATACACAAAACAGTACGACCCAACAACCCAAATACGTTTTTCTGATTTATCTGAGGTTGTGCATCTGACCGAGCAGTGAAACCTCCTTTAACTCAAAATAAAAAATACACAACCAGAGGTGTACGGTATTACAAAGTAATAATGTGCAACATGTAGAATATTTAAACATCAGTGGCATTAACAGTTGACTTGCCATACGCACATATAATGTGTGTGCCACAACTGCATTCACAGTTAGATCCTTTTCCTGCTGTAGATCACAGAAGCCACCGTGACTGCAAACAAACCCGCAAGTTAAACCTTTATCTAAGAGTCCGGAAAGCTTTGCAAAGCTGTCAATTGCTAACTCAGTGCTAATTGTGTGGGATTAGCACACAGTTAAATAATGTGTGGTCATTTATGATGGTTCGTTCTATTCCCAATGTTAGTATTTTTTTTTTTTCATAAATTCTCACTATGGCTAATACATGAAAATACATGCTCATAGAAATGTCAATTAAAAAATTACTAAAACAACTTTTGTCATCTGTGCTGAGCACCCTGACACACTTCACCCAGGCCTACCCCACACTGTTGGGCTCAGCCTCTGGCAGCACACACACAAGCGGACAAAGCTGGTGGAAGGAGGGTTGGGAGTAGGGGGCGGGGAGAAGACCTGAGAGGGTAGGATGGGTTGGGCAGCAGGGAGAGACATCTGAAGCTGGGGTTAGGTCTGAGGAGGAGTGAGGGGGGTGGGCGTGTTAAAGGTGATAAAAACCTTTCATGATATTAGGGTCTGTGAGGTTCCGCGAGCAGATCATTGAGATCATAGCATGGAGCCTATCTTCTTCTTCCTCATCATCGTCCAGCGATGGAGCGCGGCTGCCCGTGGTGTGGTGGTAGTTTATAGTGACTGCTTACACCAGTGGGACAACAGAGAACACAGTTAGAACAGTGTCACCCTATAGACCTCAACATGTAAGCACTGCAGCAAAGACGCCACACTACACCTGTACTTCATAAATACATAATGGGAGGATAAAACTAGAAATTAGATACTCATTATTCCAAGGGCAAAAGAAATCAGGGAGGTGGAGGTTTGCCACAGAAGCAAATTTTCAGTATGTGGACATTTTTGTTGTTGTCTGCAGCTGCTGCTGTCTTGGGAATATTTTGTACCAGTGTGCATGACAGTGTAGAAGTGTCACGTACTGGCGTCATAGCGGTACCCGGGATAGACGATGCGAAACACATAGTCAGCAGCTGTCTGCTCATCACCGTTCCTGTCCTGGTCAATGAGTCTGGCAGCACTGCTTCTCTTCCTCAGTTTAGGGAACACTTTTCCCTGCAGGAAACAAGAACAATCTTAATAATACACAAATAAATCAAATGACAATAAAAAATAAACCTGTGACGCTCAAAGCTGCTCTACACCTTTTTCAAATGTTTGCTGCAACTTCTGTTGGAAGAAAAAGGTGCCTTTCTCCATCTTGTTTTCATAAAACATCTCTACGTATAGTACTATTCAACAGTGTGAATCTGGACTAGGATCCAGTTTGTACATTGTAGTATGTAGCTATACCTGATATAAACCAAGCAACTAATTACTGTATGTAGAAGAATGGTTCAAGGGTTCTTGCACTGGACGATGTGGTTTATATTTATAGTGTTTGATTCTGTAGCATTCAAGCTTTCTGTGACAGCAATCTGTTGCACTACTGACACTAACCACACATTCATATAAATGGACTCTTTACAGCTATAATGGAGTGACACACCTTGCCTTTTTGGGACCAAAGGGGCGGCTCCAGCTGACCCCGTGGCAAAAGGCCTGTTTCCAGACAGGAGAGAAAGGCCAGGAGGTGACCACCAGGAGGGAAGTGGAGGGGAGGCCGCTGGATCCCATCCTGACTAACCAGAACCAGCGTGCCACCACAATCGGCTGGAAGATAACAAAAAACAAAACAAAATGCAAGGAGAAGAGAAAGAAATACAGCAGAGTGAATCTGAATCTGTTGTGATATGTGAATGTAGATTTTGCCTGCACGGTAAATCTGCATATTATCAAGACGTGCATTCAACTGACTTCTTACATGTGTGGTGACTAATTCAGTGTAACATGACTGTGAGTGGGAAATATTTAGAGGAGCAGAAACAGTATACTCACGCCGTTGATGACAGTGGATACAAACTATTTGGCGCAGAGGAACAGTCAGTGCATAGTCCCAGTAGATACTAATAAAAAAGAGGAAACAAACAAAAGATAGAAAGAAGAAAAGAAAAATATAGTAATATGTAGAGTGTCTGTGTGTGTGTGTGTGTGTGCACTACCAGTCAAAAGTTTGGACACACATGGAAATGAGCATGTTTGTGAAAGAAAAGCAGGTTTCATAACATCAAACTGATCAGAATGAATGTGTAGACATTGTTCATATTGTAAATGTACTAATGTATTAATAATGTAAATGTAGATGAAAACAACTGATATATTTATTCCGCTAAATACTGTCTTCTAATAACATGTTATGTTTGCTAATGCAACTGTAATAATTTAAAAGAATAACTGATCATTAGAAAACCATGTGCAGTGATGCTCGACTGTACCTTTTCATGAAAAACATGCTAATTCCTATGTGTGTCCAAACTTAGATCTGATGTGTGATTTATGTGTTCCCTAATTTCTGGAGAAGTGTATATACAGCGGGGATGTTTTGCTACCTCTTCTCCAGGTCACAGTCTCCCAGCGTGCCATTGATGAGCTGGTTGGGTGTCCACTTCAGGGTCAGGTTATCACCAGCCTGGTGGAGTGACAAGTAGCCCCGCAACACCTCCATGTCCTTCTTCTACCATGTGAGAAGGCAGAAGAAGACGATAGGACATGATGTGAGAATTGAGATTTGAAGGTGTCAGATTTGGAGAATAAGACAGAGAGAAAACTGCGGTTCCATCCTTCATTAAACCTTTTTGTAGTCACGTTTGCCCAAAAATACGTTTAAGCCTAATTCAAGCAAAGGTCAAGGAGCTAATAACACACAGTGTAGATGTAAAACTGGTATGCATGTTTTACATTTAGTCCAGTTCCCACTTTGGATCAATATCTAGAGCAAAGGTATCTGTACTGTGCTACAGAGAGTACATCAGGGTTTAAAAATTGGTCCTTGATTTACTTTCTACTGCTGGCAGTAACTTTGTTAAGGTTGTGCTGAATGAAGAACGACCATTAAATATGTGACAGGTTAGCCAAGAGTTTAGTGTTGTGCTTCCTTATGAATACATTAAGGGGTAACTTTACCCTAACTACTAGAAGTTCATCAGTTACTGGTTCTGTCATGGGTCTTACTAATATTTAAAATTTCTGCCTCCACAAAATACAGTGGTAAATGAAAAGTGTCTCAAAGCACCGAAGACTTTCCAGTTCAGTAAAGGCTTGTACTCAATACACAATAGTCATAACTATTGTTTTATTTAAAAAAAAAGATATACTGTAATAAAAAATTCTCCTAAAAGCTTCAGGATTAGTTAAACTAAAATAAGGACCCTTTAGTTTAATCTTTAAATCACGGTTGTATATTTTATGTGTTTTGTTTCTGACTGACTTTTCAATTGCGCAAGTTACACAAAAGTAATTTTAATTACTCATCAGCAAACTAGTCAGAGCTATGTATGCAAGGGAGGATGTCTCCTGTCAATCTGATTTTTTTTATGGCTGTAGAAAGCCGGATATATTTCCTTTCTTTGCTCTGAGAGCACCAGTTGTCAAAAAATATGACTGCTTATGAAACTGGAATAGCATAGATCGAAATCTTGCTTCTGTGGAATTATGGGTTTATTTTTATCCTTCTTAGACAGTGAGACTGTGCTGTCATACCGGTTGCACCAGGACGTTGTTTTTGCCATAGAGTAGATGTGTTCTGGAGTTTTGGTGAAGAGACTCCACATACTCCCTCGCTGATGCAGCAAACCTGTCCTCTGACATGCTGCCACTGGACTGCCTCTTGCGGATCTAGAAAAGAAAGATTATTTTTGTAGAGCAAAGTTATGCAACTCCTACAAGAACTCTCATCCCACACATCCTCAGTGATAACCCACCACCAAACACCAGCACCTCCTGAGGACTACAGCTGCTGATCGAAAGCATCCATCATACTCACCCCCAGAGCAGGCCGGCGGCTGGCAGCCGTGTCCTGACCTCGGTGGGCCCCGTGGATACGGTGGCGCTGTACTAGCTCATTGGCTGAGGGGTCGGTCCAAAAATGATCTGATGTCTTGAGTTTGGTGTACTCCAGAGCACAGGGCCCCACTGAAAACACAACACACACAGACAGACCCTTCACTAGACGATTTATCAGTTCACTAATTTAATCTCCTTTGTATTGTATAAGATTTAAAATGGCTTCTGGTCATATAAATAAATCCTAACTTATTTCCTTTAAACTTTAGCTCAACATTCCCAATCCAATCTGTCCTAGTAGGAACTGATAGTATTTCCTTTTTTTCCGGCCATAATGGTTGAATGCTTTTTCACTTTTCACAAATGACTAGTAAATTTCACTAAAATCTGTTTTGCAATATTATTATTATAATGAACACACGTCTGATTTCTATTTTTGTTACTGTGAACATTTTCAACAGAAAGACCAAGACAAACAATGTTTAAATCCGTCTTATAATATTTCTTGAATACCGTACCGTGTCTATGACACCAACTGGTTTGGTTGTAGGTGTAAATCTTTAAAAACACGTCACAAATACATAGTTTTTATCTGTAGTTTTTAGCAATCAGATAAATAGAAGAAAAGAGTACATTTGCTCAGGACTACTTTCAGCTGCACATGAATCCACATGTGATGCTCAAGTGCCTATTTAGGGCAGCAAGATGGGGTGTGTGGTACAGAGTCAACTAAACTACAATAATGTGTCCAAGACACTGAAGGAACGTGTCAGCAATTACAAGTGTACAACACTAATGTGTTTTTAATCTTTCTTGGACAACAGTGGAGTTCTGTAGCACAGAGGGACATATGATACATCAGCATTTTAACATATGATTAATATTTCAAAATGTAATTAATGTGAGTGTTTACAGAGTCACTATATGTTATAAATTCTAGTTTGCACTTTTGTTGCAGTTTCTGATGCTATCTCCACAGCTCCACTGACTTATGTCTGTGTTTGTACGTGTGTATTTTTCACCTATTTCTACAGTTTTTTACCACCTGCTGCCACATTGCCAGAGGAAGTGGCTTTAAACTGCCCACTTAATAATTAGTTCTTTCTACTTCAGTGTTGGAACTTTTATTCCGGATTCTGTAATTTACTGGCCTTTAGTAATATTGGAAATTTTGGCAGTCCAAGAACAGTGTAAATTACAGTACTTACCCAGCAGGGCTGCCAAAATTGGCCCAAAGACTGAGTCATGCATCAGAGCTTCCCTCTCATAGTATTTACTGCAGAGAGAAACACAGAGGGCTAATAGTGAATTAAAGCAAAATATTATTAAATGTCATCATGTACCTGTGAAAGGTCTCCCTGAGCCTGAATAATAATAATCATAATAATAATGATTATTATTAGCTTCACGTGGAAAAAGCTCAGAGAGAGGTTTTATCTCATCTAGCCATACTCACTGACTGGGTTTTCATGAAACTGGATTTGACTAAGATTATAATTATCCAGAGCACTATCTGACTGGGAAATTCTAACTAACTGGTCGACTCAGTGAATGTCATTGAATACAAATTGATGTTTCCCATAATCTCTGCTATGGAGGTAGTGATAGTAAAATTAGTCACCATAACCACTTTTAAAGGAAACACAGCAGGTTCAAAAACCCCAACCTATCGTTAAGCACTCTTAGTCATTATGATGTGACTGAGCCAGTTGATAACCACCATAATTATATAATTTGTTCACAACATCGATGTTAAAGATGTTTTGATTTAGTGTATGACATCCATATAGTGAATGTCTAAGGTCAGATTATAACAACCTCAAACAACATGACTCTAGGTTTACTCAGGATGTTTCTTCTGTTTAAAAGAGTGATCCACATTGTTGTGTGTCAGTGCACTTCCTGTCTGAAGCTTTAATCAGTAAAGCAGTGGTGCATCATTTCACTGACGTACTGAGTGTGGACAGCTTGTTGAAGCACACAGTGGTTGTTAGCCAGACAGAACAAAGCAACCAAAGAGTGAACACTAGAGAAGAATAGAGCGCATAAACATTTAATGCATGGGACTGTTCATCATTCAGCTACAACAAAGCCTGGAGTGGACTACTGAGTCACTGCTGTGCTATTCAGAGCGTGAATGATAATACAAATCACCTGGAGTTGTCCACAATGTACTGCACTATCTTGTCCAGAACCTTCTCAAACAGAGCTGTTCGGACCCATATATGTTTGATGGCCTGGGCTGAGAGGGGCTGAGGGGGCCGGCTGGTGGTGGATGAGCCCTGTCTCCTCAGAGGCTCATGTCCCACACTCTGAGTTCTCCTGCAGGGGACATAGAGCACACGTCAATACCATCACCACAGAGGAGAGTTCATGTTTGTATGTAGAGTGATTGAATCTGATACTGATATCAATATTTAACAGATGAATACAGTAACAAGACTATTCACATGTTATTCTTCTTTGGGGGTATTTTTATTCTTTTATTTAACGCAAAAGGCCAAAGGCATAAGGAGACAACCATAGGTGGACCAATTATAAACTGACATCAACTGTGCTGTTTTAAATATATATTTTTGATACACAATATTTTGATACCCTTGGTAATTTGTAGCTGTAATTTTTTAAGATACTGTCAAAATATGTCAAAGTACATAAAGTAAGTAAGGTTAATACATGAAAAGAAATTACATCTTTGACCCTGTCTTTATTAAATCTGTCCCACATCAGACACTTTCTATTGCCAATTCTATGCTAGAAATTAGCATAGTCAGATAGGGAGGCACATGCATAATGTCAGGCTAAAAGAAGAGCAGTTTTTCCCCAGACGGAGTTTGATCTGTGGCACTTCTACAGCAATCAGAAAAACCACTCACACACACCCACTTCAACAAGCCAATGAATGTGCCTATGTGTGTCTCTGCTGAGGGGGACTCAGCGACCACAGTCACGATGTTAGTAATCCCGTTGTGTGTTTGCGCGTGTGTCTGAGAAGGGGGGGCGGGGATGGGGGTAGGGGTGGGGGTGGGGGGGGGGTGTAGGCTAAGTCACGATTTTAGCAGTCCCCTACCATTTGGAAGAATAGTGTGTATGTCTGTGTGTGTGTATTTAGTGACAGTGCTTCAAAGGATGTAGAGGAGGATAGTGTCAGAGATGAGAGAACACAAGAGACAGGGTCTTCCTTTTCTAATTTAACACACGTGTTGCAGACTTCTTTTGACATGAAACTTCTTCTTTGTGCTTCAAGGTGTAAGTTAAGGTTTATATTGCTTTACTGTTACTGTTACTTGTAGCCATTTTCATATATGATATATAGGCAATGTCTGGAGTTATTCTTTCACAAATGCAGCACACATCAGGAGACTGTATCAGATGCATTCTCACTTGGGGAAATAATCTGTTTGGTTTTAGTGATGGGTGGTCCCTGTGTAGTGTGCAGGAAGCATGATGTGACAGAAAAAGTAAACTGTGGAAATCACAGTTTCATTTACAGCACATCAAAGCAGAGCTAGTAGCATGATTAGAAACATAGGCTCAATTGACATTAATCAGTGTATTTGTACTAAGGAGCTGCTAGGATAATGTCTGGGCTTACTGACTCATATATATTGATATTTGCATTCTCACGTGCAGCTTCTCCTTGTAATGTCTAAAGAAGTTTGGGGTTCTGGTGCACATCTGAAAAATTCCTTATGTAACTTCTATACACAACTGTGTCTTTACCACATTACTCACAAAGTCTAAGGCCAGGGATACAGTGCTGTTTACCAAGGCACAGGCAAAGATCATGGCAGCAGTATTGGCATCATTGTTCACACTTTGTTGTGTATTTTTGGAGGATTTTGAAGGTTAGCCACAAGGAGGCAGACTAGAGTCTAATCATCACTAACCGAAAGCAAAATTTCTTCCTAATGAACTTCTGCTTAAGCACAACATATACAGAAGCCATGGTGACAGAGGTTAAAGTTGATATCACAACTGAGAGGATGACAATGACAACATTGGCAGGTATGGTAGGTATTAGAAAACCATGTGCAATGATGGTAACACAACTGAAGACATGTAACTTTTCATAAAAAAACATGCTAATTCCGATGTGTGTCCACATTTTTGACTGTTGTGTAGATGTGGGTAGTTTTGATTGTTTTGTCTTATGTGGTTATTTTGTGTTAGTTTTGTGTTTTTTGTGGTCACTTTGCATCTTTCCTGGTTAATGTGTGTCTCTGTGTCTTAGCAGGTCTTTGTGGCCTTTGTACATTTTTTTTGTGGTTGTTTTATGTGCCTTTGTGGTCAGTTTTAAGCTTGTTTACTACATACAGTAGGTTCAGGGGCCAGAGTCTCTTTGCTGTCAAACTGTCCCAAATATCTACAGGCAGCCTCTTAATTTGTATAGGAGTTGCCACAGCTGCTCTGCAGGTAGCACTGTAGTATAGAAAATGCCCTGGCACACAAACACATAAGTACATGCAATGCACATCTACACTACATTCACTACATTGCTGCAACTCTTTATACCGTGGTTGATGTTTGCTCATCTTCTCTCTTTCTGTCTCGTTTCCCATCATGGTCTCTTTCACCGCCAGTGGTGCAAACCATGTTACCATGGCAACCAGGGTAAATGAGAGATGGAGCCCTAAGGTGGGGTGACAGGGAGTGGGGGGGTGGAAACATGTCTGTGTGACTGTATTTTATGAGTGTGCATGAATGCATGTATGGATTGTGATGAAGGGGAGCGACTTGTGCAGAGCAGATCCATACACAGTAATAGGCTTTAATGGTGTGTGTGGTCTGTCTGGGGAAATAAAGGCCAATGAGATGTGACAGATGAGCGAGAGATGACAGCTAATACAAAGACAAAGAGCGGAGTGCTCAGTGTATCCAAACTGGTTTTACTCTGCTGATTTACATCATACAACACTGCTATGTTGCAATGATGTCACCACATTCTGCATTTCACTGACAGTGCATCATTTATACACACAAGGAGGTGTGAGTCTGAAGAGAAGTGTGCGTTGTGTGTGCTCTTGTGCTTCAAAGCTTTCTCTCCTCCATTTGGATACCTCTGTGCAGCTCTGGAGAAGACATGGTAGCCAAGAGGCTTAGGCTAATGGACAATTAATGGGCTGGCAAACAGCTCAGCTAGTATCTAAGTGTCTGCAGATAAAGCAGTTTATCATAGTCTGTGTACACACATACACATAAACACATACACAAACATGTACGCAAGTATACACACCAACCTCCTGCATCACGCGCGTGCACACGCAGAACAGAGGCCTGAAGCTTATCACAGCATGTACACAGATTGCTCAGCTTTAGTAAACACTCAACTGACCAGGGATTGTGTCTGCAGGTGATGGAGTGTATCTGTAACTGTGTGTTCTACATGGAGATAATGACGCAGTAGACAAAGCGTGTCTCAGTCAAAAACAATTAACATTTCAGGAAGCTCAAAATCTGAATACTGAAAAGTTTATTACAAGTTGCAATGAGAAGTTAAGGAATAGAAAAATTGATTTAGTACGATACACAGAAAAACTGTGGAGAAAGGACAACGCAGTGTCTACTTCAGAAGCAGATTCTAGAGTTAACCTCATCTTCGTGGCTATACCAGACACATGACACATGCTCACTGTAGAGAGGGGCCTACACAAATCTCATACTAACATGTTTTTTTTGTCTTTCTGTTTGATCATGAAGTGCACTAACAATATTGGTTACATATTGTAACCCCAGCTCTGAGAGTAGTAGTAGGTATAGTAGTAGCACTGGTGTTTGGTGTTTTCTGTGGAGTAGTTTACATGTGTAGACCCACAAGAATACAAGAAAAAGTAAATTAATTTCCTGGTTTTCTGCATAAATTGGTCATGAAATGTGATCTGATCTTCAAAGTTACAACATATTTCTAAAACACAATGAGTCACAATCTTTCATGTCTTTTTTCACCAGCCCTTTGTCTGTCTAATGGGTGTACCATTAGACAGACAAAGGGCTGTATGTAAAACAGTTTTTATAACCAAACAACCTTTGGTATCAATAACCTCAGGCAAACACATCCCGTAGCTGTGAATTAGACCTGCACAGCATCCAGGAGAAATACTAGCTGAAGCTCAGAAGAAGCTGACGCAGCAGCACAATGACTATAATGAGTATAATGACTAGGGATGTTCGATATTGGCTTTTTTACCGATATCCGATATACCAATATTGTCTAACTCTTAATTTCCGATACTGATATAAACTGATACAAATATATGCGGGGTCCCCCCTCATAAAAAAAAAAAAAGAAAAAAGAAAAGAAAAACTAATTTATTTTAGGTAACTAACATCACACATGCATACTTAAACTTCAAACATTATTGCAAGGTGTACCAAAAAAACTAAAATATCTCAAAAACCATACCTTGGATTTGTCATATTTTGACATTCAGGAGAAGTAGCTCAAGAGTTTGATGTAGAATATGTGCATGGAATTTAAAAGTATCATTAAAAGACTCAAAATCGATAATGATATTTTCGGATATTAGATTTTAATGCCAATATCGGCTGAAAATATCGGATCTACTACCGACCTACGGAAAACGAGACCTAAAATACACCAGCTGGAGTGGCCCAGGCCAGAACTCCACCAAATTGAGCTCCTGTAGAATCACCTCAAGAGAGTTGCTCACACCAGATGTCCTACAAATATGCCTGACCTGGACGTTGTGCGGGTGTAATCTACAGCTAAAGAAAGTGTTTGCGTGAGGTTATTGCTGTCAAAGGTGGTTTAACAGTTATTATAACACACTTTTTCACCATCACTTAATGGTTATGTTCAAAAAAGACATGAAAGCTCATGACTGTTCGTGTTTAATCTGCTTTATTTGTGACTTTGGTAAAGATCAAATCACCAATAATCTTGACTTCTTTCTTGCAGCTGTAAGCTTTGTGTCGACACATGGGCAGTGTAGCTAGATTGCTTAAAATAGATGTGTATGAATTATGTATAGTGCATATCAAACGTGTGTCTCATATGCTTTTGGTTTAGACACTGTATGGCTGCCTTCTACTGCCACGCAGCATAGTTACTAGACATACAAAAACGTAAGTCATGTGATGTAATTGTTTATCACACCAGTGAGGCAGCAGAGTCTCTGTAAATCACAACACATTTTAGCATGTGGCTCTACAGATTCCATGTTGTCATTATCACAGTGTTTAGTGTAGTTGCTATTAGTTCAGTCGTACTGAACCCATACCTTTGAAGAAAGAAAAAAAAAGAAATATTAGGATAAGAATATATAGAAAGCTCCAGGTTATGGGTGTTTTGGTGCATAATATAAAGCTACACTAAGCACACTTATTAACGTGGACTGAGAAAGAGTGTCTCTTCCTATCTAATTAACATCAGAGATAAGATACACTCAATTTACACAAATTAGATTCTGATTGTGGTGTCAGGTATGGTCCCCAGCGGGGGCACTCCAATCACAAAATTATGAATTGAAACTTGAATGTGAAATCAAAGCTGTGTGTTAAACACCTTGTAGTGAGCTCTTCCTCTCTGTTGCAGAGGGGTTAGTTCTGTAAGAAAGAAATGCAATGAAACCAACCTGGTGAGATCAGCCTGTTGCTGGAGTTGCTCTTGCACCTTGCGGCAAACTTCACCAGCAACGTCGTAGACTTTTCCGACTTTGTTGAAGAGGGCTGCGATCTTGTCGCTGCGGAGGAAACCAGCAGCCCGTCTCTTCAGCAGGTGACCCAGGCAGGCCTCGATAGCAGCTGGAGAGAGATGAGGACAAGTGCTGAGAGCGTTATGATGATGTCATGAACTTAATTTTTATTTCAAAGGTAATTCTTCTAAGAATGCAAATATCTATGGTCAGCTTCATGGCAGCCTGTCAAGTCACTGATGTACAACACTGTCCTCTGAAACAAATGTTAGAATCTGTTGCGAATCAGTGGTAGAATCAGTAAAGGAACCTGTGTGATTTGAGTGCAAATGAGCTGAACACAGGTGCATAAAGAGAGCATTATGTGAATTTACAGCACAGAGCTACACAAACATCAACATGCTGCTGTGACTCATCTCTTCCTCCTACCTGCGGGCTTTTCTTGAGTTTTGCTAATGGACTTGTGTGTAGAGATAATGTAATTGGTGAACACTTTCCTCTGTTATTCTAGGGCTGTGATGATTGCCACTTATTAAATAAGAAGCCAAACAGTCAACTGAAATGCTGGTTTTCAGAAGTGAGGTACAATTGCTAGCCACCTACAACACCTTTGAATATTCAGAGGATTGCAGTGAGTAAGACGTAATCTATGTGCTGCTCCCAGATTGCATCCCTTACACTACGTGCACTTAGATTAAATAAGAACACATTTAACTTTTATGATCTCTGTGGGGGGAAGTTTGTGACAGAAACCAGTAAGACACGAGGAGTTGCAGTTTCAGTGTGAGAGGATGTTTTTCTACTTATTTTTTGAGTATTTTTATTCTCTGCTAATCCTTAATTCCAATACTTTGATTACTCTACATGTGAAGTTACATGTCATGAAAATGGACTCTCTCTGTGTACTTCAATATAGGTAGCCTTTTTTTTTTTTTTTTAAACTAGTTTTACTGTGTATTTCACTGTTTTCCATATCAAACTAGCTGTAGCATCAGTCTCAAAACCACTCCACCCCGGGCATCAAATATCTACGCTATATTAAAGCCATACATCCACAGCCACATTGTAGATAAGTGCACAGTATCCTTTTCAGAGAGGTACTTTGTGTACCTTGCATAACACCGTCAGTGCTGTTCTGTCTCTGTTGTCCCACGAGGCTTTGATCGCACGTCACTGAAGAAAGCGAGGAAGGAATTAAGGTAAACAGTCTCTGTCTAGCTGTTATCCATCCATTAGCTATCGCCCCATTTTGTAATAGCTCCATTAATGCTTGGCCAATAGCGAGCTCTTAAAGTCGAAAGGTGGAAGCAACAATGTGACATGATTATTCAAGCAAACAGAGTATTTTCTTTGTTCTCATTTCAGTGCATGTTTTACAATGGATTTAATGATTGTAGGGACTTAATGACTTTTATTAATGTGCTGACTTATTGCTAAACAAAAATGTTAATGGTTACTGTAAAAAACACTGCATTCAATAGTTTATGCAAGTATACAACAAACAAAGTATATAAATACCTGACAAAAAGTCTATCTTCAGTATGCTATTCACATCTGTTGTGGGATTTTGTGGATGTTTTTTTAGGTGAATATAATAAAAATAATGACCGACAACATAATTCTCTGTGATGCGTCATGGGGCTGGTGCTTTATGGGTTCAATAGTCTGCTTTTATTAGAGATCTTAGAGTCTTGTGCTGAGAGTAGGGGTGGGCGATGTATTGAATATACTTGATGTATCTCGACTTATTCCATGTGTGATGTAGTGAATTACTATATCGTGTATAAATTCTAACGTTAAATATACATGTACTTGGCTTCAAGTTTAGCTTCTCTGCCCTTTCTCAGCAGATAGCTCACTCCCCGGCCCATCCAGTAAACTCCCAGAGCATGCGCCTTTTATACCACTTACACACCCATCCAGAAAACTTTCCTAGGAAATGCTTGTTTTGTACTGGAATAACAGCGGAGGGAAGCATTGAGCACGTCTCTGTGGCAAGAGGTTCAATTGCTGGCGACTGCAAATGACAGCGGCCTTTAAAGTAAGTTTGAGATTATCTCTGTATAACATGCCAGCATTTGAATCGCCAGACTTGGGAATTTTGCAGCCACAAAAACAGCCACAAAAGCCCACAACAGATGTGAATTACATACTGAAGATGGACTTTTTATCAGGTATTAATTAACATACTTAAACGTCTGTGTCTGTTGTATATTTGTATAAACTATTTAAATGCAGTGTTTTTTACAGAAACCATTAACTTCAGCAGGACAATGGAGTACCTAGGGTGCAGCGTCTCGCAGCACGTCCTCCAGGGACCCCAAGAAGGCTGGGTACTCAGAACTGCGCGTAAGCACAGACAATAGTCAGTCTTAGGAGAACCCCAATGTACAGGCACCAAGCCAGAGGGCCAAAAGAAAGGCCATCCCAGCCCGTTGCCTCTCATCCACGGCAACTCTAGAGTGGAACAAAGTCCAGCCTCTCTCAAGAGGAATGGTTTCAGAGCCCAGACTGTGCGTAGAGGTGAGCCCGGCTATATCTAGTCGGTACCTCTCAACCTCCAGCACCAGTTCAGGCTTCTTCCCCGTCAGAGGGAATGTCCCAAGTGCCAGTTTCTGCAACCGAGGGTCGGAACGCCAGGGCCTTTGGCCACCACCCATTTCTCTACGCACCCGATCCCTATGACCCCTCTTGCAGGTGGTGGGCCCACAAGAGAGCGGAACCACATCACTCCTTCGAGCTGAGCCCAGCTGGACCACATGGTAAAAAATCCAGCCACCAGGTGCAAGGGAAACGCTGCTCCTCATTTTTCTTTCATATGGGTCTTTTGGATCAAGTTAGTCTGGATCTTCACCTCAGACCTGTTTGCCTTGGGAGACCCTACCAGGAGCA
>JAUYWH010000005.1:23255473-23278220 GCA_034779795.1 Ctenopoma multispine | reverse complement strand
TATATTATATAATTTGTAAGGTCTTAAACCATACACTGTAAAGTGCCCTGAGATGACTTATGTTGTAAATTGGCGCTTTATAAATAAAGTTGAATTGAATTGAATTTAACCCACGAAAGGCTGCCGGATCAGACAACATCCCTGGGAGAGTGCTCAGAGAATGTGCAGACCAACTAGCAGATGTTCTCAATGACATCTTTAACATCTCCCTGAGCACTGCTGTCCCAAAGCACGTTATTGTTCCCGTGCCAAAGAACTCTTCAGTGTCCTGCCTCAATAACTATCTTCCTATTGCACTCACACCCATCGCAATGAAGTGCTTCGAGCAGCTCGTCATGAGGCACATCAAGACTCTGCTGTCTCCCTCACTGGACCCCCTGCAGTTCACCTATCGCCCCAACAGGTCCACAGATGATGCCATTGCCACCATCCTATATCTGGCCCTCACACATCTGGACAACAAGAACACCTATGTACGAATGTACCTATGTAGACTTCAGTTCAGCATTCAATATGATTATTCCTCAGGTCCTGATTGGGAAACTGAGGCTGCTGGGCCTGAACACCTCTCTGCAACTGGATCCTGGACTTCCCGACCAAGAGACAGCCAGTCCAGATTGGTAATAGTATTTCCAGCACCACCACGCTGAGTACTGGGGCCCCCCCAAGGCTGTGTGCTCAGTCCACTACTGTTCACTCTGCTGACTCACGATTGTGCAGCAATGCACAGTTCCAACCACATCGTCAAGTTCACAGATGACACGACTGTAGTGGTTCTCATCAGCAAGAACGATGAGTCAGCATAGAGAGGGATTAGCTCTCTAGGGGACAGCTTACAGACTGGTGCAAAGTCAACAACCTGTCTCTGAAAATGGACAAAACCAAAGAGATGACTTCAGAAGAGCACGGAGCGACCCCTCTCCACTCAACATCGACAAATCCTCCATGGAGATTATCAAGAGCACCAAATTACTTGGTGTTCTCCTGGCAGAGAACCTCTCCTGGTCTCTCAACACCAGCTCCATCTTCATGAAAGCCCAGAAGCATCTCTACTTCCTGCAAAGACTGAGGAAAGCCCATCTCCCACCACCCATCCTCACCACCTTCTACAGAGGGACTATTGAGAGCATTCAGAGCAGTTGCATTACTGTCTGGTATGGAAACTGCATCGTTTCAGCGGATAGTGAGAACAGCTGAGAAGATCATCGGAGTCTCTCTCCCCTCCATCACTGACATTCACCACACACGCTGCATTTGCAAAGCAACCAGCATTGTAGATGACCCCTCACACAATCTGTTCACCCTCCTGCCATATGGGAAGAAATACCAAAGCATTCGGGTCCTCGCTACCAGACTGTGTAACAGCTTCTTCCCCCAGGCTATCAGACTCCTGAACACTCAGGGATTGGACTGACACATGCATACACACGCACACACAAAATATATACTCATCTAGTAACTACGTCAAAAATTCGGCACTTTTTGCACCTTCAAAATCCACCTTGGTCCTCGAGAAACACTGTTTTGTCTCACTGTACCACATATACATTGAAATGACAATAAAAAGACCTTGTAACCTTGTAATTGGTAGGTCATTTTCCCAGTTTCTCTCAAGCTCCAGTACAGACTCTCAGAAAAGTGTTTCATTATAGAAACAGTTTTTCTACAAATATTTAGACTCATTATTGGAAATATTCAAACTCATTATCTGTAATTGTCATCAGTAATAATAACAGTTAATATTAGTTATTATCTGAAATAATAAAACCTGTAATCAGTATTAGTATAATCAGCCACTTCTCAGTGACACTAACAGTTGTCAGTAATAATTATCATATAATTATAAGTAAGTCATTATCAATATTATCCGACACATGATATCTGAGCTGAGTCAGTGTAATTGTGATAATTCAGGTTTCTGGAGGAATCATTTCTGTGTGACACTCACCCCTTGCAGATGGTTAAACTCTCCTGCCATCCACACATACTCTCCCCCATCAAACCGAATCACCTGAAAACAAACAAACAGGAAGCAGTCTCTAATAAATAAAAAAAAAAACAACCTCTGATAAGTCTGAAAATACTGTTTGACTAAAAATAACTGAACTTCAGTGGAAGTTTTACTGGATCAATCTAAACCTTGATTCAGGATCAGTGAAGACTTACAGCTCCAGACATCCAGGTAGCGAAGTCACTGCTCATGTAGGCTGCCAGGTTTGCAATCTCTGCTGGTTTTCCAAGTCGACCCGATGGCATTCGATCAATCAGCAGTTTCTCAAATACTCCATTTGGGTCCAGACGACTAAATGCCCCCTGATCTCAGAAGGTTAATAACAAGAACCAAAGAACATAAACCAAAGCAAGCAGCTGTTGTCATGTGAATCATACCTTGGTTTTGATTGGACCAGGCTGGATGATGTTAAACCTGTGACCGTAGCGCCCCCACTCTGCGGCCAAAGACCTGACCCACCACAAAAATAATGTTACCACAGCAACCAAACATAATAAGACTTGATCATTGGAGAACTAACCCTCTGACAACACTTTGTAAAAGTCAAAGTGCAGACTGACTTGTACAGTGCCTCGACTCCAGCCTTCGCAGATGCACTTGGGACCACAAAACCAGAACCAGACTCAGCATAGATAGTGGTGATGGCCAGGAAGGAAGCACCTGGATCAGACACACAAAACATGAACCATTAAAATGTAGCCGCTAGCCGTACCAACCTGCCCAGTGCCTAGTCTGCTGCTCCTTGTTGTTCTTATGATCTCTGTTGCCTGTTGTTCTTTTCTCTCTCCTCCATGAACCTGGTTCTGCTGGAAGTTTCTTTAGTTAAAGGGAGTTTTTCCTCTCCACTGTCGCCTAGTGCTTGCTCAGGTGGGACTGTTGGATTGTCTAAATTGTTCTGTATATATACACATTTATATTTTGCAAGGTCCTAAACCTTGCTATGTAAAGTACCGTGAGATGACCTTTGTTATGATTTAGCGCTATACAAATAAAGATGAATTGAATTAAACCAACAACACAAAACCAAAACCTGATCAGTTTGACCTCTGTCTGTATTATGAGCCAGGATGAGTCTAAAGCCAATCTTATTCTTTCTATATCATACCAAATTTATTTATAGAGCACATTTAAAAACAGAATGTCAACTTACCAAAGTGCTGTACAAGTAAAATTAAAAGCACACTAAATAAGATAGAAAACGCAATCAAGTAAAACACCTTTTTGGTTCTGGATCAGTCTCTTGCCCAGCTCAAGAGTAACAAAAGCAGTCCCATTGAGGACTATGTCAGTTATGGTCTTCCAGGCATTTGGCGACAGATGCTCTGATGGACACACAAAGTTTCCCGCTGCATTGTTAATGATCACCTGCAATGAACACATGGGAACTGTAATGACATAACTATTGTCACTGAAATTAAAAAATAACAAATCTGTTAGTAAGTAAGAAGTCACAGACTCGGTTATCAGTCAGTTTGTTGCACATACGGACTGCTGTACAAGCTGGTTGATTATGTGACTACTCCTACACCTTATGAAATAATATCTACTACTATATATGTAGATTCTGCCAGGAATCAGGAGTGGCCCTTGTCTCTTATGTGCAGATGTACTGCTAAGTCCTATCCTAAGGACTTGGCTCCTCAGTGTTATGTGTTTGTGAAGCTATCGTTTAGTTTCCTTTTTCAGGATTTGAAAAAAGCCCTGTTAGCATTTGTATTCTTTCTCCTTTTCCTCTGTCATAGTAGGAACACTCTCTGCCCAGTGGTTAGGGTTCTGACTACTCCCAGTTTGTGTTCCAGTGGGTTGTGAGAGTCAAACAGTAAATATTGATCTGTGTGTGGGATTACTGTAAAATGTCGGTGTCGAAGCTTCTGTCTTCCTCAATTCAAGCTTAATAATCAAGAGCCTCACTCTTAGTCTCTCAGATCCAAACTGGAAAAGTTAAAAGAAAAAAAAGTCACAGCTCTATTGAACCGAGTATTCCCTTATGTCTTAGCAGTAATGACTTTATGAACTTCTTTACAAATAAAATCCTAACTGTTAGAGACAAAATTGATCAGACCCTCCCTACAACTGGCATGGACGGAATGTGTTCAGCAATTCCTGACTTGTTCTTAAGTCTTACTTAGAATACTTCCATCCTGTAGATCATGCAGAGTTAATTTCAATAATTAATTCAGCAAAACCATCTACTTGTCTTCTAGACCCCATCCCGACTAGACTGCTTAAGGATATCATGCCCTTGATCAGTAATAACAGGTTATGTACCACAGACCATCAAGGTAGCTGTGGTTAAACCTCTCCTTAAAAAAAAACAACTTACTCTTGACTCATGAATTTTTCCCAATAATAGACCGATATCTAATTTGCCCTTTCTCTCTAAAATCCTTGAAAAAAAACTATTGCAAATCAGCTTTGTGACCACCTATGCACGAACAATCTGTACTATGATTTCCAGTCAGGATTTAGAGTAAATCATAGTACAGAAACAGCATTGGTCAAAGTCACCAATGATCTTTTAGCTTCAGACAAAGGACTTCTCTCCATTCTTGTTTTATTAGATGTTAGTGCAGCATTTAAAACTATAGATCATAATATTTTAATACATAGACTGAACATGTCACTGCGATTAAAGAAACAGCACTAAGATCCGCATTTTTGTTCATATTAATGATAAGTCCCCCACACACACTAGAGTTAGTTATGGAGTTCCACAGGGCTCTGTGCTTGGACTGATTCTCTTCACCTTATACATGTCTCCCTTAGGTAATATTATCAGGAACCACACTATAAACGCCCACTGTTATGAAGATGACACCCAGCTATATTTATCAATGAAACCAGGAGAAACAAATCAATTCAGAGTCAGACTTCAAGCTTGTTTAAAAGAAATAAAAGGCCTTGATGTCCTGTAATTTTCTACTCCTTAATTCAGACAAGACAGAGGTTATTCTGTTTGGGCCTCAAAACAACAGAGACACCTTATCTAATCAAATTACTTCCCTAGATGAAATGGCTATGGTCTTGGGTAGTAAAGTGAGGAATCTTGGAGTCATCTTTGACCAGGATATCTCCTTCAGCAGTTATACAAAATAAACATGTAGGACTGCCTTTTTTTACCTGAGGAATATTTATAAAATCAGGAGCATCCTGTCTCAAAGTGATGCTGAAAAACTAGTCCATGTATTTGTTACTTCTAGACTGGACTACTGTAATTCATTACTGATAGGATGCTGCAGCCAGAGTTCTGACTGGAATTAACAAGAGAGATCATATTTCTCCTATATTAACTTCTCTCCATTGGCTCCCTATAAAATCTAGAATACAATTTAAAATCCTTATCCTAACATACAAAGCACTTAATGATCAGGCCCCATCGTATCTCAAAGACCTCATAGAACCATACTGCCCCAGCAGAGCACTTTGCTCTCATAGTGCTGGTCTACTAGTGGTTCCTAGAGTTTCCAGAGCTCCTCTCCTAGGGAACAAGCTCTCTCTTCAGGTTCGGAAAGCAGACACCTTCTCTACCTTTAGGACTAGGCTTCTTCTTCTTTCTTTCTACAGACCTTTCTTTTTTAGAAAGCTTATAGTTAGAGCTCATATACCAATACTGCCACTGACTTTGTCTCTTTACTCTCCCGTAGTTCTGTTTCTTCCTCTTTGTCCCCCTCTCTCTGTACCTCTCTACAGGAATTCCCAGCTCGGAGCTGTATGATATCCAGTGTGCAGCTGCTGGCACTACCAACCTGCCTAGTGTTTTGTCTGCTGCTTGTTGCTGTTGTCTTTAAGTTGCCTGTTTTTCTTTTCTCTCTCCTCTTTCCACTCACCCCAACTGATCAAGGCAGATAGCTGCCCACCTTGAGCCTGGTCCTGCTGGAGGTTTCTTCCATTAAAGGGATTTTTTTTCTCTCCACTGTGCTCAGGTGGGACTGTTGGGTCTTACACAATATTGTTTATTTACCTATATTCTGTAGGGTCTTAAACCTTACACTGTAAAGCGCCTCGAGAGGACTTTTGATGTGAATTGGCGCTATATAAATAAAACTGAATTTAATTTAATTCCTCAATGTGTACTGCACAATCTAAGAAGGCCAAGCTATTCTCTGACATGTCTTTTAATAAATTTGATATTGCCATTCACGGCATCCACTCATCTATTGATGTCTCTTCTGTGGATTCAGCCTTTTGAATCTGTAGTATTTCAGTGAATATTTATATATAACTGCAATGACCATCCCTGAACTGAGGAGACAGCCTAAGAGTACATCTTTCACCACCTTACAATGCTGTGATTGCAGCCATTTCCCCAACCCTCTATGAGTGGTTCACACATATATTAATCGGTGGACAATGTTGCATATCAGTGATCACTCTGTATATATTTATATAATGTGTAAGATCTTACATGGTCAAGTTCCCCTTAGATGACTTGCGTTGTGAATTGGAGCTATATAAATTAAGCTGAAATGAATTGAATTGAATTGAATCACACAGCCCATTGTTAGTCAATGTTGCTAGTTTCGGTGATTATGCAAACGTACTGTTTATAAGGTTGGGGAAACCTGCAGTCAGTTGAGACTGAAGAGGAAACCTGGATGAGTTTTGAAATATTTCTCTCACTAAAAAACCTTGTCTAGGTGAACAGAATAAAATTTCTAGGATTTTTAACTGCAGTTATATTTCTGCATAGTTGCCTTTATAATTGCTTAAAGGGTTAACTGCTTTCTGTGTCATTATTGTGTTACTATTGTTATTGTGTGTCTTTCATATGTTGATTTTGACATTAAAACTTAAAACGTATGACATTATCATTGACATTCATTGTGGACAACAAAGACATAATTTCATTGTACAGATGTTGTACACGATTCTTAACTGTGCTTATGACAAGCTTTTAATCTTGAATCTATGTATATTGATACTGTGTCTCTATGCTCATCATGTCATCATGAACAAATGCTGTGTGCAATTACATCAGGAAGTCCCGTCAGATTCTCCATCTGGTCAATACAGCGAGAAACCACTTGGGGGTCTCTGATGTCACACTGAACAGCATGGACCTGAGGGGCAAAGAGACAGAGAGGTGGGTCAGACCAGTACACAGCAGACAAATTCAGATCTGATCTGGTTCTGGTTGATTACCTTGTTTCCAGTCTGGCTGCTGATCTCGTCGGCTGTCTGCTGGAGAATGTCCAACTTCCTGCTCAAACAAAAACGGCATTTCAGCGTGTAGTCGTCACATACCACTGCACCCTGGTATTTTGGCGCTTAGGGGCAAAGTGAGTGTCAGCTATGTTTACACCGTCTTGTCTCAGTGAATCATAGATGAATTTAGTTTCTTCCAAAAAGCAGCAACATCAGATGACAGACTGATCTGAATGTAATTCAGAGTCGACACCCCCAAGTCATATTAATTATAATATTCTGAGATGCACAGGTCAGGGTGGAGGAGTAGCAGCAATCTACAACTCAAGCTTATTAATCAACCCCAGACCTAAACATAATTATAATTCATTAAAGAGCCTCACTCTGAGTCTCTCAGATCCAAACTGGAAAAGTCAAAAACTAGTTTTATTTTTTATAGTATAGCATCCTCCTTACTCTAAGTTTTTAACTGAACTCTCAGACTTTTGCAAAGTCAAACGGTCACTTCTGTGGCGTTCAAGGAGACAAGGCCTTTGAAGAAGTTTTTTGTTTTTGAACCCTTTCAGTCTCAGATGTAGTCTGATAGTTATGGGGCTGCAGCCGGCACCAGTAATGGCTTTAAATTAGATCGAGGATTGTCCAGTGTCTTCACGGACAGCCAATTGGATCCTCCAGCTCAGTGCTGCAAGTCTTCCACTTGACTTTTTGTGCCATAACCCTCAGGATCATTTAAGAAATGGCGCGTTGCAAGACCCTGCTTATGCAGTTCAAAAACCTGAGTACATTCATAAAACTGAAAGTTTTTTTGCCTTTGCAATCAGAACGTTATGACAGTGTGACTACCTTACAGAAAATGCCAATGAATCCACATTTTTGCACAGATTTGGCCTTTTAAAGGCATGTGGTCCTAAGATTTTGATCAGCTGTATAACAGCTGTGTAACAGCTTGATTCAGTTTAAGCAATGTTTTTAATAAATTGCATGCTCAAAGAAATGTTTTGTCTCACTCCCATTTCTTCTTGTAGCATGTTGAACCTTGTTAAGATCCAACCATGCATTTTATGATTAATATATGATTTTTGGCCATTTGTCTTTTGACAAACTTTTTAATTGGGACTGTATCTCAAACAAAGAACTTATAGAATCTTATTATCCCAGCAGAGCACTTCACTCTCAGACTGCAAATCAGACATAGGTAGAGATGGCTCAGGTGACTCTGAACCATTTCTAAGTGATGCTACTATAGATTTAGTCTGCTGGGGACCTCCCACATTACACTGAGCTCCTCTCCTCCTTCTTTCTCTGTCCAATCATATGGCTTCATTGCATGTTATTACCTTTGTGCCAATAATAATAATAATTGATACTTTACTGATCCCCTTGGGAAAATTGTTGTTTGAGCTGCTAGGCCTGTGTTAGCACTACTATAGGGTATCGGTGCCTTGTCCAAGGACATCTCGACATGAAGTTTGCAGGGACTGAGAATGGAACCCCCCAATCATCTCATGGATCACAGAAACCAGGTTACTGTGATCAAGGTAGAAGATTAGTGCTTTGACCTCTAACCTGCTGGCGATGACACACTGCGCCCCGAGATGTGACAAGGTGCTGGTCATGGCTCGGCCCAGACCTGTCCCCCCTCCAGTGATGAAGGCCACTTTGTTGTTGAAAGTCCCAACTGGTAGCATGACGCCTTCAGCTGGAGGGAAGAACTTCGACTGAGAAGGAGGCGAACTCAACTGAACTGTGGAGCTGTGGAACCATGACTGGAACCCAGAAAAGATTCATTATTTATTATGTTAAAGCAGACACTTGCACTTTCTTTGTCAGTTGCATAACTGCCTTATTTTTTTATTATTAACTGATGGTCAGATATAATTTTTTCCATAAATCTTGTGAATTAAAAAGTTTCACAGAAGAACACCGGAATTATTTCAACAACTTGGCTGAGTCTGTAAGATTATCTTTACTGATAAGAAACTAAACCAGCTGAGGATGAACATAGTTTTACAGAAGACTAATTTAAGACTAATATAATTAACGTTGTTAATTACAAAGAATGAGTTTAAAAACATCTCAACACATTCAAATGATTGTTTATAAAAACTTTGAAACTGAACAAAAATAAAAATTCCTGTGCTGTTGTCTGTGCAGGTGCTGGTGAAAGCTGGGTGAAAGGTAGGGGGCCAATTAGTTCTTTAATTTGAAACCGATTTGATAAGACACTTTTTAAAAAATAAACCGAGTTAACCTGGCAGATAATAATTACTGATTATAGTTTATTTAGCTTATCTCTAACGTTACAGTGTACAGATGAAAAACATTTAAATTTTTTTCTGTTCAATGAAAGTACTTTCTTTCTCACCTTCACTTGTCTGAAAACTCCGCATTTCCTGAAAAACACTGAAGCCGCCATTTTGTTCAGTCCTTCTGACTTTTGTCCCGGATTATACCAACACACAGGAGAATTGGAGCATACCATTCTAAACTACAACACATTATAATGTGATATTTTATAGATGATATAATGAGAAACTGTTAACATATACAGGATAAAATTCTTTTCAATGATCTCTCAGATATTAGTCCGGAAATGTATTTTAAGAAATATTGTGATAATTTCTCATAACTTGTTAGAAATGTTTTTTCTCTGAATCATAATTAAATAACTACATTGTTAATGTTATTGTTGACTACTGAACATTAACATACTGTAGTTTTTAATATGTGATAAAATCTGAAAATGATTAACCACTGCTACACACACTACCCCCACGTTCTCGGAGTGGTTCAGTCTAGAATGTGACGACGATCACGTGTTACCGTAATGTATGTAAAACATAGTTACGTGAGGAAATCGCTCCACTTCATGTTCGGATTTCTGTCGTCAGACAACATATCGTGTTTAAAGTTAGTTGCTTTGTTTCGATTATTTATCAGAATTATACTTCTCTGTGTGGCTAAGTTTCTACGAAAGGACTTTCATTTTGAAGGATAACTGTTTGCTCGCACAGTTACGGTACCGTTGCAGTGTGGTTCGACTGTCGGGACTTGGAAAAGCTTATAAACGTGCAGCTGGTTCTGGTCTGTTACCACTTTGACTATCGATTGTTGACAGATGGAGGACCAAGTCTCCGAACCCCGACTAGTTCTGGTCTTCAGCGGAAAGCGGAAGTCTGGAAAGGATTATGTGACAGACCTCATCCAGGAGCGGTTAGTGCATTACTGTTTTTAAAAAATGAGAACAATTCAAGATGAGATTGTGAAACTGGTTTATCTCTGGAACTTCAAACTAAATAAATTTGTTCAAGTGAATCTGAGAAGAAGCAGAAACGTTTTACAAAGTCCAACCTTTAAGTTTACAAAAATACACAATTTGACGAGTGTGTATTCTATATATATATATATATATATATATAGAATATACACTCGTCAGACGTGTAGAACTGTTCGCCCTCTATACACCTGCAAACACCTGTGACAGGTGCAACTTCTTCTGCAGTTTAGGGTCTAATGTTTGCGCCGTCCTTCGTCTGTCAGGACCCCTCAAAGAACAGTACGCTCAGGTGAGACCTACACCTGCTGATAGATTCTACCATGGCTATGCTGCCTGGTTACAGAACTTTGTTACTGCTGCTCCTGCAGGAACACAGTCTAGACCTGGACCAGATGCTGGGTCCTGGTCCGTATAAGGAGCAGTATCGGGCAGATATGATTCGCTGGGGAGAAACACGACGATGTCAGGATCCCGGGTTCTTCTGTCGCCTAGCAACCAGAGGAGCACGCCAACCAGTCTGGGTATGTCATCATCAGCTGATGATGTCACAATTTCACTATGTTACAATACTTTACTTTAGTTCATTTGGCAGACGCTTTTATCCAAAGGGACTTTGGAGACACAAGCAATTACAATTCTGGTTCTGTAAATTGTGAGTTACTTCCAACTAATAGCCCTGATAAGGAACAACTTGTCAAGAACGAAAACAATAATGATGGGGGGGAGGGTTTAAGTGGGAATTTCTACATTTAATAGGTAAAGAACTGGTTTAATCCAATAAAGTTGGTTCCACATTCCTACTAAACTGTTGGAATGATGCTTTTTATTTTATTTTTTACTTTATTATAGGAAGAAGACATTTTCCTCCTACATTTACACCTCATAGCTTCACTTCATGGAGCCATAGTGATTAATATTAGTAGTATAACACTTTAAACCTATAGAACTGTGGTTCTACAGTGCTGCTTTGGTTCTGTGAAAAAAAGAAACAATTCATTTTATTTATATGGACGCCAAATCACAACAGGAGTCATCTTAAGGTACTTTACAGTGTTTAAGACCTTACAGAATATATGCAAATACATTATTAAAAGCCATCAGTTCAGGAAAAAAATTTCTTTTTTGTCAAGTCTTAAACAGTGTAAAGTGCTTTGGTGACATATAAATAAACTTAAATGCATTACTGCTTATTAAAAATAAGTAAAAAAAATGTCAGTCTCTTTTATTCATTATGGTTTTTTTTGTATTCATCTGTTTCCTTTTGGATAACATTAATATAAACATTAGGGGGGAATATTAAACAGACCTTTCTTTTCCTTTTTTATGAATAAATTTAATAATTCTACTTCACTAATTCTTCCTTATTCAAAAAGATTAACTGAATTTGTCTGAAAATGTCTATGAACAAATATCTATCATTGTTACAGTGAAGAGCTATAAACTTTTAACTTTCCCAAACTTTGTATTGTAAATGTTCAAAAAAACATTAGGATACGTGTTGGCTACGATGTTGCATGTCTCTCTCCACACTGAGCATGAATCAGACTTTACACATCTCAGTTTCTACTTTAATTCTTTTGTCTCATTGCCATCATCCTAGATGTGGTATTCCCCGATTGGTCAGGTGCCAATGCTCTATGCTCTCTGATTGGTCAGGTGGTGAGCGATGCGCGCCGGCTATCAGACCTCCAGTGGTTCTGGTCCAACTTTCCTGGACAGACTTTAAGCATCAGGGTTCAAAGTTCAGAAAAAACACGTGAACAGAGGGGGTGGAGCTTCACTGCAGGTGAGAGTTGCCCGTGTGTTTACCTGTGTGTTTGTGTGTCTCACAAGGCATGGGATTACCTGCATTTATCTGTCTCTCAGGTGTGGATGATGCTGAGTCAGAGTGTGGGTTGGACAGCGGCGTTGATTTTGACTGGCTCATTATTAATGAAGCCAACGCCCCTTCATTAGATGAGCAGCTGCAGCCAATCCTGACCCTGGCCAAAGAAGCAGCTCAGTCAGCTGATCCATGATCAATAATGTTATAAATAACTGATCTGAATCAGCAGTAAAGTCCATCAGTATGTCATCTCCACTCATGTTTTACATTATTAAATGTTTTTCTACATGCAGCTGGTAATGAGTTTTTACTGCACTGCATTGATCTGACAGCTGGAGTCACTGTACAGGGGAAACACCTGCACCAATGAACCTCGAACCTTCATAAATATCACAATAAAACTATCACAACAAATAAAAACTGAGTCTCACTTTGGATCTAAAAACCAGTGATGGTGCTTTTATTTTATAAAATCCTTTTTCACATGATTTATTACAATGGGCTGTCACATCAGCACAGTGATGACATCACGGTGTTCCAGGTAACAACTTAGACATTTTATTTGTTCATCAGGTCAAAGGTCACCTACACTTGGAGGGGTGTGTGACTCTGACCTGCGATTGGCCCCTATGGTACCGTGGCAGTGGAATGCCTGGCTGTGATTGGCTACTTCAAACCAGCAAAGAAAATAGTAATTGGCTAACAGGAAGTTATCTACCTTATCAATTAAGCAATCAAAAATTAATCAACTGTAACTTACAAACTTTGATTAGTTTAACGTTAAACTCCCTTTAGACACAAATACCTAGCTCCTTGTCTGACCCCCCTCATAACACTTGGGGAATTAAGAGAAGGGGGGTTGGCACCATCAGTGGCAGGGGAAGAAGATGAAGAAAGTAAGTGTGGGTTGGGGGCAGACAGGAGAAGAAAAACTCCAGATATAACAAAAGAAGGAATGTGTGACAGCAGGAATCATTTAGAAGGGGGTGGTGAGGAGGGGAACAAAGGAGTTCCCTGACACCTGGAGGGGGAGGGGGGGGTGTCTAACAGGAGTTGAGCTCCTCCATTGTTTGATTCAGCGTCGCCTGCAGCTCCATGTTGGCGGTTCTCGCCGCGCTCAGAGCGTCTGCAGAGAAAAATAGGGAGGGAAAAATAAAAAATCAGTCATCAGGTCCAGCCCCTTTCTGATCACCTGTCCCAGAGGGTAGAACCAACCCAAACTGTGATGAGTTAACAGACATCTGTCAAGCTCAGAGCTCCCTCTTCAAGACATCAGTATCTTCACTGAGACTGATCGTGACCAGAAAGAATCTGTGTGATGAAGTACTCAGCAACATTCAACCAGGATTTTAATTTCCTGAGACTCTGACATCAGATGGTTTATTCAAACTCAGGACGAGACACAAAGTCAGGTTCAGTTCGCACCGTCTTACTGCAGTAACAGACACACAGTTACTGTAGTTACTACAATGCAATACGGTAACTCAGTTACTGCAGGAACTACAGTATTTTAAGTAACTACCAACTACCTTGATCTCTATTTCAGAAAATGAGCACTCCATTTTCTCAGACTCCAAGCGTCACTAAGCCCACTTCCAGGAACATGCACCTGTTCTTCAGGTGTATCAGTGATGTCACCATGTTTATTTACCTGTACAGGTTACATTTCAATAAAAACAACAATCCATTTTACCTTCCAGTCCATCAATGGTTTTCTCCAGTTTCGCAACTGAACGCTCTGCAAATTCTGCTCTGGTCTCTGCCTGAAAAACAGGAGTCACCAGGTAAAGAGGAAGTAAACAGGTAGACAGAAAGTCAGTTGTTCATTGACGTTTCTCACCTCTTTCAGTTTGCTGCTCAGGTTCTTGACCTCCTCTTCATACCTGTCCTCCTTCTGGGAATACTGCAATAGAGACACCAGAGAAGTCAATCTGACAATCAGGTTAAGAAGGATGACGCTGCATCCTTCTTGTTCTGATTCAGTTTAAATCTAAAATGTCCCAAAACCAGTAGACCTTAACCCTGCTCCAGTCACTAGGACCAACTGATCCAGAATCAGTCTGCTGATCAACATACAGCTCACAACTTGATTTTTTCAAACCGAACCGTGATCCAGGAGGTCTCTGTGGACCTCCATTTCCTGCCCAGATGTTTTTTCTTTAACTTTCAGTTGTTCCTCCAGGTGCAAACATTTCACCTGGTTAACCCCCCCAACCCCCACCCTACCTTCTCAGCCTGGGCCTCCAGAGACTTTGAACTAGTGAAGACGGTTTTCAGCTCCTCCTCCAGCATCCGGGTCTTACTGCAGGTCAAAGGTCAGAGATCAGAGAGGGGTGTGTGTGTGCATCTGTTTTTTGTGTCTGTGTCTCAGGTTAGAGTCATGCAGCAGCAGCAGGAGGAGCTGAAGCTAAAGGTCAGAGGTCACTGGAGGTCAGGAGGTCAGGTGGGGGGGGTCATGTGACCCTCCTGTACCTTGTCCTCTGATGCCTGCAGGCTCTTGAGCGATTGGTCGAAACTCCTTAACTGCTCCTCCAACCTCCGAACCTTACTATGAAACAGATTGAGGCAGACAGGTGGGGACAGAGATAGGAGGAGGTAGGTGGAGATAGATAGGTGGACATGCAGGTGTAACAGTGTTTCCATGGAAACAGGAAAAGAAGATGCAGGTCAGAGCGTTAGTGAAGCAACATCAGTGATGTCATCATGTGTACCTGCACTACCTGTCCTTCAGGTTTAACTCAGACTAATTAACCCAAACCTGTTGTCAGGTTGAAATATTACAGTTCTCCTGCAGTAAACCTGGATGTCTCTCTACCTGTCTGCAGCATTAGATTTCAGTTTTAAGTATTGATTAGAAATTAAACAGACGTGTTTAACAATTTGTTCAAAAACACCTGTATAGGAATGAAGACCAGTTCTAAAATGCACCTTATATGGGTATGGACATGTGCATGTATGTATACAGGTTATTTTTTCTTACTTGCACATTGTTTACAAAGCTTTATCCATAACACACACTGTGTATGTGTGTGCATAGAATCTTCCATTGTATACAGTGTCTATCTAATTTTATTTTTTGTATGCTTGTTTCTACTCTTTGCCATCTGTACTGAGCTGTGGTAACGCACTAATTTCCCCGCTGTGAAACAAGATAGTCTCATCTTATCTTATCCCTCTCCACCTAGACATCCACACACCACTGCCACCTTCTTCACCACTCCTTTTTACTGATTAAAAATGGTATAAGATTGGTGCAAAACCACACTTCAGTGAGATTTTTTTGTACATTCAAACTATTTCAACTCTGAAATATCAGAGTAACACAAAATATTTAGATGCAAAATCAGAGGTCTAAACACGCACAGGCCCTGATGCTGTTCTTTATACTTTCACTGGAAAAATGGTTAACTATGAAAAATTTGATAAATTAATCACAACATAATTGATTAGATATTTATTTAATATTATTATATTGTTGTTAATCTGCAGTGAGCCTGATTTAAATGATCATATAATCTAATATTTAAATAAATGCAACAACGACTCTTTTAGCTCTAATCAGCTGTAGTGATATATAGTGGTACCTGCCCAGATTCAAGTCACTGTACACTCAGTGGTCAGGTTATTAGGAGCATATCTGCAGTTGCAAAGAGAAACTAGGCTGTCATAGCCAAGATTATTTACTTCATATTCTGTTTATTCTGATGTGGTCACAAACATTTATGATGACAAATGCACTGATTCCTTGGCAGATTCAGATTTTTTAGTAGTCCAACAATGGCCAATTCCAATTTGTTATAAATAATTTAATTGTGACTTGATTAAAATCAACTATTAAATAACTTTTACATTTTCTTTCTTTCCCTCATTGAAACAAATGCCAAAATAAGACTACTCCAGGTTACTGGACAGGTAATGGATAGAAGAATATAACAAGGCACTGGATGTGTGCATGGTCATTCCTCCGTGGCCTTTTTCGGCCTAGAACGTGTTACAAAAACACAAGCTTTGTATCTTCTCGACTCAGTGAAGATTTTTCACTCCAATGATATGTTGTGTGTATCTTTGACAGAGCTGAAGCAAGGCTAAGCCCATCCCAGAATGATGACTTGAAGCTGGGGAGCGAAGAGCAGACTTCTCACTGCTCAATCGGGTTGACTGACTTAAAAAAAATTAACGATTAATCATTGCATCTGCATTTTGTATGTTATTTTCTGAGGGGGTCCTGGTTAGGGCAAAGTTTAGTTGGTTTAAGGGTTAGGGGCAATGGTAGGCAACCCTGGTCCTAGGGGGTCCTAGGTCCTAGTCCATCCTGCTGTTGATTACCTGGATCAGGTGTGTTTAGCCAATCAGAAGCTGTAAGTGCAGGAATGGTCGGAATGGGTTCCCTACCCCTGGGCTAGGGAATGCCTTACATGACTGAGTGTCCTCCAAGTAGAATGAGACAAGTGTGTGTGTGTGTGTGTGTGTGTGTGTGTGTGTGTGTGTGTGTGTGTGTGTGCGCATGTGTGTGTGTGTGTGCATGTGTGTGTGTGTGTGTGTGTTAGGAACCTCTCAGCCTGTTCAGCTCTCTCTTCAGCTCGTTCCAGTTCTCCCTCCACCATCACCAGTTTACGAGCCACCTGTCAACACAACATTAAACACTGTAATCACAGCACTCAGCAGGACTCAGACCTCACGTCAGTGATAAATAATAAAACAAAATCCATAGAGTCAGAGCTCTACCCTGTTCAGAGTCAGATTCTTTTCTGCAGTCCAATGAAATAACATCAAACTGATCAGAAATAATGCTAATGACTAGGCAGAGCTGAAGCTGCCGCTCCTTGCTCAAAGAGGGCATTTTGGTGATGGATGTACTGCAGCCCTTATGTTAGAGTCAAGGTCAGCCTCTAACCCTGAAACCTACAGATTGTTCTACACAAAACTGAATTCAGATTGTGATGCTTCAATAAGTTTCACTGTCTGATTTTAGATTCACTTTGTCTGAGTGTCTGACCTCCTCGTATTTCCTGTCGGCCTCTTCTGCAATCTGTTTGGCTTCTCTCAGCTGAACCTCAAGATGCTCCATCTTCTCCTCATCCTTCAGAGCTCGGTTCTCTATCACCTTCATGCCTCTGTGGGAGTAATGACAAAGTAAAACATCTGTTGTGGTTTTTAAGGTCCAACACACAACAGCTCAAGATTTTAATCAAATCTATTAAAATTACTTTTTAGTTGGCAACAAGGTCATTTCAAGGAGAAGCAGAGGAATTTAGAGCAAACAGGACTTGAGTAGAGAATTGACAACTACAGTTATAACACAAACTTTGATGGATATTAAAACAGCTTCTGACAACAGTTGTTTGAATCAGCATCAATGTTTGTGTGTAGTGTTTTTGTGCATTTAGGGGGTCAGAGGTCAGTCTGACCTCTCGCTCTCGTCTGCTGCCTTCTCCACCTCATCGAGTTTGTGCAGCGCAGCAGCCAGTCTCTCCTGAGCTCTGTCCAGATTCTCCTCAGTGAGCTGCAGGCGACGACCCAGAGATGTCACCTCACTCTCCGCCTGCAACACACAAAGCAAAACGCATGTTAATGTTGGTAAGTTAAGTGACGAGTGCTCAGCCTCAGCTGCTGACAGTGTTGCACTGTATTCTGTGACATGCAGCAGAGTTCACCTTCACTTAATTTTCAGAGACTCACTGAATGATAAAGTGTGAAGAACAGACATTGTTAAATATTAGATTTGATCTTTTAGAGATTAGCAGATTAAGAAAAAACGTATATATAACTGATATGTAGCTACTACAGCTAGCTAGTGCAGTATTGTAGTACTTCAGTACTACTTTCTACACATAACATACCAAATAATCTTTTTTTATACAACATTCAGGTATTGATAGCATGTGACCCCCTGTACAGGTGTGTTGTCTGATTTTACATTTACAAATCTGTTTTTATTTTGATAATACTTTAATATTTAGTTTTAATTTCAGTTTAATTACACCAGTACCAGTTTCCCTTTAGTTTTTATTTCATTTTAGTTTCAGTCGAACTTCTTATGAACAAGTGATGTGATAAAATAAATAAATAAAAAAGGACTAATGATGAAGATAATATTTTAACACTACACTTCACTAACATAACAGTAAATTTGTGTCACACTGATTAAATCATTGTCAGTACCACAGGCTTTATGAGATTCAAGCAAAACCATAAGACAGAACAGAGTTTACCTCCAGTTCAGCAGGTAACTACTTAAACTATGTATTTATTAACCATGTTCATTGTTAGAGGTTCTTGTGTGAGTAAATAAAACCAATTACACAGATATTATTTATCTTGAATGCAGTGTAAAATTTGTTTTTTTAAATCTCAGTCTTCTCAGTGACGTGTCTATTGTGTTATAGCATGAAATGATTAAGACAAAATTATCAGACCTCTTCAAGAAAAACAAAACCAATGTTGTTTACAGAAATTAACATAACCCAAATTGTTTCTATTCTATTATATTATCTATAATTCTAAAAGAACAAAGACAAAATGTCCACCAAGCTTAACGTATTGTACTGATGCACTTTATTGCCAGGATGGTGATGCAGTGGCTAAAGCAGTTGGAAATTATCATCTGTCGTGTCCTAGTCCTTCCCTAGTGCCAGTTCAAAGCCCAACGCCTGTGGCGGCCCCAAACAGCAGCCGATAATTTTTATTTTACTTATAGAACTTTTATATTACCCTCTGACAATCAACAATACAGTACCTTTCAGACTCACAGCTGACAATAACATATTATGGTAGTTCCTCACATCCAGGTCATTGTCTTGCATGTACTGCCCGGTCGCAGGAGCATGTTCAGTGAGAGACTGAGAACACCCAAATGAATTACTAAACGACACAGGTAATCATTCCTGCCTGTGTTTATCTGTAAAATTTCTCTATCTAAAAGTACAATTACACACTGCAATATTTTTACAGCCTCAATAGCTGTACACCCTTTACAGAGGCTGCTCATGTCTGTTATTTAATTTTTACTTTTGCAATAAAGTGCATTATTATGTATATTTGTTTTTGTTTCTTTTTTCTGCTTCACTCTAACTTATTCTTAATGTCATGGAGCAACTGTGTGACCACACAGTTCCCCTTTTTTAATACAGTATTTCTGATTCTAAACAACTACAAGTACTTCAAATACTTTAAATCTATTAAATTATCAACAGACTCAAATCTATAAAATCATATGTGAACCCACCACCCCACCCCCCACCCAAGGATAACCCTTGTGCTGGTGTGTGTACCTCCTCTCTGCTCCTCTTCTCCTTCTCCACCTCCCTCTGCAGCCTCTCGGCTCTCTCCTCTGCCTCCTCTGCCTGCTCCTGCAGGACTTTGATCTTCTTCTTCACTGCCTCAATGCTGTTCACTCCTCCACTCATCTTCTTCTGCTGCTGCTGCTACAAAATAAGCAGAGTTAAACTGACAGGTACAGTCTGTGTACCGATATTGTAACAGAGGTGGACCCCAAGCAAACACATCAGACTAGGGGTGAGTGATATATCAAATATACTCGATGTATCTCAACTTGTTCCATGTGTGATGTAGTAAATTACTATATAGTGACTATAAGGAGTATAAATTCTAGCGTTAAATAGACAGCATTTACTTGGCTTCGGTTTTCGCTACTCTGCTCTCTCACGGCAGACAGTTCAGTCCCCCGCCCATCCAGTAATCATTCCTAGCAATTGCTTGTTTTGTACTGGAATAACAGCGGAAGGAAGGGAACTTGCGGAGAGAGACATGATAGCCCAAGCGATTTTAGAGATATTAATTGGAGACGGAGGCGCACTACTTGGTTCCAAAGAAAAACAGCACTGGCTCTGTTATTTAGCTAGTTATTTTTGGTTTAAAATAAAGAGTTTGCTATGTTAACCTTTGTTTAAAATAAAGCATTTTGTATATAAAACTTGGTAAATTCATTAGATTGTTATTTTATAAAATAAAGGCCTGAATTTAGCATTTATACACTGTTTTGGTAAACATTTTAAAGTATTGTGATATGGTTAAAAAATATCGCAATATTATTTTAGGCCATATCGCCCAGCCCCACTACAGACTACATGTCAATTCACCCACTGCTGAGAATAAACTCAACAAACTCATTATGTTACCATTTCAGTGAGTGGTGGTGGTGGAGTGGAGTGGGAGGAAGATGAATCCAGGTGTTAAACAACAAAGTCACGTTGAGACCTGCCTCTGTTTCTGTATCTACATGTTTGGCCCCAATTCAGCTGCTGCAAAATATTGATCACTGACTTTTGCTGTCTGATCGATTTTTATTCAATATGAACCACTGAGAAATAAAATTAACTGAAAGACAAATACATCGGTTATTGATTAAACACTGATTTATTGCCTGAATGAATAATTCAACTGAATCTTCTGACAGGCCCGTGACCATGTTTTAATGTTTGTGACGTGCAGAGAAATGCTCGATAAAGACAGAACAAAGTCAGATAAAACAATAAAGTAAAGATTTTAACCATAACCACGGAACAAAAAAAAACTATGTCGTTTAAACTATGAATTATCATATACACACGATTTAATTACTGATTAATAACGAACTGACTTTGACCCAAAGTGCTTGTTTTAAGTTTAGTTCAAATTAAAACTGGTACATTTATTAGTTTTAGTTTAAATTGTGGATAAAGTTTGTTTTACACCAAAATCGTCTCCAGTGTTTAAGCACAAAATCATCGTTTGTACGTGTTGCTGATTTGTTAGCATGTTAATTCCTGATGCTCATGACCGACCACCGCCCAGTTAGCCTGTTAGCGGAGCTCGGAGCTAACAAGGAGCAGGTGGGGCACGCCTGAGTGATTATTCTTACCTGTGCCAATCCTCTACAGAAAACACACCTTTGGCTCGAGCCCGACTTCACCTGGAAGCGTCACTTCCCTATTAGCAGCAGACTATCTGTTAGCACTTAGCAGCTAACGCAGCAATTTGGTCACTTTTCAGCTAAGTAAACTTTTAAACTGCGGCTCTGTTTCCGTATGAACCGGAACGTGATTTCTTGGTCCGAGTGTTGTTATTGTAGTGGTTCTGATCCTAGTATGTGGTGTGGGTATTTCTCAGTCCTGATAGTGGTCCTGGTATAGATGCAGGTTCTGATTCTTGTGCTAAGCTTAAGCTTGGTCTCCGCCGCTTCCTGATGCAGCCAACTCCCAAATAAGACCGACACCCTCTTCCGGGTTAAATTCCCTCCAAGGGAAGTGATGCAAACAGGAAGCTGCATGTCAAAATAAAAGAGAATAAAGGCTTGTTCGAGTCGAACGAGTTTTGCGCAGATCACCGGTGATCGGCGCGCAGTACATGCCGGTTAGATTTGTGTCCGACTTGACCTCGTTAGATCAAGGCGGCCGGAGATTTTGGAGCAAGGTGTTGCAGTTGCTCCTCAAACGGCTGAAAAACTTCAAGGCATGACGGGAAACGCCTGCTCTCACCTGATCTAAGATCTGATTGGTTCAGATGTCGGATCAACAGCAGGACGTTTAGTAGAAACGTTTCCTGTTTTATTTACTTTGAAATATTTTTGATTAATTCGTCAGAGTTTTCACTGTGAAGATCGATTCCTTTACAGAATAAATGCTGTGACTGATCAGAAAAAAACGATTGTATCGTAAACTAGAGTGTTAAGAGACAGATTACTTTCAGATTACTAAAATAACATCTGCACAGATGTATCAGTCCTGACAGTCTAAATATGAGACAGATCAATAATCGAAAAGTCTGTCTTTGCGTGTCTATAGACAGATTATTGTTTTCATTTATAGTTTTATCAGCAAACTGACATGATGACCGTTTCATCACAATTCTACCGCGTTTCATGTGAAATAAATTAGTCATATGGAGGTTAAACCATAAACACACCAACTTCTGTAGCATTTTAACAACAACTGAGAGTTAGTGGACAATACATTTTTATTTAATCTGCATCCGACATCACGGCATGTGAGGACTTGCGACTTACAGTACAAACGGGAGCTTGAATGCTGCTAGAAACATTAGAAACTGTCTGACTTCATACTGACTTTCAGCCACGTCCAAATGAGAAATGTCATCATAGATTCTTACAGATTTGCTGGATTTCAGTTTCTTAAGTGGCATGAATGAATGAACCATGTGAAAGACGGTTTACTATTTCTCCACTTACTAAAGTGTATATGGTATTTACCTTAGAGAATCTTCTTCTTCTTTCGGCTGCTCCCTTTAGATGTCGCCACAGTGGATCATCTGCCTCCATCTCACCCTATCTCTAACATCCTGCTCTGTTACACCAACCATCAGCATGTCCTCCTTCACTACATCCACAAACTTCCTCTAAGGTCTTCCTTTTTTGCTCCTGCCTGGCAGCTCCATACTCAGCATCCTTTGTCCAATATATTCACTATCCCTCCTCTGTACATGTCCAAACCATCTCAACCTTGCCTCTCTAACTTTGTCTCCAAACTGCTCA